>JAWWEY010000275.1:30537415-30556715 GCA_035582745.1 Loriotus luctuosus | reverse complement strand
AAAACAAGCAGGGTGGGACTGCCTGGGCTAAAGCTGGAATGGGACAATGAAGTGCAAGATGCAAATGGGGCAGAACTGATCCCAGTGACAGACCCCGTGCCCACTCGTGCATTTTGGGGCCATTTTGGTTCATCTTGGGTGCAGCCCTGGCTGGGCTCTTGTACTGCCCAAGGTGGATCCATTGAGGCCTCCTAAAAATCCCCACCTTATTCTTTAGCTCTGTCCAGCCTCTGTTGTGGGTCAGCCTTCACAAGGCATCAAGTGAAAAGGATGGTTCCTGGAAGCAGCATTTGGTTTATTTGCTCCTGGCTGTCCAAAATACAGCCTACATGTTAATATTTATCATGTTAATTAACATCAGGTTTATACTCTGCTACAAATGTAGAACAGCAGAAGATCAATTATTTCAGTGAAAAATTGTTGCTTTTTCAAACAAAGCTTCCAAAATTTCAGAACAGCCACTGGTGTAAAACTTGAGGCATTTGCATTTTTAATTTCCCCTTGCCATGACTGGTTTTAATTAACAAAAATTACAGCGGCAATGATTGGCACAGATAGATGCCGAAACTAATTACTAAGATGGCATCAGTTAAGATTTAAAATGTAGATTTAATTTTGGAAAAGAACAAAATAAATAAAAACCAGCTCTAGAGCCCTTACAAAGATGACAGATGGCACCAGTGGGCTGACCTGTCTCTTACAGGGAAGGCGATTTTGTCAGCATATTTGCATGCAGTGCAAATCTGCCATATTTACTGAAGCCCTTCCCAAAGGCAGCTTCTCATACATTTGTTATTCCTCTCCATCTCTTTGATTAAACAATTGAGCCCCCTTGTAGCTTTTCTATTTTTACATTTTTTGATCCATTTGGTCACTGTAGAGATGTGTTTTCAAAGCTGTTTTGAATCATGCAAAGACTTTGGATTCGATCTCCTGCAGTCCTCAAAGGCAATGACATCTCATAATTAACAAACAGCTCTGAGTATATTAAAAATGTATTCCCACAATTTCATGGTTGAGGGAAAAAAAAGATTTAGAAATTAGCTTGACTTGGGTTTTGTCATGTTTTATTGCTCTTGGGTTTTTATATGATAGGTCTTCTAAAAGTCAAAGAATAATGAAAGAAATATCAGAAACTGAGAGCAAAGCACAATTGGAAAGAAAAAGAAAAGAGAAAGGACTAGAGAATGAAATTTCAGCCCCTTCTATTAACGAGAAATCAAAGGTTTCTAAAACCCTAGGGTGAATATGTCTTGTTTTTCCCTGCTCTATTTCACATTTCATGTCAGCAAGTGGTTGACCATTTTTCTGTGTAATTGGTGGAAATTATTTGGGTAGAAAAAATCCTGTTTTGTGGACTACAAAATTTAGTTTCACAAATGTGTGACTATTTCTTAATATCTTAGAGCTGAAACTTTTGGTTACTAGAGATGTCTTCCTTTTCTTGGGTTGCAGTCCATGCTCTGCTTCTATATTTCACAACACATGCTTCACATAATTATTTTATATTAATGAGTTTTAATTCATTGTCTCTGTTCTGTAGGTAACTTTTTTGGTAAAGTTCCTTTTAACTTGGGCTATAAAATAGCTGCTTTTTAAAAAGGCAAGCAGATGTTTCACCAAGTTCCTCCCACAGGTCTGAAGTCCAAGAGGGATGATGGGATCTGCTCTGTCTCCTTCTCCAGTCACAGGGACTCAGCTCCTTCAGGTTGGAGATCAAATGGGCTCAAGTCAGAAAAATGGAGACTCCAGATTTCATTTTGAATGCAAACTGAACATCTCTCAGGAAGTCAGAAGAGATTTTTTTTTAAATGATGGATAAGTAGTCAGCATGGACCTCAGGGCATGAATTATTTCAGGCAGTCTCATTCTAATATTGCCCAGAGCACCTAATTCTGCAGACCCTAAAGTGTGCAAGAAATAAAGCTGTGTGAAGAAAGGCATGTCCTCTCACCCAAATGATCAGGCAGAGGGAAAAAAACCAGCAGCTCACTGTAACAGTACCCTGCAAGACTTTATTAATATTACTCTTGTAATAATAATGCAATAATGGCTGTTTTCAGCCAGAGAGGATTTGATGAGCTGATGCTTACACAGTGTAAAATGATGCTCCTGTATTGAAATCAATACAGCTCTGCTGAGTCCTGTGAGGTGTAAATTAGCTGATTGTTGTGAAAGAGGAGAAGAGAAATGATGGTGGCATTTCAGCAGACAGAATTTGCTCAGATTTTAGGGATCCAGGTTGAAGATTCTAGTATGGGTAAAAAAAGTGAAACCTTTTTGGTAAAATTCCTTTTAACTTAGGCTTTTAAATAGCTGCTTTTTTTAGCCTTTCCTAACCACAGCCTCTTGTGGACTTGACTGATAAACTTCCCACACTTGATAAACCCCATTAAACCTTAGAGCAGGAAACAGAGGGAAAGGTGCTGCCCCAGACTCCAACACTCTTTACAATGAATTTCCCCAGCACATTTTGATTTCAGAAAGGGGCTGCAATTTGCCAGGCAAAAAGCACTTTTGGGATAGAGACAGTCTTTAAGTAGGGGTGTTTTTAGCCTTCTCTGTTAGGAGCCTTCTCAGTTACTCTATTTAGGCACCACTGTAAGAAATCCTGAGCTTCCTAAGCTTGTCTATCTTTAAGAACACATGTATTTTTACCTGGAAAGCAAACCCCTTTCAAGGGCATTTGCTCAATGAGACATTTTCTCCCCTGCATCCTCTCCTCTGCAGGCAGAGCTCAAGGTGCTGCTGAAGATTACAGCCAGCCCTGTGACCTTTAAATAAACTCCTGAATTTCCCAGAGTTGTGAGACACAGCAGAGACCATTCACCCCTTGACTGGACCAGAATAAAAAGTCTCCTTTTGCTTTCCAAGTGTTCCCAAGCATCCTTATTTCCCTAGAAGAATCCCCTGAGCACTCATTATGGTTTTGTTATTTCTTAGGCACCTGCAATGAGGACAGACATCAGCTGGATTATATTTTTTAGACGAGTCTACTTAAACCATGATGTTTTCTTTAAATTACAGATTAGTTGATGGATTTTTCCTTCCTTACTGGCTTTCTTAGGGATACAGGTGTGCTCACCAGTGCAAACACTTCCCTTACCTTTAGTTACATGGTGTAAAATGTTTTTAATTTCACCAGAGCTGGAAATTGTGTCTGTCTGGCAAATTTAGTTGAAACATCCCAGTTTTCTTCCAAGAACCCAGTTCTCTCCTCAGACTGCTGAAATTGGATTACACTGAGGAATAAATTATGGAAGGTGCTGAGAACTGCCAACAGCCAGCACCTAAACCTTACAAGAGTCTTCTCTTACAGATGAAGTTCTGAAACTCCTCCAAAACAATAAATAAAGCCAGGATTCTTCCTGCAGATTTTTAAACATCTTGGAAAACTGACTCAATTTCAAGATTCCTAGAGAAGTTTTGAACTGCATTTACATTTATTACTGAGGAGTGGTTGCTCCCAAGTTGCCCTCAATAGAAATCCACTCAGACATATTGATGGTAGAATACAAAATTTTTGTTAGGGAGCTAAGTTGACCTTAATTCCAATACATTGCTGTACAACTCACTGAGGTTGTTTTAATTTGCTAGTAGAAATTCAGCTGGTGCACAATGCTGTTGTGATTTTCAAACAAATTCAGGCATAAAGTTTGTAACAGCATATTAATTTCTAGTCCATGTAATTTTATGAACTTAAAAAGGGGAGGATGGAACTGTTCAGAACTGCTGCTTTTCATCCCAACACAGTCTCCTGCAGGAGCAGGACTCTGTCCAGCTCAGGGCTGTCAGCCCAGGCAGGGATTAGAGCCCAAGCAAACCTGGCAGGTGAGGCTGACCAGGATCCCACTGATGGTTCTGCTGGCACAGGGTGAGTTTGTTCCTCTGTTATCTTTCCTCCACCCTTTGCTACCAATTCAGAGCAGCTATGTGCTGGAATCCACACCTGATTCAAATGACCTGATTTTCCCTCCAATTAGAAGATGCTGATTTGCTTAATGCCTTTGGGGAACAGACTGTCCTCTCTAAACACACACACTGGGTATTTATAGGTCTTCAATGCACAAGCCTGAAAAAACTTGGGCTTCCTTCCATGGCTGAAAACTGGGTTAATGTGGAGAAACATCTGCCAGTCTGGAGATTCTGTAGTCCTGGCCATGTGGCAAGCATCTCAACAAAGTAATTAAATCCAACAACTTAAATTAGGAGGAACACTAGGAATAAAAGTTATTCACTTATAACAAGACTGTGAAGAAACATCCTCTCTTTTTGTTTCTGAGATGAGCTACTAAAAATCTCAGGACATGATTTGTGTCCTGCCCTGAGGGCAGGAGACACTGGAAAGGCAATGGTCCAGGGAACAGTGCCTGCACACAATCCCCTACTCAAGGTCTGTGCAAACAGGAACAGGAGAAGGAGAGATGATGCTGATGAATTATTCATGAATAATAATGCACACTCCACACTGGGGTGGGTATATGAGCCTCTCATCTCCATTTCCCCTCCTGCAAACAGCTCAGGGAACAGCTATTTCAACTGAAAACCCCAAAACCCCAGCATTTTATTCTATATGGGATGAGCAACAATGTCCAAACAGATTTGTAATTTCTCTAGAAATGCTTCATAACCTCCACGAAAAGAACAGTTGTACATCCCCAAGCAGCACACAGCTCTTTATTAAATTGCTTGGCTGAAGTTTTGCAGTCCCTTCCCTCTGGAAGATGCTGCACTGACAATCTGGCAGTGGCCTTGAGAGCTGCCCTGCTCTGTGCAGTGCCAGAGAGCAGAGCTGGAACAGATTTGTGCTGGGAGCACTGGCAGGGATGGGAGAAAGCTTCTGCTCAGTCTCAGCCTAAGGACAGCACATACTCAGAGTTTCAGTCATCAGAGGTTCAGTTTTTAAATGGTGACTCAGAGTAATTTACATACAGGGAGTAGGAGCTTAAAACCTTTGATTTCATTCCATCATGTCCAGTGGGTCCTAAATGAAAATCCAGGAAATTTATGTACTGAAAAGTTCTGTAAACACTTTTAAAAGGTAGACTGACCTCTGTGTAGGACATCATCCAAAACCATGAATCCAAAATCATGAACTCCTCCCTTTGAAGGGACAACATCAAAAAAAAAGACCAGCAGGTGAAAATATAATTCAAAACATTGGCTAAAGCCCCTGGGTGATGTACAGTGTCTGGAGTTTGTATCCATTGTGATTTCATCTCAGTTTGAGTATTCAAGAGAATTCTATTCTGAAAATAAAGCAGCAGGTTCTGGTTTCTGAAACAATTCAGAGTCAAACTGAGTTGAACCTTTTTTTATTGTTTATTTTATTTTATTCTACTGGCTAGGCAGAAGTTCTTAGGGAAGGCTGGGAAGTGAGGGGGGATCTGTTACAGCTGTCAGTGCTTTATAGAATCTGCCTCAGGGCTCTTTGTGGTGCCTGAAATGCATCAGACATGCAGGAGCTGCTCTAATGCTCAGTGTTTTCCAGGGATGCTGCACCAGTGCCATTCTGTAGTGGAATTAAAACTGGAATTACAATTAACCATTTCATTGGGAGTACCCTTCTCTAAATAATGAAAGGAGTTCTCATATCCACTGAACCAATCCCAAGGAGTGAGGAACTAATTTGTACATTTTCCACTATGAATCACAACCTTCCTATAGTAAAATGTAATAGGATTGAACTTAGTTCCTTGATAAAAATTTACACTATTGTCAGAAAGGTGCTAAATCTTCAGTTTGCAGGATTGGTAAGGAGCTTTTGGTTTTGTTTTTTTTTTTTTGGTTTTTTTTTTATCTGATACATCTGCTGTTGAAACAAATTGTAGTCCCAAAGGGTTTCAAAGTGAAAAAAATAATTAAAAATTAGCATAATGATTTCACTAGAGGGCTCTCATAGTTTGGAAGTTTATTCCCTTTCTATTTAATTTCCTCCTTATCAGAGACATGATGCACACACCTTCCTTAAATATGGAAAGAGAACATTGCAAGTACAGTAAATCATTTAAGATAGGAAATTTTCTATTTTGATGCTATGGGTAAAATTAGGGGTAGTGAGAAAAAAGAACACCCGTGTGGGTAAAATTAAAACTATTTTCCACCACCACAAAGCCACTTACAAAGCTTTGTCACAAGGATGATGGCTTTGGCAGCATTTTAATTGCATCTGTTATCTGTGGGCGTGGGCAGCCCAGTGCAACTCATCTGAGAGCTGCATGGATGTGTCTTCATTAACTGATGACATTAAGCTAATGATAAAATAATGATCTGTGCAGGATTAATGTTTTTACTGTAATGTAATAACCCATGGAGAGTGTGTTTTGGATTGCTTTGGTATAAATCCTTTAAATAATTGCTAGAAGTGATTTTTACGAGGCTGTTTTCTTCTCCCAGGATGTCCAATGAAAGGAAACACCAGGGCAGGTGGCCTTTGTAGCATGCAGCCAGCTGTGCTTTCATAAAGAGCTATCTGAGATGACATTTTTGGTTGTAAACCTCATCCATTTTTCAGGCTTGAAAGGACCTTCCCACACCAAAGCCTGGGCTTGGACAAGCTGCAGTAGAACTGCACCCTGTGAGAAGCTGAGTGTCAGCAATTCCAGGAGGGATGAGCACCAGGGTGGCACAAAGCTTTCTTGGCATCGTGGGACCATGGATGGTTGTGGAAAAATCAGAGTGCACTCCGGAAACAGGAGGAAGTCACACTTTTAAACCTCCCAAGTTTGCCCAGCACTCCCAAAGGCTAAAGCTGAAGTCTCTCCTGACTCCCTCTGCAGGAAAGGAGGATCAAGCAGTGAAGCAAAATGCAAGGACTGAGATAAAACCTTCACCTACAGCTGGGCAGGGAGTAACCCCCTCATTTTCAGGGTCTGCACATCTCCCAGCTACCAAGCTCTTAATGCTTCTTCTCTGCCAAAGCTTTTCTGATCTTCCTGATCCAGCAGCCCCCATCTCTTCCTTAACCAACTACACAAAATCTTCTATCACTGAACATCATTTCCTCACCCCACTTAGCAGACCAATCTGGACCAGGCTGAATCTTTTCACATACCCAAGTCTGACTTGCTGCAGGCTCAGCTCATTGCAGAGTAATTTTCTATAAAATACTTCATTTACTAACTTAGGTAGAGCTCCTTCCCTTGGATGCTCTGACTGTGAGATGCAGAAAAGGGTTAATTATTAGAGCTGGACAGAATAAAACAAATAAAATGTTTCCTGTGATTGAAGGCACAGAAAATAGTGAATTGTTCATACATCTTTCACAAGACTCACAACACACTGCGCATACAAAAATAATTAAAAAAACTTAAAATCAGTAGCTGCATTTTTAAGTAGCCTAAGTCCTTTGCATGTATTCACTGTTGGAAAAAGAGTCCTTGATTGCATGAATTAACCTCGATTTTCAAAAGTAACTGAGTGATTCAGATGTGAAAATCCTGGGGTGGTTCGATGTCACTGCCATATTTCCTGAAAAATCCCCTTGCCCAGGAGTCTTCTCCTGGGAAGCTGAGAAGCCCCAGAGAAAAAGGAAAACAATAATTGTCTCATTTGCTTCTCCTGTGTTTTGCTGCTTTGGAATGTGGTCTGGAGATTGTTTACCACAGGTGATTGTTTGATTGGTTTCATGTGAATTGTTTTCACTTAATGACCAATCACATCCAGCTGTGTCAGGACTCTGGACAGTCATGAGATTTTCATTATCATTCTTGTTAAACCTTCTGTAAGTATCCTTTCTCTATTCTTTTGTATATTTTTAGTATAGTGGTCTTTAATATAATATAAGAACATAAAATAATAAATTAGCCTTCCAAGAACATGGAGTCAGATTCTCAATTCCTCCTTCATCCTGAGGACCCAGCAAATTGCACAGTTCAACAAGGCAACTAACAAATGGTTTGGAATGTCCAGAGGCATTCAAGCAATCCAAGGCTGGTTTAGCCCTCATCCAGGTTCTGCTGCCTTAGTGAGGCAGAGGATGCTCTCAGCTGCCACAGGGAAAACTTTCTAGACTTCCAGCAGAGTACAACAGGTTGTAGCCATCCACTCCTAAGAGTAGTTTCTCAATTACATGCCAGAGGAAGGTGTAACCATGACACAGAATTAGGTAGCAGATATTTATTCCTGTTCCATAGCTTCTAGCAAACCTAAGTTCAGGAGGAAGAATTTCCATACAGTAATAGGCTCCATATTGGTATTTTCATGTGCTCATTATCTAATCACACTGTTTGCAAATGTGATTTATTGCAGGCCAGCATTTCCTTATTCTTGTTATTTGTGGTGGGATTTGTTATTAGCCACACTCAAGTGAAACATCTGCTCACACCACTCTGCTACATCTCTTACAGAAACAAAAACTTTTCCAGGCACAGCCAGAGCATATTAGAAATGGAATCTCACTCCCTTTGCTTCAGATCACAGGGGTGATGAGGAACATGAACTGTTTTACATTTTGTCTCAAGAGAGTTATAAATAATGAATCCTCTAGCACAGGGTCACTGAATGTCACACATTTCAGTTTTCACCTATAGGATGATGGCAAACCCCAATTTTTATCCTATATATTCTCTCTCTCACCACCATAGGAAATTCAGTTTTTGCCTTAATAATTGCAATCATCCTTCCACACGTAATTCTGCTTTTTTCACAGAGATTTTCCTCCATGGTTTGGTTGTGACTGACTGGATGTTCACGGCCTTTTTCCTCAAGACTCCTTGTTAATCCCTAAAGGCATTCTCTAGTTTCCTTTCATCTTCTACCACTTCTTTGAAGTTGGGGGCTCTTTTCTTTATCTCTCTTGAAGCTTCCAGGCCAAATTTTCAGAATTAAAGCTGAAACTGCAAAGAGGAGAATGGAATAAAGATATATATTGTTAACTTGGACCATGCTGGAGCATAAAATAAAATAAAATAAAACATCACAGCCAAACAAAAGTGCACTGCAGAACAGGAGGACAAAAAATAGCCCAAGTAGGTGAAATCAGACATTGCTCTAAACTGAGTTTTCTTGTGTAGGAGCTACACAAAGTAGGAACTGCCTCGATGCTCTTTTAAAATAGCCCCTCTATAGTGCAATACAGCTAAAGGAAAGTTATACACTCCTTGTTATTGATCAGAAGTAATTAAACAATAAATAAATAAATAAAGAGACACACAGGAGGGGTGCAGAAAAGCCTGGAGAACTCTGTGGAGCAGCTGTAGGAGGCACCTCCTGGTGTTTGTCCTTCACTCCTCATGTTTTTAAATGTTCCCAAAAAGTCTCCTTTTTGTACAGCCTGGAAACCTGTATTTATAGCTGTTCTCAGAGCAGCTGATTACTTCTCAGACTTCATGATAAATTGCCTCAGTTAATATCTTTTTTCACAAGAATTACAGTCTTCAATTTAATGGAGTTATAAAAGCAAAACTTGAACTCCCCTGATTTCATTGTAAAGCAGGGAGATTTGGAAGGATTTAATAACTGATAATCTGCTTGGCACAAAGAATGTGAGTGTTCATCAGATGTGTATTTCTGAGCATGCATGGACTGCAAAACAGTATTATAAAAACATTGAAAATAATAAACTAGACAAAGACAATAAAAATATAGGTTATGGGATTCTGATAATATTTTTAATATGATGATCATCCTAAAATGAGATGCTATAACAAAATCAATGCTCACTGCTCAGTTTGCAAGGGTTTAATAGGGAGAAGTAAAATCCATGAAGATCCTGACCAGCCCTTAGCAACCTCTCTGTGACTGTAATAAATTACATAAAGGCATTCAGGCAGTAAATTGCTTGGAGATTGTTACAGACCCAGCTTCTCCAG
Organism: Loriotus luctuosus; assembly: GCA_035582745.1. Lineage (NCBI taxonomy): Eukaryota > Metazoa > Chordata > Aves > Passeriformes > Thraupidae > Loriotus > Loriotus luctuosus. The sequence continues at coordinate 30,546,903 of JAWWEY010000275.1, read as the reverse complement.
AATGTCTCTTGCATTAACATGTGACCTCACACAGGTATCTGTAAGAGAAGGTACTGGACTGTGGGTTTTGTCTTCCTAGGTCTGGCTTTCTCAAGGCCTGGCTTTATTTTCTGCAATTTTACAGGGCTAGCACCAGCACAATCCTTTGTGTCCAAGCTGATCTCTTTCATCTCTCAGGCCAATTGTTCAAATCATTAATTGTTAGCACTTAATGAAATGTCTTGGTTCCCAACATGTCAGAAGTCAATATTGCTTGTCAGCCAGGTGAGCTCTCAATGCATTCTCCAATTAACAAAGCTCATGCCAGTGATACCTCTCTGCAATTCTGCTTTTAGCTCAAGCTCAGCCTATGAGTGTTCACAGACATTATTTTGTACAGAAAAATGTTTTATTCAAGAAACAGCTTTCACTGGAAACTGTTCTTTACAACAAAGGGAGTTGTTCCACAAGCTCGCTGCTCACCTGACTGAAATGATAACGCTGACCTGCCTGTAAAAACCTCAGCAGGCACCACAGAAAGTTTTCTTTTTTTCTAGGGGACATTCTTCCACTCTCACTAATTTTCTGGACTATTTACTCTACATCAGCCTCTCTGAAATGGGAAATGTTGATGCATTGCAGTCTATGTCAGGGAGAATTGGTTTAACAAAAGGTCAGGCTCAAAGGGTCCCTGTCAGCTTTCAGTGAGTGATACCATTAGTGGCCTTTCTCAGAGAGGCTGAATGGCATTAGTGGTGCTGCCAATTTGTAATTTTAACAGAACAATCTAAGTTCACCTGTAGGGATCCTTTTGATTTTTTATTTCTTGATTTTTAAGTGCTTCCCCTCCCCCCATATGCTCACTTGCCTCCTGACCTTGGAGAAATTAGCACTGCCTGTATCTTTTTCTCTCCTTTTAAGAATGTGGCAATACTTATCTAAATGCTGCCTTAACTTTCAGACAAAAGCCCTTATGAGCAGATAGGACAGGAATATTAAAAAATAGTCACAAGGCAATATAGAAGCCCCATCTTCACCACTGACACAGCAGATTAAGTACCAAATATGCTGAAATACTTGCTAGAGAGCAATAGAATAATAATCCTAGAAGAAATTGCTCTTCAGAAAAGTTTCCCAGAGCTGACTAGCATGGGGGACTTTAGCTCCCACTACATTTCATTGTCAGAACCAGCCAAAGTTCCTGCAAGTTCAATCCCCAAATGTTGTGTTTGAAGAGGTTTTTTCACTGAAGTTGGCAAAGAGAGAAAGAAAAAAAAAGCACTATAGATCTTCTTCATGTTTACCTAACTGTAAACTGAGTTTTTGTGCAATTTCAGCCCTTTTACATTCTACAGAGCACTGAACCTCCCAGTGGTATGTACAGGTCTGGATTTTTCCATCCTGACTAGAATCAGGAATCTTGGGCACCAGCTATGCAGTGATGAGAATTACCAGTTTTGCTCTCCTGTACACAACAAGAGTGGCTTAATTTGAACAAGCAATGTGGGAGGTGTCAGGAGGAAAAAAAAAAAGGGACAAAAGGGACATGCTAGAGTAAGAAGGTGAGAGAAATAAAATCAACATGGACAAAAACGTCCTTACTAGAGTGCAGAGAGAAAAAGGGAAGGAATCCAAACTGGAAGCCTGAAAACAAAAATTCTCATTAAAGAATGAAAGGGAAATACCTGGAAAGAAAAATAGCTGTGCAAACAAAATAAAAAATACAAGAGAAATCCACGTACTTGAAAGATTGTGAAGAAATGATGAAATAAGTGTGCACAAGACCAAAAATGCCCTGAGGGGAAATGAGACCAAGAAATAGAATTGGAAAATAAAGCAGAGGAAAGAATATCAAAAACTTTGATTGGGAGGACAGAGTGTGTTGCACTATATTTTATAGAAGGATGGAGCTTATTTACCACTTTTATTCTCTTCAGGCTAAGAAAGTGAGAAACCTTGAAATTAAACTCAATAGGAGAATTTCCCTGAAACCTGATGATGTACTCTAGTTTTACAAAGACATCATTTTTCCTATTTTATTTTTGTTTTCACACATTGCCTCTTTCCATTACCTTAAAATCAACTCTCTAATAATCCCAGTTAGCAAAACTTGCATTTCTTGGCTGCCTCCCAGCACCCCTTGCCCTGACTGTCACTGTACTACCTGCAATAAAGTGTGTGCATGATCTTATTTTCAAATTAATGTGTGGAGTTGCTGTAATTAAGCACTAAATGAAAGAATAAATAAAAAGCAAAACAAGTCTCAGCTTTCACTGGTGCCAATAAGAATCAAAGTACTACAGTGGTATTATTCCAAAATTAAATAGTGTTGATAGCAAAAGTCCCATGCAATTGGTTGTGACTACCACACACAGTGTCAAAAGAAAATAATAGGCCTTGAGGTTTCAAAGGTTTTTTTTAGTATTAATTAATTTAACTATATTTATTATTTATTAATCAATAATTAATTTTAGTATATGTAACTAACTTAATTTACCTTTATATATTAATTAATAATTGATTAAGGTATATTTAACTACTATTTTTGCTTATTTAAAATATACTTTTGCTAGTCACTTCTATTCTCCAAGAAAGTAAATTTAAAAATGCAAACAGTCTTTTTCAGTTTTTTTCACGGACCAATAGTGCACAGGCATATTAAACCCGATGTAAAGAGCTGTAGAAGTACCAAGACAAGTAGGAAGCTGTGCTTTAATTAACAGTCATTGATCATTAACAGCTGATTCCTGACACAGGGAAGATTTTCAGGACACCTTGAATTTAAATCTGCTGATGTCTGATGGAAGCAAAACTGACACAGGCAGGTACAGACATGCTCTGCTGAGGGTGTTTATAATCAGGTGCACACAGATTCAGAACTGTAAATATAATTATCTGATGACTCATTCACTTGTTAAAATTAACAGCAAAAGAATGCACGAGTTGCTCTATGGGTGCAATGTCCAAAGCATCTGAAAAGAGACATCAAGCAGAGGCACATTTCGTGCTCATGCTGGCATGGCAGCCTGTCAGGAGGTGTTTGCCACCTTCACAGCCCTCAGACACACACACCCCTCTGCAAGGGGAGCTTTTCAACAACTAAATAATGGGAATGATTAGCAACACACCCAAAAATAACCCACAGATGGTTGTAGACTCATTATGAGTAAGATTTCTGGGTTTATTTCATTTTATTTTTACTTAGTTTAAATTCTTCAAAGCAACTAAACTGATGGATTTGTCTGAAGTATTGTTCAAAGGCAATGTAAGTTAATTGACTGTTTATCAGGAAAATCTAAAAAAGAGAGGGGCAATCATGGGAGAATTTAATGTTAAAATTTAATATTTGAAGCTCCCAGTCTCTCCTGAATTCCTGAATCTGCTGCAGGCATCTGTTTAAAAAAATACTGAAGACAGTCCATTAAGATGCATGATTAGTGTTTTGGTGTATTTATTCTCTAGGTATCACAGATTTTCCTGGGATGGCTCATTGCCTCTAGGAGAATTCTGCACTTCAGAGATTCCAGCTCACCTCCAGCCCAATGCTCACGTGGGGTGGAACAGGAGCTCAGCTATGAAGTGCTTTTGGCAGTGCATAGTTCTGTAATCCCAACTATTCCCACAATTTAAATTGGATAAGAAGCAGGGTTTCCTCTGTACTATAATCCCACTCTTCCAGGGTGGCAGAGTGCATTAATAAATCTCCTTTCCCTGAATGCTGGGCAGCAGCACCCCATGGAGATTTTGGGAGGTGTGGGCACAGGGGCTGCCTCTGGCTTTTCCTTTACTCCCAGGTAACCCCATGAGAGGGATGCCATGAGAGGCATCTTCCAGAATTCCCATAAAACTCCTGCCTCTGATTCTTCCCAGCTTGTGCTCTCCTGTGATAATTCACTTGTGGGGAACTTTGGAAGGAATTCGAGATGGGACCTCTGAGTTTTTAGATGATGTGGTTTAATTTTGTTTTCTAGAGACAGAAAAGGTGAGCTTGGCTCACATCTTCACTGCATGGCTCAGAAGGTCACAAGGCCCTTAGTCACAAGACCTTTTAAAGATTTATTGGCCAATAAAACACTGCCAACAAGGACATTTATGGTTTTGATCCCATCCTTAAATATTTCATTTTATGGACCCATGCTACAGTGTGAGCTTTCTTAGCCAATCATGTTATGACACACAAACCTACAGCGCTGCATTCTAAACTCCTTGTTTACCTTTGTAGCTACTTCATTTTTTTTTTGTATCCTAAACTCTAAAACTCTTAACTTTCCTTTACTTAGCTTAACATGTCTCTGCATTAAACTACAAATCCACATTCTCACTTCCAGCACCTGAGTTTGGAAGCCTTTTCAAAGGTCTCAGATCAAATCCTGTGTTTAATTCTAAGCTTTGGCTCACAGGCCCAAAGTTCTGAGAGTTCCCTGCATTTTGGATTCCAACACTCTCCCTTGCCCTGCTCTGCTCCAGACAGCTCCAGTTCCCCAGCTCACACACAGCACAGGGAAATTTGATCATTTCCCATCACTGCTGTCCCTCAGTTCCCTGGCTCTGGAAAGCTGAAAACTCATTCTGAGCTAACTTTGATATTTCAATTGCATCTAGATTTCCCTTCCAGTGAGCTGACTGTGGCAGCAGAGCCATTCCAATGGCCAATTAATGCATTTGCTTGCCCCTTCCATTATACAGTAAAATATGCTTTTCAGAAGTCACGTTTTTCTGGATGTCTGGGATTTACTGACAAAGAGCTTTTCCCTTTCTGGGCAGCACTGAACAAGCCAAATTCAGTGTTTCATACACAGTGCTCATAACCACCCTTGGACATCTTCAGAGTTCTATTTGTCACTGCATTTCTATGCACATTTTCTCCCAGATGCAGCTTTTGTTAATGACAATGAGCTTTCGCTTTAAACAAAGGGAGTTTTCAGGTACAAATGTGATTCATTATAAGCACAGAAAGCAAGAGCTGGGCTGTGCATGGACGGAATCCAAGAGCACACAACTCCCTACAGCAAAAGAAAAATGCTGGAGACAAAGCCCCATCTCATTATATCAGTCTGTGTGTGAATAGCCAGCCACAAATCGCTGCCTGGGGCTGTTGCACCATCATTTTGGAGCCCTCTGACAAGGACAGTTTGGACTTTTAATGCCTTCCTATGGAAAGTAATTAGGGTGGATGAAAAACTTTTGTGCTGCAGTGATTTATGGCTTTTCTCTTCCTGCTAATTGTTTTGATTGAAAAAGGAACCTTTGCTGCAGCTCTAAGGACAGTCAGGTGTTTTATAGCCTTTTCTCCAGAGCTGCTGGGAGCTCTCCTGGCTGCTGGAGAAACTCCCACAGCTGAGGACTGGGAGGATTTCCATAGAACTAGGGAGCAGCACTGTGGGAGGGAAGGAAAGCTGCCCTGGCATTCCTCCTCCTGTCCTGCCCATCAATCTCCCACCACACTCTTGGCTATCTGTCACCATCACATTTTCTGAAAAATCCCTTTGCCAGCATTTCTTCCCCTGGGAAGCTGAGAAGCCTCAGAGAAAAATGAAAACAATAATTATCTGATTTGCTTCCCCTGTGTTTTGCTGCTTTGCAATGTGGATTGAACATTGTTTACCAACTGGTCATTGATTGGTGTAGTGTGAATTGTTTTAACTTAATGACCAATCACAGCCAGCTGTGTCGAGGCTCTGTAGAGAGTAATGAGTTTTTCATTATTACCTTGTTAAGCCTTCTGTAAGTATTCTTTCTCTATTCTTTAGTATAGTTTAGCATAGTATCCTTTAATATAATATAATATCATAAAATATTAAATTAGCCTTCTGAGAACATGGAGTCAGATTCATTTTTCCTCCCCACAATGGGGGACCCTGAAAATACCACAGCTATCTTAGGCAATGTTATTTGAAAAGTTACAACAAGGAATCTCTTGGCCACTTAAAGAGCTCAAAAATCAGAACAGAACAATCTTTCTTTTGTTGTTTTTAATACTTCACCACACTTTCCATTCAACTGGCTGTCCCAAAATACATTATATATGTGCATATTAAATTTTCTAATCAGGGTCTTTCTGCACAGATAACAGGATGTTGTTTCTACCCAGCAGGCAATTCAAACTAGTTGCTTGTCTGGCAGGAAAAAAAAAAAAAAAAAAAAAAAAAAAAGGAGCTTTCCAGAAGGTACTAGAAGGAAACAATTAACAGATGATCTTCCATGACTGCTCTTGACAACATTGTACACTTCATTATTGTTTGTCATCTCTTGTCCTCAGCACAAAAGCAGACAAAGATTTTCCCAGGGGTAAATCTTTGTCAAAATGTGCTGCTATGCTGACAGGTTCAAATTAGTGGTTGATGGGAATTACCATAAAACTTGGCATCCTTCCTCTTTGTCACGGAAAATGAAAATGAATTGATGAAAGCAGCAGCAGGTGGAATTAAATCTTGTCTGTTTAGCACTCTAGTGATAGATAGCAGAGATTTAGAAAATTAATTCTGAGTTTAGAGAGTAGCTGGTCTGAAAGAACAGATCAGAGCAGGAATTGGGGAACTTGAGTAATAAAAGGGTCCAGTGTGTTAACCGAAGAGATGGGTATAAGACAGAAGACTGGAAGGTGAAGAAATTGTGGCATGAGAAAAAAAAAGAAGAAATTTTGACATCCAAATGGAGAAGTACAAGCAAGGGAAAGATGGTTTCAATAAAAAAATAAATGTTTTTTATCCAAACTATTCATGTTTTGGTCAATGTTACAATTTACAATGTTGCTCAATCTTTTTCACTGGCTAGTTTTTTATTTCGCGAATAAAAAACTCCTCTATCCTGAAAGCAGGAGGAAAAGTGCTTGGAAACCTGTGCTCATTTCCCTGCTCTGCTGTGAGGTTTTTCTGTGCATTTTCAAATGCAGTTCTCCTACCTAGACCATGACTTAGGTGCTCTGTTGAGCACCCAACATCTACAGCAACAGAGACATGTAAGCAAGAAAAATGAAACTCATTAAACCTGGAAAACCACTGAAGAAATCTACTTTCCTGAGCTATCTGTTAATAAAGATTAGATGTAGAGCTGTAAATGAACAAACCTGAATATTTCCTTTATTAAGATTCTTTACTTTGTGTAGTTGTCAAAACCCTGAAGTTTTCCTGAACTTATGCTTATGAACTGAACAATAAAACTTCAAAAGGAGTTTAAATAGGATTACTCAGGCTAAATCTCAGGCTTCAATACTCAGCTCTTTCTTGATCCACATAGAACACTGCCTGTTGATAATGCAGGGCAGATGGTGCACAAACCCCCAGCCTCCAAAAAATCGTGTTAGCACAACTTCATTTAAGAGGCTGGAAGTGTTTGGTCTGCATTTTAATACCATAAGACTTAATCTGTTTAACATGGCTAGGAGAGCAATATTTTCTACTCTGCATTCAGAGTAACTTCCCATGACAAACACTGGGGAAAAGTTCTAAATAAGTCATGAAGAATTGGTCTTTTTTATCCCTCTCTAATTTTTGTATTTTCTTTCCACCAGGACCCTCTGCTACAGCATTCCCAGGTTCCACCAGGCAAATCATAGACACACTTTCACCATCCACTGCTTATTTTGTTGGTTCTCTGCTTGGGAACAAGATTAGCATCACTTTCTCTGTGCAAGGCATTCCTGGAAGATTTGGGGGAATCTGAGCCACAACCAGCTCTTAAACCTGATCTATTGACAAGTGCAGCAAAAGTAATATGTAACAATAAATCTTTGCTGTTTATTTCTTCTAAAAGTATCAAATTGTCATGCAGTGAATGTACTTATTCTCTTCTCTGCATAGATCTGTCAATTAAATAAACATCTTAATCATTCTTTCTTTCTCACACATATTTCAGACAAACACTGAGCTGTAACATCACTTTTCTGTGACTTCAGTTTGGCTGAGGATTTTTTCCAGCAAAGTCTCATCCTTTCCACAGGACAACAGAAACACTCTGCCCCAAATCAGATCTTTCCCCTTAACATAAAGCATAAACCACTTTGCTCCTATTTTTTGATTTTTATTAAGGAGCAACAGAGGTCAGTATTTATGAAGATGTCATAGTGCAACTCTAGGTTTTCATAGGCTTTCAGCTTATTATGCTTAGAAATAAAGTAGTCACATTACCTGCACTTTCCAGCCATTCCAGTAGGGTTATTAGGTAACAGTCAGAAAGGCAGAGACCTCCCAATGAGAAAGGAAATGGAAATGTCTGATGGGACAATACAGGAAATCAGCCGCAGAAGGAAACTGCTGAGAATGGCTGCTGAATAAGCAGGCAGGCTCAAAAGCAGCCAGAGGGAAGCAGGTACATGAGGGCACAGAGCACCATTTTCCATCATTTTCCATCTTTCATCCCAGTACTTTATTTGAACTGACCTACTTGGCATCTCAAAGATTTCAGATGCTTCTGTTGCTAAAATACTTCTGAAACTCACAATAAAGAGCTTGGGGCAACAGTCAGTGTTAGTCTTACATTTGTAAACCACCTTCTAAAAAATTACTTTTTAAGACCCAGGGCATCAGCTTGCCAAGTTTCACCCTTCCAAAAGGCCATGCAAAATGAAAACAGAATGGAAATCTCTTTTTACCTCTATTGTGGGTTTATTTTTTACCTTCCAAGCAATGGCTTGTCCAGCCATCATCTGCTGCCAGCTGTCCAGCTCTCCCCTGCCAGTGCCTCTGGCCAGACCATGAACAGCAGAAATTACTAAATGCTCTTCTGATACTTGGCCTCACACCAGAGGAATTCTTATGCCCAATCATGTGTAACACTCATAATATTAGACAGATTTAACTTTATTTTGTTTCTAATAAATTGTGTTAACCATTAAGTCCAATGATGGAAGCCAACTCTTCTCTCAGCCCACTATTTCTCCATTTTTTTTTCATTTAATCTGCTATCTGTGCTAATATTTTGATTAGAACCAAAACAATTATGTAATAACTGTTATTACACATTCTACTCTAATTATTCCTGGCTGCCACAGCCAGGATTCAGGATTTTGGTGCCCAAGATGCTGTGTGCTCTGCACAGATAGGATAATTTCTGTGTAACTACACAGAAACTACAGCTTCATGTGGGGTAAAAAGACACATGCAAGAGCTTGGATCATCCAATAGGGTGTGAAATCAGGGGGTCTGTTTCAAAATCCTAGGGAAAAAAGGTCAAGAAAGGGTGGGGAAAAAAAGGAAGAACATGCAAAGCAAATTGAAATAATCAATGTTCTGCTTTCTGAGCTGGCTGATGGCTCAGGGGCTGTGCAGGAGGTTGGGATCTCTGCCAGGGCACTGCTCAGCTGCTGCAGCCCTCCTGGATGCTGAGAATTTCAGACTTTCTGTGCTGCCAGGCACTGACCCCCAAGAGAGCACTGCATTGACCTGAGTTCGTGGAGAAGGCTTCCAAAATTGATTGTTTGAACTGGGATTGTGGGTGTGGAGTTTGAATAGAAGTGTGTGATATCACATGGTGAAAAACTTGGAGTTTAGGCTTTTAGAATATAGTAATAT
>JAWWEY010000275.1:30500305-30537405 GCA_035582745.1 Loriotus luctuosus | reverse complement strand
AAATAAAACAAGATGGAGGTTTTAGGGCAGAGACTGGTCCTTCTTCTTCACCTTCTTCTCCATGGGTTTGGGTGGTTTTGTGTAATTGGATAAAAAAGCTCCCATTGCGGGTGTGGGTGATTAGTTATTGGGTTAAAAGCAAAAATAATTCAGGTGTCATTCCTTAGTTGGACAGTTTATCCTTAAAAGGCCTTGTAGAGAGAGAGATGGGGCTCCATTTTTAGTTTGTTGGAGTGAAGTGCTGTAGAACTCAGGGTTTTTGAGACTGTAACGTAGATAAGAGCTAAAAAACATCTGAGTCCCAACAAGAAATACCATCTTGCAATTTAATCCCAGCCCTGGCAGAAAAGAGGTGAAGAATCCACACTCAGCCACAGAATTGTTCTTCACATCCAAACCAACAGCAGCCATAAAACCCAGATTTCCACCAGAGTGTGCAGAGCAACCTTTGGACCTGCCCAGCTTCCCCTGCGCTCCAGGGAAGGACACTCAGAGCTTGCCTTGTCCCTAATCAAATCATACTGCTCCCATCAAACTGGATTGTTTCTATTTCAGTACAATTGTTTCTTTTTACTTTAACATTTCCACCATTTAGGACAAATTTACAGGTATAGCTTTCATTTCTTTTCAGTCCCTGGACATTTTCCTTTGCCTTGTGAGTGGAAATTATCTCAGCATCCTCTAAAGCCTGTGCTCTTCCAGCAAAATTCATTTAGAGGACACACAAACGCTTCCACTTGTTGATATTTTGAAACCTGGAGCTAATTGATTAATTTCTTTTCAAACAGCCTTATCAAGAGTAAAGCAAGAGGGGCTGGATTTCCTGGTGTAGCACCTGCAGGTGAGTGTTAAAGACAGGAGGAGACAACTTTTTTTATTGTTATTTCCCTCTTTTAAAGATGTCCTTTAAATACTAAAACAAGCAGTTTGTAGGAAAACACAATATTTTACGCAATATTGACCAATAAAACAATAAGAATGCAATAACTGCTGTAATCCAAAAATAAACTGATATATCCAAAAGAAACTGAGACATTCTTGGGCACATAACACTGAGTACAATGGCAAAGGAGTTGCAGAAAACAGGTTCAGGAGTAAAAACCCATAGAAATAAACCCACAAAACCCCACCCCCAAAACCAAGCACAGTATTTCCTGCTTCTATTTAATCTCAGACAAATCTGTCACCCACCTGAGCTCCCAAGTGACCAACATCCTCACCATACTCAGTGAAAAATAAGATTTAAAGCACACATTAAAAAATAACAGTTACAAGGATGCTGCATCTCCAGAACTTGAAACATCCACACACAAGCAAAAAAGTGAAGGTTCAGTTTACCCAAAGCTTTGAAACCCTGGAGGTGTGAAGCATCTGTAGCCACATATTAAATTTGCTCCAAGGAAAAAAATATGCAGAAAAACTAAAATAATTTTAAAACATGCTTAACTAGGGCTAGTTTTCCAAGCAGAAAATTAAATCTGCCATTTCTTTCCATTCCTCAGGATTCTTAGAAGAGCTCCATTCTCCACTGAGGAATCTCATGTTTTTATTTTAGCTTTGCCCTGGTTTGCCCCACAGCTTCTGATCTTATCAAACCCCACCATGTTCAGCATCTGCTGCAGTGGTCGCTCAGCATGATCTAACAAGCAGCCCAAAACTTCAAGGATAAAGAAGAATTTCTTGGTTTGAAAAAAATAGAGAAAGGGGCATGAGGGATAGAACTGGTGGGGAAAAGCCGAGTGAGTTTATTTCTTCACAAGTCCATAGAATTCCTATAATGAAAGACAGAAAGAAAGAAAATATTTCTTTTTTTTTGTTCGGTTCTTACACAACTCATAAGTACAACATTTAAAAATTAATAACCAGCTAATAAAATTTAATTCCCTTTACCCCAACAGAACTTTTCTTTCCCCCAGAAAATTCCCAAGATTCTGTAAAAGGAGTTACAGAAAGTCAGTGTTCTTAAGCTGGCATCAACATATACAGTGTTAAAACCACTGAGATTTATTTTTCTTTCTTAACATAGGAAAGAAAAGTTATTTTTTTAATACATGCAGAGCTCACTAGAAAGACAAATCCCATCCCTGCTGCTTTCAGATCATGTATATATAGAATTAAAATGAACTTACTCTTTTTCTACTGCTGCTTCAAAGTTGTATTGTCAGACACAGCCTTCAAGGAAGAAGAAAAGTGAACTATTGTGCTGGTTTCAAAATCAGCAACACCACTAAGCCCATTCAAAAGAATATAATTAAAAATAAAATTAAAGTGACCCAAATCTGAAATGTTCTAATTAAAGGAAATAAAATCTATGTACAAAAAAAAAAACAAAACAAAACAAAAAAACGAACCAAAACACAACCCAACACACACAAGAACCTCCCAAACAAAAATATTAAATAGGCTCGAGAAGGCCTTCTGCTAAACATAGTAAAATTTTCATGTCAATCAAAAAAAATTAAATAAAAAAATTAAATAAAAAAAAGAAAAGAGAAAAATAAACACAGCTAAGAACTTTTCCTGTGTAAGCCACATCCCTGAAGAGCTGTTCTAACCCTGCTCTTTGGCACAGGTGGGTTCCCATTGGTTTCAGCTGCCCAATTTTTGGAGCAGCCATTCCCTGCACTCCACATCAGAAATGTGTCTCTGCTCTGGGGTTTGGGTCCCACCTGTGCTGGGTTTGTGGCTGGAACCCTGCCCTGGCTGCAGCAGGGAGTGCTCACACTCACTGGGGATGGGTCAAGAGAAGTTTTAGAAACTCTGGCAAAGCCACAGAGTTTCAGGTGTGTCTGGGTCACCGTGAGGAGTTCACTTCATACTGAGACTAGGTTTAATTTAGTAAATATTTGTAGTCTCATGTAGTGGGCTTATAACAACCTTTAATGACACACTGTGACTGGCAGATGTTAACTGGTAGAAATGTGTTGGTCAGGGCACCTCTCTAGAAAGAACCAGGTCTGGGATTGACTGGAATTAGGCTTGAAGTGGATTTTCCTGAAGGTCTCTTGCTAAACACAGCAAAATTTTCATGTCTATTAAAAAAAAAACCAACAAAACAACAACACCACCAAAAAAAACCCAAAAACCAAAAGAAAACAAAAACCGCACCAAAAAAAACCCAAAAAAACAAAACAAACAAAAAAACCCCAACCAACAAAAAAAAAAACAACTAAAAATCCAAAAACTAACAGAAAAAGAAAAAAAAAAGAAAAATCACAGTCTGATTTTCACACATGTATGTCATGTGCTCAACCCATGGCTGCCAACCCCTCCAGGGCACAGGCAGCACCTCCAGAAGGCTCTCTTGTGTTCAGCAGACATCCCTCCTCAGCCCCTGCTCTCTGATCCAGTTTGCCTCCGTGAATGTTGAGTTTCCCAGGATGTGGTTTTCTCTCTGCCACCCCTCAGAGAGAGCTCCAACCCCAGCCCTGTGTGCAAGAACCCTCCAGGGCTGCAGAGCAGAGGCACACAGCTCTCTGGGACATCTCATCAGCTCTGCCAGAGCTTTAAACACCCGGAGTACTCAGCACACACTCATCAAGTCCTTGCAGCTCATTAAGGGTCTGTGATTCTCTCAAAACCCAGCAGAAGGAATTATGTTTGGAAATATCCACTTTCCCCCTTCTCTGCAGCTTTCTCAGCTTCCCATGCAATTCCCCTGCTCTGTCAGAGTCAAATATTGCTGCAAGCTGTGGTTCCAGGCTAAAAGAGCCTCCTCTCCCAACTCAGACAGATATTTTTAAATCAGTGGTAGTTCATAAAAGAATAACTGGGGGGAGGGAAACTGTCTTTTGAGGGGACTGTTTTGCCATCATATTTATTTGCTTCCCATCTCTTTTGCAGCCTGTCTGAGATGAAAGTCCCCTGTTGGCAGTACACCTCTGTTGTTAATGCTTCTTTTGTTACTGCTTCTCACAACACTTTCAGAACATTCATTTTTCCTCCTGATGAAGTTCTCTGGTTCAGTCTGGGCTTCATCAGCCACCTCACCAGCACATCTTAAACCATGCCAGCAATTCTTTCATATCTGTTTGCTCCTGGTTCTCCCCTCAGCAGGTACCTCCTGACTTGTACCATTTTGTTTCTTTTGAGTTAAATGAGTAGCCTAAGTTTTGGTATCATATTCAGGAAAACTGCATTTTCCTCTGGCTTGCAGGAGGCAAGGAATTAAACAACTTCTCATTTATTCTTCTCATCATCACTCATTTATTCTTAGATCAGTGACAAATTAAAACTGATTGCACCGGTGCAACCCTTTCTGATCTTTTGGAGTTTGAATCTCCATTCTCTCTGAAATAAAAAATGCAGATGCCAGGGAAATGCAACCAGGGCTGTCCTGTCTGGCTCCTGCAGTGATAAACCTTTGGCAGCTGCTCCTGTGGAAGCCACGTTGCTCCAGCATCCCCGAGGTGAAATTTGGCTTTGTGTCTGCAGGTTTGCTGCTTCACACAGCCCCAGATTGCCAGCAGAAACCTCTTTCACTGGTAGAGAAAATGAATGATTTCCATTTGGAAAAGGAGTTGGGTTTGGGAGATCTGTGTCCCAGGTGTGCTGGGGTGGGAGGGAATTATCCAGGAACCCAAAGGTGATTCAGTCCTGGGGGCTCAGATGTGGCTCCACCTTGAGCTGAGCCTGAAGATTTCAAACAGGAATTATAGGTCAGGAAAATGAAACAATTCCACATCTAAGCACATGCTGCAGTTCAATGTTTGTCTCAAAATCCAGTGCAGACATTGCATTGCTCTGTGATCCAGCAGAGCATGAACTGAAGCCACAAAATCTATTTGAAAACTCAGGAGTAACAAATGACCTCCAGAAATACATCACTTGTTTGACAACCATCTTATTTAAATAGATATATGTTCAAAGACAAAACGTGGTCCACAAATAAAATTTTGATGTAATTCTTTCAATAGTCGATGTTTAAAAAGAAAAAGTATTTAAAAAATTCCATCTGGCATAAAGAATTTTCTTCTTTTTTTTTAACATTTTGTTTGGGCATGAAAGGGAAGAGAAACTACCCTAAAAAATTTACAGGAGGGATTTACACTGCCATTGGCAGCACAGGAAAAACAGTATTTTCATAATTGACCTTGAAATGGGAAAGCTGAGAGCGAACTCATTTAATTCCAGCCCACATTTATTTCATCACGTTTGTCAGAATGGGGAGTTAATTTTTCTCTCAGTGCTTGAGCAAACATCCCAGGTAATCAGCAAATCAGAGAGCTCTGTCAGGGAGGAACCCTGAGCTCCTCATATTAAACCAGACCAGGCATTTCTGAAGCCCAAGAGCAGCATAGACTGAGCACTTGGAAAGGAGAATTTGCTGTTTGGAATTGACTTGTCAATGGTGAGGGGGATGTAATTTTGAAGGAAAATCGATGCAGAGAGATGGCAGTGGAGCTGAACAGTAAACAGTTGGTAAATGAATGCATGTATGGTCTGAGCCCAAAACCTCCTTGGTATTTTTTTCTTTTTATACTAGGAAATCAGACTGCATTCATTTTTAATTTGAATCCTGATTTCCTCAGGTGCCATTCACTGCTGAATAAAAAAATCTAGCCTGAAAGCAAAACTACCAACACATGTTACAGACATTCAGTCTGACTGGTGGATTCCTCATGAGGTTCTTACATATTTATGCCCAGGAATTTTCATTGTAATGTTTTATTTTACAGTAAGCTAAATTATAGAAGCATTTCCCTCCACATTCAACAGAATTTATTATAAATATTATGTTTTTTTACAAAGTCTCACAAATTATGCATCACTTTTGAGAAGATTAAAAACCTCCTGGTGCAGGAACCTGGCAGCTGTTAAATTAACATGGGGACAAAAGGAAAACGTGAGGCATGAAAGAGGGCAGAGAAAACAAAAAGAAAAAAAAATCACCAAGCCCTCCTTGCAAACTTCAGTGGAGAGAGCTGATTAATATTTTTGTTGGAATCTGAAATGCAGGGAACTGTCAGAACTTTGGGCCTGTGAGCCAAAGCTTAGAATTAAACACAGGATTTGATCTGAGACCTTGGAAAAGGCTTCCAAACTGAGGTGCTAGAAGTGACAATGTGGATTTGTAGTTTAAAGCTGAGACACGTTAAGCTATGGGAAGTTTAGCATTTTAGAGTTTAAGATATAGAAAAATAAAAGTAACTACAGAGGTGAACAAGGAGTTTGGAATTCAGTGCTGTAGGTTTGCGTGTCGTAACATGATTGGCTAAGAAAGCTCACACTGTAGCATGGAATATTGAAGGATTGGGTCAGAAACATAAATATCATTCTTATTAGTGTTTTATTGGTCAGTAACTCTTTAAAATGTCTTGTAACTGAGGGTCTTGGGACCTTCTGAACCATGCAGTGAAGATGTGAGCCAAACTCACCCTTCCTGCCTACGTAGAAGATAAGAAAATAAACCACATCATCAAAACCAACTCAGAGCCCCCATCTCTAAACCACAGAAAACTCCCCACAAATGAATTATCACATCCTTCAATGCCACATTCAGAGCAGCAGTGTGAGCCAGCAGCCTCCCTTGGCTCATTGCAGCCCAGAGCCTTGCCAAGCCATGGTTCCCAAATCTGCTCAAGCCACATCAGCTCCCAGCCCTGCTGCCCAGAGCCTTCCAGTGCTGCCCAGAGCCTCCAGCACGGCTCCAGGAGCTCCTGCTGGGCTCTCCTCAGCCAGCTCCAGCATCCCTGAGCTCTTCAGGGTGCCTGCTCACAACTCAGGAACACAAACGTGTCCCTGGAGCAGGTGCAAGCAGCAGATGGGTGTTGTTGTTGTTGTTGTTGTTGTTGGGCTGTTTTCCTCTGGGGTGTTGCCATCATCTTTCCTCCTCTCTGGTAGTGATGCTGAAGCAGAGTCCAGAACATTTCAATACTTATAAAGTTGTGACATGATCATTTGCTGCAGAACTGCCCAGACTGAACTGGTTTTCTCAAATAGACAAAATATGGGGTAGGAAACATTTCAGTGCAGAGAGTAAAGCAAAAAGGGGCATTTCCTGGGGGACGTGGTTTGATGCAGGGATTTTAATCCCATTCATCTATTCTACTTCCCTCATACAGTGTCACAGACCAATTTGTGCACTGAGTTCAAGAGCTGCTTGAGGGAAACAGACTCTGCCTTTCAGCAGATCTACCTTGTTGCATTGGAAATCGTTTTTTTTCTTGCTGCATGAAAGCACCATCTATTTATCCAAATATGTAATAACAGAGTGACAGCAGTTTTGTAAAAGCAGGCAATGAATGTTCCATATGTGTTTTTCAGCTGTGGAGCTCATCTAATTTGTTGGCTTTTGAGATCAGGCAAATATATCCTGATCCATGACTGGGATCCCTCAGGTTTAGCTCAGAACAGAATCATCATTCATACTAATATAAGATCTTCTTTAGCTGCCCATTCGGCTTCTCCTCTCTGTGAGGCAGCCTAGAAGCTGGACACAACCTTATGATTGGTAATAATTAGCTCTGAATTTCAGGAAAAATCTCAGCAGCTGAAAGGAGGGCCATTGGGAACCTCCATATCCTGAGCCAGAAGGATGCATTTGGCATTTTATTAAGGACTGTAATTCAGCTGACAGACTCTGGCTTTATGGCTTTACTTTTCTTCTCTCAGTGGCAGATATTCAGCTTTGAATGACTCCAGAATATTCAATCATTGGGTTTTATGTTTATAAAGCCCAATATCAAGAGAATATCAGATCTATTATTGTAAGCTCAGTAAAAGAATTGGCAGGAGATATTCTTGTTAAACAAATACATAACAATGGACACACAGTGGGATAGACAAAGCAATGATTTGATATTGCTGTGATAATAAAAAAAAAAAAACCCAAAGCCAAAGATTTAGATGACTGCTTTTATTATGAGAGATTAAAGAAAATTCCTCAAAGGGATTCATTAATGTGGGAAAGCTACTATGGTTCTTTGAGCAATGAAAGACACTCATGTTTGGCACAATTTTATATAATTTCATCTTTTCAAATAATGATTCTGCTTTAAGGAGGGAAAAATATGTTAATTTTAAAATATTTTATGTTTCATTTTAATTTCATTCTGTAGTCATCAGGTTTTGAGCTATGTACATTTAAATGTTTGCTATCAGATAACATTCACAGAAGGACAATATTTTGGGAGGTTGTGGAATTGCTCAACTAAACTGTGTTTGAGCTCAAAATGGTGTCTCCCAGCTGAGTCCTATCTTAAAACAAAGTAAATTTTCAGATAGAATCATTTTAAATAAAATTTTTCAGATATAATAATATAATCATATAACTTTTTTTCAGATATAATCATACAATACTGCTGTCACAGACAGCAAGACAGTCCTATTTATGCTTTCATAGGTAGAATTTAGTTTGCATTATTTACCTTTCCCATTAAAATATAGATCATGTTTCCAGAATAAACAGCGTGCCTTCCTTCCCTTTTATTATTGACCATAACTTTTGACACCACAGCATATTAAGGCAATGACATTTTGCCCTTGTTCAGTTTTCTTGTTGGCACAAGAATGAAAATTATGATAGAAACCATGGAAAAGAACCCAAAAGAGCTCATTCTCATGAGTAAAGAGCACATTCTCATGAGAATCCAAAAGAGCTCATTCTCATTTGAGTAAACAGCACAAAACCTGCTCAGAAGAGGAAAATGAGAATACTCAGGAGTTAAATGATTCTTGTGATTTCCTGGACTGCAGGAAGTTGATACAGTTCAGCCATACTGGATGCACTGTGCCACTCCATTATGAAACATTCACATAGAAGGAAAATACATGTTTTGTTGTTTTTTTTTTTAATTCCCCATTTAATAACCCAAAAGAAAGGTTGCTATAAAATCCTTGATGTTCAGCTCCAACAGGCTGAATGTGTATTCAGGTGGAAGCAGTCAAGGAGAGTTTTACCCTTAAACTGCATTCTCATAAAGCCCATTTGATCCTGATCTGTTGAAAGAAGTGAGGTGATAGTGGACACTGACAGTAGAAACTTTATCATTAATAAAAAGGGTAATTTGACATTATTTCATAGACTTTTGACTGCTACAAGATATTTGGGAAATATAATGCAAAACTCATTCAAACTGCTTGAGTAGCAGGCTAGCAGCGAAAGCTAAATAACTTCACCTTGCATGTTTGTTTTCCCCTTTATTTTGGTCTGCTTTTCAGACAGAGGCATTTCAAAGTGAGTTTTTGTTACACAAGGGGTGAAAAAAAGAGCATTACCATATTCAATTTCCCACAAATGTCTGCTGTAGCAGTAAAAGCAGATGGCACCAGAAACAAATGAACATCAACTCTTCTTGGAGTACGTCTAATGAGAGCAGGTTGGGTTTGATGAAGATAATGACTGTTGAAAATTCATCAATTTTTATGCCACAAAAAGAAATTGCAGCAAACATTTCCCGTAGTGTGTAATCCTTGCATCCAGGCAGAAAGTTAATTTAATGTTCCTTCAAGGGCTGATCTTGTAAAAGGTCTCAGAACTGAGTTCTTGATGAAGAAGATGAAGTCACTCAAAACTTTTTCAGGAGTCTGCTGGCAAGGCACACATTCAAGTGAAGGAGCTCAGTTTGGCCAAAGGCACTGTTGAAACTCTGCAGTGCCAAGAGCTGATTTTTATCTATTTGCTGAGCATTTATTGTTGATCATTTTCAAATACCTACCCTGGGTTAAATTCTACTGCTCTGTTTGTGCTGAAAATGCAGTACAGGGCTGTAGATGCTATGGCCAAGGATGGAAGTGACTTCCAGCAATCTGAATTTTAATCTGTTTGAATTTACATTTCTCTTTCTGCCCTCTGTGGAGCTGACATTAACAGTCCATTACCCTGTGGTTCTGAAGGCATAAAGGGTTGGTAAGGCAGGACAAGAAAACATTTCCACACCTGCACCCCCTGTAGGAAATAGCTGTGAAAAGTTTCTGCCTGGGAGTCTTGTAGGAATTTCTGCAGGACCTTGATTAAATCATTCTTATTTGAAGAACACGTTGCTATGCCTGTGATTTTTAAAGGTTTCACTTATCTTTTCCATTATTTTCCTACATTCAGCTCAAAGGGAGCTCGGATTTTTCATGCTTGACATCTCTCTCTCCCTGCCCTGCTGTAAGTGCAGTCGCCTCCCTCTTTGCTTTTTTGCTGTGAAATTCCAAGATAAAACCCACGGGGGCAGCCCCATACTCATCTCACTTTCATCATTTTGTCATTCTGTGGGATTTCCAGTGCTTTCCCTTTGCAACATCCTCCCTAAAGGCTCCAGGAATAAGGGGACATAAAAGCCATTGATAACAAATATAGACATTAAGGCTTTCCCTACAAAATGGTATTCATGTTTCTTCTGCAAACATTAAAAAGCAGACACCTGGAGAAAAGAGATAACACAAATATTCTCTGCAAGAGCTTTCTTCCCCCAAGCACTTTTGAGAATTTGCAATTCACATCAAAACTGAGCAGGCTTGCAAATTCCTTGTCTGGGCATTAAAGCATGGGCGAATATGGACATTAGGAATTCAGCTCAGGTTAATAAACCCACAGTCCCCAAAGAAAACTAAAAGGCAGTCACACCACACTCCCTCCAAAATGGCCCAATAATGCTGGAGTGACAACATTTCATAGGATTTGGCAGTTAAGATGTAGAAACAGGCACTGGATATTCTGAGGGAGGTCCAACTTCACCTCCACAGCCCTAAAAAATAACTCATTGTAGGTTAATTCTGCATGTTTGTGCAATCCATGAAGCCTTGTGAGTTAAATTCAATTGTTTCTCAGAAAGCAGGAAAATTAAGTACAAATCCAACTAACTCCAAATAAAATATTGACACTTTTTCACATATGCCCGAAATCTAAGAAGCATTTTGGTCTCCATGCATAACAAAACTATATAAATATTATTTATGGCAGGAATGTTTAGATGGAAGTCAAAATTTAGAACACCTGTAATCTGAGATTTTGGGTTGGAATCAATGAAGATAGATTTTCAAAATATTGCTCAAGATGACCTTTTAAATACTAAATAACAAATATATTTGCCAAAGGAATAATCTCAATAAAAGTAAGAGAATTTGTTTAAAAAAAATACTGAATGCTAACATAGGGTGACATTTATAGGATTAGAGCTATTGTAATGGTGAACCCAGACCTGATGTTCAGGAATAGGGTTTTGTCAATATGAATAGAAAAAGAGAGGAAAGAAAGAAGCTTGAAAACGTGGACCACTTGAGCATTGGTATGAATTTATTAAAGAATGCCAATGAATATTTCTAGCTGAAGCATTCTCATTTCCATATCACTTACTGGAGATGATTACTTAAAATTTTAGTTAATATTCAATGTTAATTAGATAGACTGGCAGGAGAGACATGGCTCAACATCTTGTGCCTCTTTTCTCTGCTTTATTAAAGCAACTTCGGCCTCAGGACAGCAAAGGATTTTGCTCCTTAACATCAGTATTATTAAGTATATGAAGCATCATCTCAGCAAAGAGACTGTGAGTTTTCAAGTGGTTTTCTGTTGAGTTTTCTGTTTCCTCTTCAGCAGTGTAAGTTATTCCATTATATTCAGTACAACTTTGCTGGGGAGAGGAGCATCCATCAGGTTGACATCTGAGATGCCAGAAAGTTTCAGCCAGAAAAAGTTCTTTGATTTAGACATTTTGGCCCCCTGCTTTGAATTTTTTTTCTTTTTTTCTTTGCTTACAAATCTTTGTATAAGCCATAAAACACTCCACTGATCCCTGGGCTTACACAAGCCTGCTTCTTTTTGTAATTTCTAACAGCTGCAACCTCAGCACCAGTGCTGGATTTAATTAACCTGACAAAAGAGCCCTTTCCTTCCAGAAGAGCTTTTATTCACCAAAGAAGACTCAAATATTAGCACAGGCCTGTGAATCAGGAAAGCTGATGCTGGCAGATGTTCATATCCACAGACAATAGGAAGGCACTTTATTTGCCAGGACCTGGAGTTTAAACTCATGTACAAGGTGGAACAGAGGATCTGAGTAAAAAGCAGCTGACTCCACTAGGCTGGGACAGGCTCTGCAGCCCAGCAGGGATCATGGGAATATGATATGGTTGGCTGAGATTTTTTACTTTCAGGATTCTGGAACAGCCCACAACACTTCCACACCACTGGCTGGGAGCCTTTTGCAGGGACCTCCTGGATATTGCTGCTCCATTTCTCTGGATACACTCAGTTTTCTTCCTCACTGAAGCAACATGGGAAAGCTAACTAGAATTGCCCAAAATTCTCTGATAAAAGGCTCTTCTGTGCAGACACCACTCTGCCACACAAGCATGGCTGTGACAGCACCTTGCAGATGAGGTCTGGCTGAGGGTTTGTCTGCAGCAGCCCCTGTCTAAGTCAGGGTAACTTTGATCTGTGAAGGCAATAAAACCCATTCACAGGAGCAGGAATGTAACAGTAAATGGGATATGACAGCATCTCTCCTCTCACTGCAGAGTTCCTGGATTATGCTCCCTCTGATCCCTTTCTCTTCCCTCTTGTCTAACAAAAAGCTGCAGCTGGAAGGTTCAACGTGTTTATCACCAGCACTCCTCAGCTTCAGGCTTATAAATGAAAAAATCCTGGCTGAGCCTCCAGATCTGGCTCCAGGCTGCAGCCAGTGCCCCTCAGCAGGGTGGGCTCTGGCAGGGGGAGCTGCCAATTCCTGTGCAGGAGAACAGGATCCAGCAGCACCTGTCTGGAGCCAGGCTCCCGCTTTCCTGCACTGCTCCTGCTCCCTCCTGGGCTGGAGTAAAACATCAGAAGCTTTGCAGCCCTTCAGCTCCTCCAGGCATGGAATTTCCCACCTGTCCTGGTGCTCAGGGCTGCTCCCTTGCTTTTGTCCTGCCTTAATCCTGCTCAGAGAGAGGAGTTGGCTTCCCTTGCAAAAATAACTTTGTTCAGCTTAAAGGGAAGCTTTTTTAGACTTCTCCCATAAGTCAAGCTTCCCAAAGCTATATTCCTCTATTCCTCCTCAAGATTCCTGTTCCTGCTCTGCCCCAGCTCACATGCATCTTCCTCTGCCAGCTGTGTGCCCATTTTCACACAGGGTCTGTCTGAAGTGACTCAGCTGAGCTGGGAGTCAAAGAGGCTCTGGATGGTGGAGAAAATCTGTCAGGGCAGGGAATTATGGACAGGGAAACCTCATCTGACCTCCAAGGGGGTCTCTTGGATACCAGGAGGGACTGGGAGGATTTGCAGGGACAGAAATTTATGATCAGTTTCTGCCATAAGTTAACACTGGATCTTTGCCTACAGATAACTCATGCATTTATAAAGATATAGGAAAAAAAAGAAGAAAGAAAAAAGAAAAAGAACTGTTCAAGAGCAGTAATACAAGGAAATGCTTGGGAAAACAAAAAAAATATTTAAAAATTTTATTTTCACCAGTGGTTTGGTGGATTTTTATTTTTATTGTATTAAAAGTTCTGAGAGAAAAAGTTCTAAAAACCCATCTCCCAAAGTCATTCCTAGTGATCACAGAAGAGCAGGAAGTTTACTAAGACAGTTTAATTTAACACTTTCACATCCCACTATCCACTTCCCAGTGCTCCTTCATTTCCCAGCACAGATTTTCTAAGCAGGGGTGAATAAACCCAGGATTTATAAGCTGACACTGCATAAGGCAGCCTTGAAATCCTTTTTCTGTCTGAGCAGCAGCTGTGCTGCTCCTTGGCTGGTG
The DNA here is from genome assembly GCA_035582745.1 of Loriotus luctuosus. NCBI lineage: Eukaryota > Metazoa > Chordata > Aves > Passeriformes > Thraupidae > Loriotus > Loriotus luctuosus. The sequence goes on along the minus strand of JAWWEY010000275.1, from coordinate 30,523,732 downwards.
GGGCTGTGGCCACAGGCTCTGTGTGCTGGCCAGGGGCTGTGTCCCCCCATGCTGGGTGTGCAATGGCAGCACAGCAGCCCCTCCATCCCATGGCCTTTTCCATTTCCAGCTCAGCTGGCTCCCCACAGTAATTATGTGCTTGAAGAGGATTAGAGAATTTCTGTAGTGACACTGCCAGTGGTAAATGCAAAAATCTGTAGGCACACACACTTCAGTCGCCATAAATGAGAAATGTCAGCTGTTGCTTGCCCTGCTCTGAAAGATGAGGACTGTTACATGGCAAAATCAGAGCAAAAACATTTGCTTTGCTTTGTTTTAACCCTGGGTTTTGTTGGAGGTTTTTTTGGTTTTTTGGTTTTTTTTAAATTTCTTTTATTTATTTATTTTGTTGTTGCTGTTTTTTAATTGTTATTTGGTTTGTTGTTTTGTTTTGGGTTTCTTTTTGTTTGGTTGGTTTGGTTTTTTTCAGGGTTTTTTTGTGGGTTTTAATTTTTTTTCTGTTAAATTTCTTCCTTTAAGATTAGAACTGGAATTATTTTAACTTGAAAAGGGCATTTCCATTTTCACATTCTTCTGCATTTTTTCTGCATTTCCACACCTTTGCAGAAGGCGTTCTCTACACCAGACCTGAATTCCCAACAAATGCCTGTCCCTCTGAAATCACGTTTCCCAATAATTATCTGCTCATTAAAATGACTTTGCTGTGTGTTTTATTCACACAGGAGGGCTGGGAAAGGACTCCATGTGGATACCAAGATCTGAACAGGATCTCACAGCCCAATGAGAAATACACCACAATCCCAGAGATCTCAGGGTTTTCTTGAAATGCAGCATCTCCCCTCCCTGATCTGGATTTTTCCCTGCACCACTAATGGATTTATCACCCTCCTGGGTGTCATTGTCTGGATTTATCACTCTCCTGGCCAGCTGGTGTGGGCTCAGCTGAGTTCAGGCTGTTCCAGGCTGGCACTCCAAGGTCTGCTCCACCTGCTTTGGGAACAGGTTCAAAATCAGGTGTGCAGGTTTGGATTCAGCTTCTAATTAGAAGTAATCTTCCTCCAGCAGCTGAAATCAGGGAGGACAGGGAGTACTGAATTAACTGTAAAAAAGTACTTTTTAATCCAGTTTTTAAAACTCTGCATTGTGGTTTCTTCCTTTTGCTTCAACTGAGGTATTTTATATTCTACTCATTAAAAACGTGCTCTCCTGAGTGTAAAAGAAACTCAAAGTTTCTACCTGAGCACCGTCTCAAGATCGAGTTCATGGCTTGCAAAAACCCAGTGAAGCACTAAGGTTTTCAGCTGGTTTGGGGAAAAAAAAACAGAAAGAAAATCAAGGTTCTGATTGAGCTTTTCACCAGGCAAGAGTGCAATCATGAGAAGCACACAGTCAAGACATAAAATGACTCCTGTGAAAGGCCAGAGTTTGGTAATGAAAACAGAGATTGCACATGCAGTGGAAGCTCATCAGCCTCACTGAATATGTTCAGGGCTCTCCAGGGAGAGAGAGAGAAATGAAGCAGCCACCAGGGAGGACAGAGAGTAAAGGAGTTGCTAATATTTTTTTTTACCTATTATTTATCAAAGGTTCTGTAACAAGATCTTAGTTCACACTCTTACTGAACAGGTCAGGAAAAAAGAAAATCTCTGCATAAAATCTTTGCCTAACAGATTTGCATAAAAATTTTGGTGTTTTCAAGGATAAAGTGCAGCAAGAACTTTTATCATGTTGTATAAAATATGCAGCTGAGTGTTGAGACATTAACACCTGTTTAATACAACACTCTGATTTGTATTTTTATATATAAGACTATTAATTTAAACAAAAAAGTTTCACTTTCGCATAGTATTAATTCAGAGCTCAAATTAGATTTATTTGTACTCATTGGATGTACATGAGGTGTGTGGTATTTTGTCTGTGTGCAAAACCCAACCTTATTTTACAATGGGAATAATGCTGTATTGTCTAAAAAAAAATCATCACCAAGAGGAAGCCCAGGTTCCTCAATATAAATTAAATACTGCATCTGACTGCTGAAAAAAATGTGATATTGACCTGAGATGACACCCAAGTCTGCCTTAGCTTGGAGCTGTGCTGCATTTTTCTCCAGGTGAAACCTTTGCTGGGTCTAATATTGCACTTGCTCAGAAAGCCTTGTCACCAGTGCCTGCCTTCCTGTCCATCTTGTAAATTCTGGCTGATGTCAAGAACTTCTGCTTAATGAGATCAGGTCAGAAATACAGACTGCACCCATCAAGCCTCTGATAAACACTGAGATGTCAGGGGGAGTGCTCAGAGAGTGAGGGGGGAACGGAGTGAGCACACTGATTAATCAGAAATTATTTACCTGTGCTGCCTGCACCCACCCAGCCTGGATATTTCCTGGGAATTCTGGTATGGACTTGCTTCCTCTGGGAGCAGAGCAGCTCTGAGCTGCTCTGCTGGGCAGTGTGTCAGCTCACAGACCATGCCTGGGGCTGTATGGCTGTGCTGAAGGGATGCAGGCTGGGGATTTTCCCTTTACAAGAGTATTTTAGTGCATTGAATAGGTTAAATGCTCTTAAGAGCATTTTAAAAAGCATTAAAATATATAAAATCAATGGCTGGGCTAAATTTTAAGGAACGTTCTAAAAGTCAGTGTCCAGCTGCCTAAAAGAATGTTACCTTTCCCCTCAGGTTTGCAGAGATCTCAGGGCTGGTTTGTTCCTGCCTGGCCCAGATGTGTTTGGCAGCTGCAGAGTGAACTGGGGCTCCAGTTTGGGGTGTCTGATGTGCCAGGAGCTCGGCTGGGGGGACACCAAGGACCTCCTCCAGCCTTCAGTTCCATGGGATGCCAAAAATGAGGGGCAAAACCCATCACCTGGGATGGCAAGGGACAAAACTAAAACCAGAAAAATTAAATGAGGGAAGGATCCGTTGTTGAAAGTTGTTCAGAGAAGATGAATCCAAAAAAATCCAGGTAGCTCAGAGGGAAGGAGACAGAAAGGTAAATTGGAAGATCCCTTAGTGTGGTATTTGTGAGGTCCCCAGGATGAGGAGAAGAGATGAGTCTGACTCCATGTTCTCAGAAGGCTTATATTACATATTATTATATTATATTACATTATATTATATTATATTATATTTATTTTATTATGCTATACTAAAATATACTAAAGAAAGAGGAAGGATACAGACAGAAGGCTTGACAAGAATGAATAATAAAAACTCATGACTGTCCAGAGTCCCAACACAGCTGATGGTGATTGGTCATTAAGTAAAAACGATTAGATGGAACCAATCAAACATTGACCAGTTGGTAAACAATCTCCAGACCACATTCCAAAGCAGCAAACACAGGAGAAGCAAATGAGATAATTATTGTTTTCTTTCTTTTCTGAGGCTTCTCAGCTTCCCAGGAGAAGAAATCCTGGTGAAGGGATTTTTCAGAAAATGTGACAGTGACACCTTAGGATCCCTTCCATCTGATTTTAAGTGATGTGTCAGCACACCCAACACCTTCCAAGACCACAGCAGGAGTCCCCAATTCCCCCTGTGTGTCCCTCTTGGCACAACTGTCCCACTCACAGGCTCCAAACTGGGAATTCCTGGTCAGAGGAGGACTTGGAGATGCTGGTGGCCTTTTCTCTCCAGGATATGAAGAGAAAAAAAATCAACTTTCATGATGTCAGAAAATGATATGTTAAAAAATCAATTTTTCTAAACAATACTCCTGACAAACAGTTAATGGAAATAAGAAGTTTGCCTGATGATTCATTTCATAACAGAAAAAAAAAGTGAGAGGAGGACCTACCAAAATAAATGAAATTCAGGCTCCTCCTGATATCAGGTCTAGGGTTTTTTCCTAGTTTATATACATTTTATAAGTTGTCACAAGTTTTTTATACCTTTTCTCATCCAAGAGTTCTCTTGGATGAGAAAAAGTATAAAAAACTTTTATATATAAAACTTGGAGATATATATATATCTATATATAGATAGATATATATATATAGATAGAGAGATATATATATAAGATGGATATACAGCATCATTAGTCTGATGAAGAGGGCTGGCCAGACCCTAATTTCCTGTAATCTTAGATTAGCTCTGGATCCTTATAAATTAAAAGAAATCTGGTGCTCCAAGCAGAGCTGTAAATAACCTGAGCAATGCAATCTAAAGGTCAAAGCATTTTCTTAAATTTCCAATTAAAGCAAGCCAGGAGGAGGAAAAAGTCAAGTGTTCAAATCCTATATTGGTCATCATTTTCCAGCACCAGTGCAGTGGATTTCTGATTAGCACATTGCCCTGATTTCTCCAACCACTATTTTAGTCACTGACATGCTGATCATTTGTTAAAATGATAATTGTTCAAAAGGCACTGACAAGGAGCAAGAAAAATCAAGAAGCATTAATCACAGAGTCTATTTTTTAATGCACACTGAGCCACAGGCTGGCTCTGATCTAGGTCAGCAGATGTGGGGAGCTGCCTGGAGTTGGTGGAGCTGGAGGAGGAGGAAGAGGAGGCAGCAGGAGGGAGAAGGAGGGAGAAAGAGGATGCAGGAGGAAGCAGAAAGAAGCAGGAGGAAGAGGAGGATGCAGGAGGATGCAGGAGGATGCAGAAAGAAGAATGGGCAAGCAGGAGGAAACAGGAGGGGGGAAGGAGGAAGAAGAAGGAAAGCAAGAGGAAGAAGAATGGGGAAGCAGAAGGAGGCAGAAGGAAGCAGGAGGAAGAGGAGGAAGCAGGAGAAGGCAGGAGGAAGCAGGAAGAAGAATGGGGAAGCAGGAGGAGACAGGAGAAGGCAGAAAGAAGCAGGAGGAAGAGGAGGAAGCAGGAGGAAGAATGGGGAAGCAGGAGGAGGCAGGAAGAAGCAGGAGGAAGAGGAGGAAGAGGAGAAAACAGGAGGAAGCAGAAAGAAGAATGGAGAAGCAGGAGAAAGCAGGAGGAGGCAGAAAGAAGCAGGAGGAAGAGGAGGATGTAGAAGGAAGCAGTTCAGAAGTGCTGATGGGGAAGGAGAGTCCATGAGAATTTTTATCCAAGGTGCAGACCTGCTCTACTGGGCTGTCATCAGGGCTGGTTGTATTTATATTTTAGCATAATTTCCTTTTGGGTTTTTTTTTCCCAGCTTTCCCCTACTCCTCAACTTCCCCTGCAGGTCCTTTTGCTGCACTTTCTGTTTCTCTGTGGTCCTGAGAGCTCAAGGAACCCACAGCATCAAACATCAGTGCTGGATGCACCTTCAGTGACCCAAACTCTCTGCCATCTGCTGAAAGAACAGGTAAAATGAACCATTGCTTTCTGGGTCTAGTAAAAACTGCCTCCCCCTTTTTATCACCACCAGTGGGAGTGTTCCCCTTTTATTTCAGGCTAACAGGCCATGCTGATAAATCACAGAATTGTTTAGGTTGGGAAAGCCCTTTGAAATAATGAATTTAGAGTTCAAATTCACCCTGACCCACCTGGGTTGGGTAGTTTTCTTTCTCTGCCATCATCCTTTTCCATTAAATAGATATGGTATTATAAATCTGTTTGAAAATGCACAACCAGAAGCAAAAAGGTCCCCAAGCCAGTCCACTAATGCTGGGAAAAGCAATCCTGAAATGTTTGCTGAGAGATCCTGGGCTTGCAGGGTGGCCTGTGGCAGAACAGGATTGGAGGAGATACAGAGGGTAAAGCTGGATTCTGCTCCACAGACACCAAATCTTTATAAAAACACTTAAATGTATCCTTAAATATTTTGTAAAAAATATTTAATAAATATTCTTAAATATTTTGTGAACATATTTAACAAATATTTTGTAAAATATTTATTTCTATGTATGTCTAGAAATAAATATCTAGGTCTAGATATGAACCATTTTACTTGCTACTTTATAAGCTACAGCTTCAGATTGTTCAGACTCTCCTCTAAATATGATTTTTAATTACCATAACATCATAACTGAAAGGGAAAAAAAAAAGTGGAAATATCTTTGGCTAAAGCATGCTTAGATAACAGGTAGTATAAATAAAAAGGTGGTGTGGTAATTGCACCTCAGGTAAAGCAATGAGAATTCTGTATTTAGATCTAATGAATCAAATCACAGAAAAATCCTTCTTCCTTTCAGAAATAATAATTTAGCTGTTTCAACATTTCAAAATGTGGCTGTTCCTTTGAGATATTTAACCTGAGCTGCCCACATGAAATGAGCAATTACTTTTTTTAGATAGCATTTCCTTTGACTACTATTCCCTGGCCTTTTTAGTCAGAATCTTTCAAGTATTTTTAATTAAGCAAAAAAACCCTTGGTAATGCTTGGCAAATTAAGGTCCTAGTGGTTTGTTTAATTTAGTCTGAGACTATTTGCTCGTGCTAAATAAAAATAGCACAGATTATTAAAACACAGGAGGAGACATGAGGGAAAACGACCAACAAAAAAGGGATGTGCAGTGTCTCTGAACTTTAATAAGAAATATTTTGTTGATAAGGATGCTGTACTAATCCAGGAGGAATAAAGGTGATCTAGAAAAAAATTCTGCTGCTTCTGAAAGTTGAGTTCTGCACAATGAGAGCCCTGGATTAATCTGGGCCTGTGCAGGTGTTTTTAGGCACCAGGGTAGGATAGGGAAGGAGGAGTCATCCTCATGGACTGAGAAATTAGGTCCTAGGCTTGTCCCAGCACAATGGGGAAAGTGTTTTATCTTCACACAGACCCTTCTGCAATATAAAATATAATAACTGAGCTGGTCCTCTCCTCCCTAATGGAGGCAAAATTAGAAATGTCCAGGTATTTCCTGGGGAGGGGAGGGAATGGTGAGGGTTTATTTGATAATGAATAGCCAGGCACAGAAGAGCTCTGACAAAGTGGGGCAAGGCCACCCCTGCCAGCTGCTGAGGCAGCAGGGAGGGCCCCAGTGGGGATGGAGATGAAAGCTTGGGGAGAAATGGAGCAGTGAGGGCCAAGAGGAAATTTGTGTAGGGGGACAGAGAGCAGGACAGTTCCCAGAGGTGGCAGTGCCATGGCTGGAGGCAATGGACACCCCCTAAAGCAAGGAAAACTGCTCAAAGACTGGGCTGAAATCCTTCCCAGTGCAAGTGGTTTAACATGGAGCAAAGCCCAGAGAGCCTGTGGAACCTCCAGCCTTTGAAATGCTGAAAGTTTGGCTGGAGGAGCAGCTGAGCTACAAAAATGGACTGAGCTTCAAAATGAGTCTGACTTCAAAGCTGGCTCTGTCCTGAGCTGGGGCACGGGAGCAGATGTCCCATGGTGTCCATTCCAACCTAAATCCCCTGTGGTTCTGTGATTCAGACCTGAACCTGCTGCTCTGGGGCTGGGGTTTGTCTCCAAGCTTTGGCTGAGCACAGGAACTGCCCAAGGACAGAGCCAGGCCTGCCTGAGCCACACAGAGACAAAGCTGGAGAGGGAGGCAGCAGCTGAGGCCAGGCTGAGACAAAGTTCTGCCCATAACGTGCCAACTTTTCAGTGCTGAGCTCCATCAAACACCAGATGTGCTGCACTCAGAGCCCTAAAACCCAACTGCTTTGATTGATGAGAAATTAATGAGAAATATTGAGATAATGGGATAATGAAGCTAATCAGAACAATGCAGTAAATTCCTCATGAACATCCACACCAACACTCCTTACAAAAAATGGAGTGTCATGTTGTCACCCTGATTTCTTAAGATTTTCTAAACCTTCTGATGTTTACATTCTTGTAACAAACTTCCTCACAAACTTTCTGTAAATGACTCATTGTTTTGCATTATTTTATGGAGGAGGAGAAATTTGCTGGACTGTTGGCTTGTCCAGTGTCATTGGAGAGGTGGCACTGTCACCCTCCAATCCACTGTCACTTTTGGAAAACTATAAATGTTGGAGCCAGAAAATAAACTTCCCTTTTTTTACCTTGAGAGCAGCAGTGTGTGCACTCATGTTGTTTTGTGTCCTAAAGCAACACCATCAGTGTTAAAATGAATCTTGTTGCACATGTCTAAATTTGCCCATTATTTACTTTAAAGTCACAAGGTATTTTAAGAATAAACTTTTATCAAAATAATTTATGTGATAGAAATACCTGTTCTCTTCAAGAATTATCAAAAGCAGCTGAGAAGAAAGGACAGCTGTGGGGAAAACTGAGGAGAGGTGCAGGCAGTGAATCCATAATTTGGACCCAAGTCTTGGTCTGAAATCTTTAGTTGAAGCTCATCCCCACCAGATGAGACATTTGTAAATTGGACCTACATTTTCCATGCATAGCTTTCTGAAATGCTCAAGAATTAAAACAAAAAGAAAAATCCAACCAAAACCACCACCAACAAAAAAACCCCAACAAAACAAACAAAACAAAAAACCCCCAAAAAAACAAACTAAATCCAAAAAAATAAAACCCAGAAAAAAACAAACAAAAAACCCAAAACAAAACAAAGCACAAAAAAGTAATAATTCATTGAATTCTGATGGTTTTTAGTTGATTTGTTTAAGCAGTGGAGTGTACAGAAAATTTTTGCATTTTCTTATGGTACCCAGGTGGTTTGACAACCATGGGGAGGAGGAGAAGAGGAGAACAAAGCCAGAAAGATAATGAGCTGAGTGATTAAGTTGTATGTGTCTTCAGAGGGACTCTTTCTATAAATAGGTTTTTAGTAAAAGTCTAACCTTTCAAAATTTTATATTCATCAAAAAAAAAAAAAAAAAAGAAAATGTTACCAAAATCTAATTAGGAAGGGTTATAACCTGATATCCATGAAAACCAAAATAGAATAATGCCACAAGAGAAAGAACCTCCAGAGATGTATTTTAAAGAGTTTCTCTCAGAAATGTTTAAAAGTAAAGTTAAAATTAAAGTGGAATAAAATGCTCATAGTGAAACTAAATGGCCAGGAAGAACTTACAAAAAAACCAAAGAAGTTAGGAAGGTGTGTACCCCCATCTTAGGCACTGATTTCCAGACCAGGTTTTATTTACTGATTGATTCTCCCTCATCATTGCATAAAAGTGTCACTCTGTAAAAAAAACATAACAAAGAACATCTTCCCCAATGCCAATATCTTGCCCAGATCTTCTCACTACCATCATCAGGAGCAAAATAAGAAAATGGAAGAAATTTATACCCCAATGAATTTATTTTCCTGACCTTTAACCCTTCAGCCATTTGCCTCTGTCAATATTAAGTTAAATGAAGTTTGCAATGGGATGAATAAGGACCTCAATCTGTATTTTTTTTCAGTTTTCAGGAAACCAATCCTACAATTTAAATTTTTCTTCCCAAATACTTTTGTGCACACATTTTCCCTCCTTAAAGAAATCCACCTTAGCCATATTTCTATAACAAGCGCTTAGGAAAGAAAACCAACCCTGTTGAATTTCCACTCTAACATTCTCGACTGGAATGAAACTTTTCTGGCTCCCAGGGTCTCATTTTGTGGTTTCTCTTCAGATTTGCCTCTGCTGACGATCCAGCAGAGGCTGGAGCTGGGGCCAGCTGCTCTTCTGGATTTTTCCCCACAATGTGGAAGCAAGCTGTCACCTGCCAGTGCCCTCTTCTCAAAGGAAAACATTGAAAATATTGGCTCCTGCAGCTTTCTCCAGCTATCAGTGAATATAATGAGCAACTAACAGATGGAGTGAGTGTGTCACCTAATTTTGGTGTTAATATTATGCAAGTGAATAAGGAGCACAGCCACAGCCCAAAGACGTGGTTGTTTAAAGAGCATGGCATGTGAAAGATGGCACAGCTGCTCACACAGGGCTCCCAGGTCAGATAAACTGATTTATCTTAAAATAAATGGGGGCTTTGTGAGTGTTCTGCATGGTTCCTGCAGCACACCAGTGATGGCAGCATTGCAGTGTGCAAACTGGGTGCAGGGCCATGAAAAAGACACAGAAGCCCACCCAGAGTGAGCAGAGCTTGAGCCAGGAGTACCCAGACCCTGCCTGGCTCTGTGCACACAGGGAGTCTGGATTTCACTCCTCTCACTGGCATAACTTCTAGCTTCTCCCCAAGTGTTGGAAAGAAAAAATTGCAAAAGCAATTAAATGAGAAAATTCACTTAAATATACTAAAATTCAGGGTCAAGCATCCTATATTGCAGCTCTAACTCTCAAGGGCAGTATAATAAGAATAATTTAGGAACGTTCACATGTGCTATTCCCCTGTGAACAAAGTTCCCAGCTGCACCTTTGCCTTGCCATGTCCTGGTGCCATGCAGGAGTAACTGGAGCCTGTTCAGCCACTCTTTGGCCAGGCTCCCCTGCCAGCCACTCTGTCATCTATTTCCCAGTGAAATGAGCAGCTTTTAATGAGCTGCTCAGGACAGGCATTAAAACCCTGCATCTGCTGCTCAGGAACTGCAAGGGATGCCCAGGGCCAAGTCTGAGCTCAACTGCATCTTCTGCTGGAGCCCAGAGCCCAGCTCAGAGAGGAGCTGAGTTATTGACACAAATCTGTGAATTCTCTTCACCATCTGAATTCTCTTCACCATTCTCTTACCCACATCTCAGCTGGGGGAACCACACAGAGAAATGAAATGTGCCTGACCTTTAGGGTACCTTTAAATCCCAGCAGCCCAAGGCTCTGCCAGCTCCCCAGTTCCTCTCTCTGCTCCCAGAACCCAGTGCTGAGGCAGAGGCAGCAGGCACAAGGATTTTTCAGTGCCCTGTAGCCTCACACCCTCCCTGCTTGTGATCAAGCTTGGCCCAAGTACTCTGCAACAAGTTTTTATTCTCCTAAAATATTGCAACCAAAACTGATGCACCTGGACCCAAAGTCCTCTGACATCCCAGAGGAACACTGTCATTCATGAAATAGTGAAATGGCCTGGTTTTATTTTTATTTATTTTACTTTTCTTCAGAAAGAATGTTTCTCAGTTGCACACCAGATAATTTGGTTGGCCAGATACAGCCAGTCCATTTGTAACTAAAGAGCCATTAAACTTTGAAGCAGCTCCTCACTTTATTTGTCTTGAAAATGAAATTTCAATAAAATACTTGGATGCAGGAATGGGTATAACATCCATCTGAACTTGTGCTCAAATATATCAAAACAGGGTGATGCACTACAGCTTTTTGCCATCACTATTGCTATTAGTTTCTGGTATCTTGGATGCTAATTCTGCATTCTTCTCATGTTTTTATCTGCATTTGTGGATCTGCAACTGAGATATTGTGGTGATTCCTCTTTCCTTCTGTGGCACAGTGAGGAAAACAAAGGAGTCCTACAAGTTATAATCAGAAATTGGACCTCCAAAAATCAATTCATATTTTCTTTTCCATTCCAATTTACATTTCACTTTTAATGATGGAGGCTTACAAGTGAGTTGGTTTCACATAAGCATGCAAATATCTTAGAGAGGCTTCTGTAAGGCAGAGTAAAAACCTCCTGGATTAGGGAAAGGGCTCTGCCTTATTAATGCTCTATTGGTGCATTCTGCCTCTATGCAAAAAAAAAAAAAATAAAAAAAAATAAAGAACTTGCCACCTTCTCATTGTTAAAGGCATTTAAGCACAAAAGAAACTAATTTAAAATGGAAAGAGTGGCACTTTTTATACCCTTCAGAAGTATTTTCATGAGCTGCACAGTGATTCATGTTTTACAGCACTGGGTAGCTCAATATATGTATTTTTAATGATTTGGAAAGGGCTCATAAAGTAGTGGCCCCATCTTGTAATTGTTCAAGACTGCATGTAAAAGGAAGCAGAACCCATTATTTCCAAGGGGCTGTAAAAAGAAACTGCCTTGGAAGTATCTGTATTGTTATTAGTAAAGTCAGAAACTTTTTATTATGGTTCCAAGCCAGGTGTATTATTGTGTGAGATATGCTGGGATTTTTAATATTCCTGCCACAGAGACACCCACAGGAGCATTCAATTCACCTAACACCAGATTTGTGTGGAGGCCTTGGTCACGAGTAAGCAGCAGAAGTTTAATGAGTTCATAAATCAGATGGGCTGTGACAGCTGTCCAGGAGCAGATGAGAGCTGAGTCACCCATCACGGGCTGCACAACTGCCCCCACTCACTAAATGAGTCTTAAATGAGGAGAGGTGTGAAACTCCAGCACTTGGCTCTTTATCTGAGAGGTTTGAAACCCCAGCACTTGGCTCTTTATCTGAGTGTGGGCTTTCTGCAGTTCCTCCCCAGGAGAGCCACCCCAGACCCAGCAGTGACAGGGATTGTAGAATTGTAGAAAATTTAGCTTGGAAAAGACCTCTAAGATCATTAACCCAGCACTGCCAAGCCCACCACTCAAACATTCCCCATGTGCCACTCTACACATCCCACCCTTTTAAATCCCTCCAGGGCTGATGCCTCCACCACTGCCTGGGCCAGCCTGTTCCAGGCCTTGATGACTCTTTCTGGGAAGAAATTTTTCCCAATATCCGATGTAAACCTCCTCAGGCTGTTTCCTCTTGTCCTGTCACTGTTACTTGGGAAAAGACTGTGACCCTCACCAAGCTCCATTCAGGGAGTTGTAGAGAAGGAGAAGGTGTCCCCTGAATCTCCTTTTCTCCAGGCTAAACATCCCCAGCACCCTCAGTTGCTCCTCACAGGACTTGTGCTCCAGAACAGCTTCAGCAGCTTTTCTGCCCCTTTTTGGACACACTTTTAAATTAAGATGGTTCAGTATCTCTCAGATCTCTTGCATTAAGCACAGCAGTGAGTTTCAGTATCACAGAATCCTAGAATGGGACCCCAAAACTCATCTTGTTCCAAACCCCCCTGCCAGGAGCAGGATGGTGACAGCAGCATTCCCAAGCACAGATGGACAGATGGACATCTCCAGGCTCCTGGCACTGCTCCCTGAGCCCACTGAGGGTCTGTCAGGGCTGTTTAAAGCTCTTTTGTGCTGTTTATTTCCCAGTCAGACAAATGGTGCCTCCCTGATCGATTCTCAGCCGTTCTGAGCTGCTGCAAAGGAAATCAGTGTTCCCCCACCTGGCTACAGCCTCCCTCAGGTGCTGGTGGATGCTCTGCCAAACAGATGGCATAAAGGAGAAGCAAATTGCATCTCTCCTCAGGTGACAGGGAAAGCAGGAGGAAAACTGTTCCATGGATTCCCTTGACTTGTTACAGCCCAGGAATCTCAGATCCTGCGTCCCAGAGCAGCACTAGCAAAGAGTTTAGCCCTAACCATCTCCTCTCTTCCATGGTTTGTTCCAACTCCATCCTTTTCCTCAAGGACCTAAAGCATCCAGACATTAAAACCATGTTATGGTTTCATAGAAAAGAAGCTTGCAGATGCTTCCAGAGGTATAGGAAAAAAAATCTCTATGTCCCATTTTTGAAGGTGTTTAAAGGAGGTAATATATTAATTAATACATCCATTCATTGATATATTGGATCATAATATGAGACAGCAAATTAATTCTGTATCAGAAAATGCTTCTGCTCAGATTAATCCCTTTTCATGCAATGTTTACCAAGAAATATTAAGACTTTTGGAAATATTTGTACTTTGTTTAGACATAGCAGATCATTAGCTACTGGATTAGTCAGTGGGAAGAGGAACTCTAAGAAATATCATGTTGTTACCTAGAGAGAATGCAATGGAAAAACAAATCAAATTTGTTGAGATTATTTTCATGCATTTTACCACTTATTTTGCATAACTTTATCTTTTTATCTCTTCTATTCCTCAGATGTTCAGATAATGAATGAAAATAATAATTTTCCTCTCTAAGTCCAGCAAGGTTCCATGGACTCTTTTTTCCTCCTAATCAGATAAGACAGAAAATTGTGTCACTGAAGGGAAACCAGTGAAGGATTATTTATTATTGGATTAAATCACAGGAAAATTCATCTGTGCTGCCTTATGTAAAAACAAGAAACACTTTGAACCCCTAAAGTCCACAGAGAGAAATGAGTGGGCACATTCACAGGCAGAGAAGGGGAATATATTCATTGTATAGCACAGAACTAAAAAAAAAGGGGAGTCAAAAATCAACCAAACCCTTTCCAGACACTGGAAAACCGCTAAGAACACCAGTTCCTGCAATTTTGGGCAGGATCTTACTGTTTGTGGAAAGGAAAGCCCAGATTTCCATGAAGAACAACATTTTGTGCTCCACAGGAATTATCAATACAAACACCACTGTAGTAAAAGAAAAAAAATCGCATAAAAATAATATAAAAAATAAAAAAAGGGGGGGGAAATAGAAAAGAAAGAACAAAAGCTTCTAAAAATTCTCTGAGCAGCTTGTCAGCCACATAAATGAACATTTGCATGGAGCAAATCTTCCCCCAGCCTGCCTGTACTTGTCTTCTTTAACACCTCTAACAAGCAGCTCAATATTTTGCAGATTCTTTTCCCTTGGTGTCCCAAGTCCCCCCAGAATCCACCCAGATCTTTAGCATCACAGATCATTTTAGCTGTGTTTTCCACGGCTTTTCCTGCTCTCCAAGGGATATTATAATATTCTGCAGCTGCTGCTACAGAATGAGTTTTCTGTTTTCCTGTGCACTGCCTGTCTCAGAGTGAAGAACTGCCTGATTTCTGAGGCTCCTTTGCACTCTCCCCACCCTCTGAGTTTCATTTTCTCTGAAGTGTTACACAGAGGGCTGCCTCCAACTCCGCATCCATACCCTGAAATTTCAACCCCATCTTTCAGAAAATACAAAGAATAGCTGGCAAAGAAGTGAATGTTCTATAATTCCTGCCGTAAGTGTAAGTAAAAGCTCATTTGGCTTTAATCTTTCAGTGCCTCATTTTCTCCATCTCAAAGCAGGATGCAGGAAGGGCAATAACTTGTGGTTCAGAAATAAGTTAATGTTAATGTTAACCCATACCACCACTGTGTGAAATATTGTGCTCAGGTCTTAAATACACAATTTTTCTTTCATATATAAAGATAATACCCAGCTCTTATGCAGTGTTTTCCACCAGCAGAGTTCAAAGCGGTTTATAGAAAAGCAAAATCTTAGGCTAATTTGGTTAGTTTGCTTAAAGGGAAGAAGTTGACATTAAAATGTAACAGTATGATATATAAATTGGAACTTTGCCACTGAATTTCCACAATTTCCAGGCTGCTAGAAGTTTTATCAGTGTGGCCAGGATTTGAGGAAAGCTCCAGAAACTAGTTTTCTGTGGCTAGAAAGAGAATTACTAGCACAAGAAACAATTTACAAGTGCACTTCTTACAAACAATATTGTGAATTTGTCTTTCCAGCCCTGAAATTTATTCTCCCTCCATGCCAGAGGCAGCACCAGCCTGCTCATCTGCCACTGGAGGGGGAATTCTCCTACATCAGTGAGGTCAGGCTCTTGAGAATCCCACTAGAATCTCTCCAACTCCTTTTCCCTACTTATTTTCCCTTTTTTCTTTCTTTTAACACACAGATGTAAATTGCCACTTCTTTCTTGTGTAAAATAACAGAAAGAAAAATTCAATTATTCTTGCTGTTGAACTATATTTTTCATTTCTATTGAGTATTCTGAGCTGAAGTCTGCAAGAAAGGCTCAATATAAAGCAAATTTTCATGCAGTGGCACAAGGCCTTCCTTGAAGGAGCAATTGTCATTCATAAATCAATGGACTCATATCCAAGGTGCAGAGACATTCAGCTGGAGCTCTGCAAATCTTTTCAAAACTGAAGTAGGGTCAGATGTGTTTTCCAGGGCTCTTTGCCTCATTGTACCAAAATTTTCCTCTTGAAGCTTCTCTCTTATATTTGGCATAATTAAATGATTAGGCTGTAAAACAGATTTTACCCTCTGCCATGAATTTACATCCCTCCTTTCACTTGTAAAATGCTTTTTGCCTTTTCAAGTGGCATATTAGAGGTGTTTGTGTCCAGCTGTTCTGGGAGTTACCAGTTACCATGAAAAAGCTAAGGAAAATATCTCTCTGAAAAGCACAGAAACACAGAAGGGAAATCAGACCCTTCACAATGATGTCTTAATAAAAAAAATGTGTATTTTGGCAGTAACCTCCGGAAACAGATTGTATCTCCATTTTTGGTATTGTGCAGCCTAAATATACCTAATTATTAATTAATAACTGTTCACTGATTAGCCTCAGTGTCATTTTTTTCTGTACACTTGCAGAAATCACCAAACTTGTTATTGAGTCCATGCACATCCTGAAGTATTACAAGGTCATGATTACCCAATTTCACCCCCATTTACTTTTAGTTTTATCCTAAGTGAATATTTTTAGGCTAATCAGTATCTGTTAAATCAAAGGAGCCATTCCCTCTCTCATCAGCTCATGCAAACCTCCCCTTGCAGCAGTGATCTGTGCTTATCAGAACCACCTATATTTAATATAAGTTCAGGAATTTTTGTCATTTGAGGACAGAATATGCCAAGAAACCTTTTCTTAATACATGCAGCATTTAGCAACAAGAGAGCAGAACAACCTCAAATCAAAATACATTCATTTCTTTTCCTTTGTGCTTTTTCATCTATAAACCTTTGCAATTAAAGAAGCTGCTGCTCCAGTGTGTTCAAATAATGCCTGAAATTCAGAGATACAGAGATTTTATGGATAGAGTGATGCATTTTTCATATACACAAGAGAAACTGCAGCCCTACAACTATGAAAAAGTGAAAAAAAATAAAATAATTGTTTGGAAGATTATTTCTGAGGGCTTTGGGCACAGTTAAATTCCAGAAATGATGGAAAATGTCAGAGAACTGGGCTCTTGAGAGGCTGTTGACCCCAGCTAACTGAGGAATCCAACAGAGCTGTGTGAAAGATCTGCATTTCTTGGTTCCTCCTCTCCACACTTGGACATCTAAAAAACCCATGGAAATTAAAGTATATTTGTTCCTGTGTGTAGC
This sequence comes from Loriotus luctuosus, assembly GCA_035582745.1. Taxonomy (NCBI): domain Eukaryota; kingdom Metazoa; phylum Chordata; class Aves; order Passeriformes; family Thraupidae; genus Loriotus; species Loriotus luctuosus. Next base: position 30,506,986 of record JAWWEY010000275.1, on the reverse strand, counting down.
TGTTCAGTCTTAGAAGGCTCCCTGTAAACCATTATGGTACTTGCGCATAAAGAAATTATTCAGTTTTAAAAGCTCCCTGTAAACTATTATGGTATTTATACACAAAGAAATTGTTCCAGGTTTCAGTATTAACTTGTCCCCCCTCTGCAGATGGCAATTTTTCACCCTCAGCTCCTCACAGTGCCATTAAGTTGGTGGCAGCTCTGACTGGAGAGATCACGAGATGAGCAATGGTGTTAGTCCTGTGATAAATCCCCAGGTTTTGTGCTGAGCTGGTGGAATTAATACAACAAATTGCAAGTGATGGATGTAAATGATCCAAGGAATCCCAGCCTGGAGTAATTGCCTGTGAATTTGCTGAGTGTTCCTGCCTGGGGAGACTCTTTGCAGAGCACAGGGCAGCTGCAGGCTGGGCTGCAGCCTCAGGCTCCTGGCATGGCCTCAGGTGACTCTGCTCACTCTTCTGTACCTAAATTCCAGTCCTCACCTGGTCAAATTGGTAAATTATAACAAAAACCACCTTCCCAATCTAAATCAATGAAAGCCTTTCTTGTATTTGGTCTTCATTTCCATAAACATTTTGAAGAATTATTTCCCATTCCCTGGTTAACTTTGTACTCCATACACTTGTTCTAATATCACCTTATTTAATATTTGTTTTTAAATTAATTTATTAAGCTTGTTTCATATTGGGAGCTTCTTTCTTAGTCTGCCTAAAGACCAAGATGATGGCAGTATAAACAGAAGCACTTTCAGAGGAAAATCAAAATCTGAACACTTTCCATTTTCCCTTTCATTAACCTCCTATGACACAAAACTGCTGCTAAGCCTCTTGGTGTGATTCACTGGTGGGACAGAAATGCCCCTTTCTCCAAAGAGATAATATCCCTGGATATACCAGGAGAGGGGCCCAGACCAGCACTGCCTCTGTGCCCAGGTCTCTTTCAGGGCTGGGAAGTGTTTGCTGCAGGAATTTCACCCTGGCACAAGGAGCCTCCTGCCCCAAAATCACCACAGCCCCTGCAGGCTGCAGAAATCAGAATGCCACTCTGGGATTACTGAAGTGTTTGAGTAAACTCACAAGATCTTGTTCCATTTCAGATGTTCTGGTGAATATACCATTTACACCATTCATGGTGAATATACCATTTATGGTAAATATACCATTTATACCATTTATGGTAAATATACCATTTACACCATTCATAGTGAATATACCACTCATGGTGAATATACCATTCATACCATTTATGGTGAATATACCATTTATGGTGAATATCCCATTTATACCATTTATGGTGAATATACCATTTATGGTGAATATACCACTCATACCATTTATGGTGAATATACCACTCATGGTGAATATACCACTCATACCACTCATGGTGAATATACCGCTCATACCACTCATGGTGAATATACCACTCATGGTGAATATACTATTTATGGTAAATATACAATTTACAGCATTCATGGTGAATATCCCATTTATACCATTTATGGTGAATATACCATAATGGTGAATATACCACTCATGGTGAATATACCACTCATACCATTTATGGTGAATATTCCATTTATACCACCAAGCTGAGCTCTGTAAGTTATCTTTTGTCCCTCTCATAGGTTTTAAATTTTTAAATCAAATTACCTGATTCAAAGGTATGGCTGATTTTGACAGAGGGATAGGTTCATTCGGTCTTTCAACACAAATGAAGAACAAATCTGTATTTGCAACACAAATCCCAAATGAACCCAGATACTCTGAAATTTCACCCAAATTTCCCATCAATTTCAGGAATTCCAGGATTTGGCTGTTCCACATCACTTCCTTCAAAATAAAATATGTGGGTGCAAGAGCTTTGAGCTACCTTAGTGAGATCTAGATTTACAAAGTGGTTAAAAGTTTGAAAGCTCTGTATGATACAGGTTTGCAGGATAAAATCATAGGAGACAAACTCTGGAAGCTGTTTAAAACAGTTTACACCCAATAACAGCAATTCACATCAAACAACTGATGACATGAATGACATAAATGTTTCCTAGGTAACAGATTTAAAAAAAAAATGCTACATCTAATTATACAAGAACTACACCTCTCCTAGATAATGATGAGAGAACAGAACAATTTCAAATTTCTGTATATACAAGACAGCAAAAGCATGAAAATCAAGGTCTGAAATAAACAAGTTATTACATGAGACTAAAATCTGGAGAAGTTTTGGTTTTTTGATTTTTTTTAATAGCAAATTTCAAATGATGCATTAGAAATTATTCCTAATTCAAATATCTCATATTGGAGAACTTTACAGAGGGAAAAGATACAGACTTTGTTCTGTTAGCATGATGGACAAAGTTAAATATTTAAGTTAAAGCAGACCTTTAACAGACTGTAGAGAAATTAGAGATAAGAGACTATTAATTAAGTTCAAATTTGCAATAGCCTGAAAATTGAAGGTTATCTGTTTGTTTTGTACTGGAGCCCCTACCTGTGAGCCCAAAAAGAGCTGAGGAGGGTTTAAGTCTCTGTTTGAATACAAATGCATCATTAGAAGCAAAATTATCCATTTAGAACATGTAGGCAGAGGGTTCCAGGGGCCTAAATCATGCACTCACCAGAACTCCAGGTGCACTTTTAAAGTTCCCCTGTGAAACTGGCTTTCAGCACTTTGTCAGTTTCCTTTTCTGATTTTAAATGCATTCCTGTAGATTATTAAAGATGTCTGTGTTTATTTTGGGATAAACTTTGAGATATTCTTTGACTTGCTGGGAAAGTCACTACAGCTCACTTGACACCACTCCTATGGCTCATGGTGTGATGGTTTAGAGCTCTCCCTAAAACCATTTTCTCCATTCAACCCTTCCCTGATTTTATGATAATATTCCTTAAGAATAACATCTCCTTAGCCAGTGTATTTATTAAAGTACCAAGATCTTTATAATTAGCATTATTGGCAAGGGGAAAGGATTTCTTCTAATTAAGCTATAAAGCTAAGCTAATAAAACCAATCATCCTGTGCACTTATGTAAAATTTTAATTTCATGTTCATCAGGTTTTAACTCCCTTATAAAGTCCCTAGTGAGCTAATAACCTTTTGTGTGCTCTAGAAGAAATATCCATTCTTCTTTGGGGTTGCTTTTAAACCCTCTCACTGAAAGCCCATATTTTCACATGGGCCATTGCTTTATTGGGCTGTTCAGTGGCAACTCTTTATTGAGCCCTCCTAGCTCTGAAAAAAAACAACAAAATTTGCTTTAAAGGAACCTGCCAAGTGCTGAAGGATCAGACTTTCTGCCCCTGAACCCAACACACTCCCCAGTGAGGTTTGTGCTCTCACTTCCTTGGCTGTGCCAGCACCTAGAGCCAAATTCTGCATTTTATGCTCAATTGTGCATTTTATTCAAGCTCAAAACTGCCCCAGGGCTTAAGCTGATTTAAATCAAATGCTGCCTGGTGTCTGTTTGTCCCAAGGAGCACCTCCAGGCTTCACTTAGAGTCAAGGTCACTTCACTGCCCTGACAGATACTGCTTCTCCTCTAAAAAACCCAACAAACTGTGGAGGGAGCCTGGTAAAAGGACAACTTCCAGTGCTTGTGGGCCTTAAGGCTGCCCCTCCAAATTTCACAATTAAAAAAGCAGAATAAACCCCATGTGTTTGCTTTCTCAGCATTCTATATTTTACTGAGCTAAAACCACACATGCACAACTGGCTGCGTTAGGTGGGCAATAACCAGCAAATGATTTGCATTCAGACCAAGATAACCCAAGATCACTTTTCTGGGGGTAGATGCCTTCTTCCCCCACTTTTTCCCTCTTTAAACCTCTTGGCTCCTTCACACAGGGAGCACACGCCCTTTGCTTTGCAATGGGAATGGGAATTTGTAACAGAATTTGGAATTTTCTCTGCCAGAACGGAGAGGGATTTTCAGCTCAGTGTGTGCAGCTCTTCTGTTTGAGTTGGTGCTTCAGCAAGCACAGTCAATAACACATTTTTAGAGGGCTTGTAGATAATTAGATTAATGAGTTGACTCTCCTCAAACATAGAATTTGCAGTAAGCCTTTCTGCTCATCTCTTTATTGACTGGCACAGTAATAATATCTATTGAACTCCACTCAACCATCAGGTAATACAAACATATTTTTCCCCTTGGAGGCAGTCAGAAAGCACAGGCACACTACCACTGCAGTACATACATTTTCTGAGACAATTAGGAACCTCAGGGTGGTGTTAATCAGGAGGAAATAGGGGCTAACTAAGTATTAAATTATCTCTTCCTACAATAGATTTCCCAGAGGTAAGATGACCATGTTAGAATTGTTTTGTAGGGATCCATCCAACTCTTTGTCTTTGTAATGGGATGTCAGACAATCCTCAGGGTAAAAATCCAGCTCCCTCTGAAGAACTAGACAAGCAACAGAAATGGCAAGTGCTTTTCCAAAGCATCTGATTCACCTCATCCCAACCTCTCAGCTGGAATTCAGGATTTTAGCATGGAAACCTCTGCCAGAGTCCTTTGGTGGTCCCCAGTGAACAACCAGGAGGAGCAAATCTCAATAACAAAAACCCTGTGAGTAGAAAACTGTAGAAGTAGCAGGATGGCAGTTGAAGCCTTGGAAAAATGGAAGAAAAGAGGATGCAAACAGCTCCATCCAAATTGAGCCAAAGAAGCAGTAATGCTTTCTTCCATTTCACCAGACAAAGAGAATGGAAAAAATCCTACAACATTGGCTAAGTAAGTCCTTTCTGGGACCTCACTGTGGCGAGAAAGGAAAAAAAACCCAACACACAGAAGTGCAACTGGTCCAGAATGAGCCCCTAGCAAGGCAATCAGCACCTGCAAGGCCAAGGGGACAGAGTCCTCAGAGACCAGGAACTATGAATGCAATAGAAAAATAAAAATTACTCAGTGAGGGGGTCTAAGCTGAGCACATAAGGGAAACTTCATTAATACAACAGAAGGGAAAATGAACAAACAAACAAAAGCTACACCTGGCAGTGCTCTAAGTGCAGAAATCCAAGAGATTGACAAAAAAGGCAAAGCACAAACCCCCAAAGAGAAAAACTGCAGCACAGTTGGCTGCCAAAGGGGTTAATGACAGCACTGCCTTCTTCCACCAGCTTTTGCAAAGCTGCAAGGCAAAAAGCATCTGCTTTAGTGTGCTGGAAAGCAGCAGAGAGAGCAGCACTGGGGTTGGGAACATTTATTTCTCAGGAAACCAACAAAACAGAGAGACTGCTCTGCACCCAATGTGACATAGTTGATGGAAAGCAGCAAACATTGCTGCAAGTGATTATGAGTGCAAGAGCATGGCCTTGGTGTGGATGCTGGGGAATGCAGCAGGATGCAGAGATGCCTCAGGCAATAGGGAGCAAACAGCCAGCCCTTGCTGAAACTTGGGAAATAAATGCTTATTGAGGTTTTGTAAAATATGGTGGCTGCCATGGGGAGGTAAAGGGTTCATTAGAACCCCTAGAGGTCATTGGAAGAGCAGGGAAATAAAGCTTCCCATGCAGAGAGTAAGGATGGGTTCTGAGAGCAGGCAGAGAGCTGAAGGGATCTCTGTGGTCCCTGAAGCCCTTAACTCCTCTGTTCCTAAAGAAAAAGAACCTGATTGTTTATTTACACACCCAACAGGATCCCCAGCACAGAGGAACACATTCTGCTGCCTCCAAAGGCAAAAAATTCTGAGAGAGAATGAAAATATCTAAAAGCTGCACACCCTGGGGTGTGGCCACAATTCTCTTCAGAGAGAGCAGCAGGCACCAGCTCCCAAGGATTTCCCCTAAGGAAAAGCAGTGAGAAGCTCAGAGAAGCTGAATTCTTATCTCTATTCACTGCTCCTGTTGTTTTGCACATGTGGAATGTGTTATGGAGATTGTTTACCCAAAGTGATTTGTTAATTGACACTGGTGAAGGTTGTTTTGATTCCTTGGCCAATTGGGTCAAAGCTGTGTCCTGGCTGTCCCAGACAGTCATGGGTTTTTCTTTAGTGTCTCTTTTAGTGTAGTATTCTTTAATGTAGTGTCTCTTTAGTATGTAATTTAGTATAGTATTAGTGTAATATAATATAGCTTAATAAAGCAATTCTTCAGCATTCCTGGATCACAGAGCCAGAGCACATTATTCCCCAGCTGGGGGATCACCTGCATCTACTATACTGGGGTTATGGATGGCATCCCTAAAAATAATTTTAAGAAAATTTCGAATTCATAGGATCTATTTTGAGCTGTGCTTGGTGCCCCAGAAAGGAATGTGGCAAGTGGTATAAGAGCAGGCAGGAGACAAGTACTCCAATAATGTAAAAAGCTGTGAAAAGCAGCTTTGGGAAATGTCTGAGCTGTTAGGCCCCAGCAGCAATGGAAAAACCTCTTGACAGGTGTCAAAATGCTCTTGAGGCAGCACTGCAGCCCCTTGCAGAGCTGAGGGCAGCCTCAGAGATGAGCTGGGGCCTGCCCTGCTGCCCCATGCACACACAGCAGCAGGTGCAGGTGTCACCTCCAGGGCTGGCACCTAGGGGGGCTGAGCCCTGCAGGAGCTCCAGGGGCAGCTCTGGGGGCTGACAGAGCCTCAGGATGGTTTGGGTTGGGAGGGACTGTGCTGGTGTTCACAGGGGTCCCAGGACGAGGGAAGAGATGAGGATCTGACTCCATGTTTCAGAAGGCTGATTTATTATTT
>JAWWEY010000275.1:30427837-30498350 GCA_035582745.1 Loriotus luctuosus | reverse complement strand
TAAAAATAAATATAAAAATAAATATAAAAATAAATATAAAAATAAATATAAAAATAAATATAAAAATAAATATAAAAATAAATATAAAATAATAGATTAAAAAATAAGGTAATAGCTAAAGCTAATAATAGATAAAATATAATAATAGTAGTAAAAGTAATAATAATAAATAATAATCTGTCCCATGGGCTGGGAGATACTTCCCTGACACCCAGAGAGGATCCCAGGATAGTTCTGTAATACTCAGTGCAAACAAATGCTCTCTAAGCTGATGATATTCATGCAAATATTTTGTGAAATGCTGCCACTCATCCAGCATGACAAAAATATTTTCTTTAGAGCACATCACGTGAAAGAGGAAGACATTTTCACTGGACTCATTTAAACAAATAATTAAACCAAGAATGAACCAAAAACCAGCTCCTGCCTGTTGGGGTTTAATGGCAGAGGAGTGAAAGGAAAGATGAGAGCTGCTTTCATCCCTCAAGCCCTTTCATCCTTTCAAGTCCTTTGGATGGCATCAGGAATCAATAAAAATCAGAAAAAATAACCCTCCTAGGTAATAAAGGTGATTCAAGGCATGTCCAACCCAGATGAACATCCACCCCCCACCTGCATTTACTGGGCAGCAGGAAAGAGTGAAAGCCTGTATCAGATCTTGAGTACCAGTTTGAATAATTGACATTAAGATTTGTTGAAATGAAACAATTTGACTGACCCGCTTTTGGACTTCAGGTGAGCTTATCTCATGTAAAGAACTATTTTGAGTTTATGCTGATGTTTTTAGGAGCTCTGTCATGCCTGCCAGCTCACTTTCCCACAGACAAATTCACAGAAAATAATGCACAATATCAATGCCAGGATCCCCCAACTTGATTTGGCCTCCACTGATTTCAGCATTGATCAAAGGAAGCTCTTTTTCCTAATCACCACATCAATTTTAATATAAACTTTTCATTGTCGGGTTTGTAGGCAGATATCTGCATCTGTCCTAATCAGGGATTCACTTGCAGCTGTAGGTTTAAAACTTCCTCTAGAGTAATCCAAGTACAGATTCTGTGTTGGTTATAAAAAAGCCCAAAGCCCCTAAACCTCATTTAGGGCTGATGTTGACAGAAACCTGGCTCAGACCCCACTCACATGAGCCAGCTCCAGCTTCTCTGGGCAGACCCTGAGCTGCTCAGCTGTGTGCCCTGCACTGCTGACAGCAAAAAAAGAAACCATCATTTAACTGAAATAGTGAGAGCTTGCAGGAGAATCTCTCTCCCTCAAATAATCACCTTGGGGCACCACTGTTAATAACAGAGAGCAATCACTGCACACTGCAGATACGGAGAGACCATTTTTAAAAACCTCACACCTAAAAGCTCAGCTTCTGGACTTTCCTGTGTCATAGCCCTAGCTCACAGAAGCTGCTGGGGGCACTAATGCAAGGGTTTAGAAATGGCCCAAAACATAAACACACAATTTATCCTGCAGAAAAGCACGGGATGTTTCCTGAAAGCACATCACTGGACTATAAAACATGAGCTGTGATGCTGCACTGGGGGCAGGGATAGAAGAGAGAATTGCCTGTGAATTTCTCCTACTTCCCTGAGCATTGCACGATTAGCTGCCCCCTTTAGACCTAACCTTTGTTCCTTTAACAAACCCAGAGACTCAATTACACCTCTTGCCTCCCTTTGAGACTAAGTGAAAATACACCAGGACAGGGAAGTGACAGAAAAGCTTTTAGTCTACTTCAGCTGACAACAAAATGTATTTTTGTCCCGCTCTCTCAGCAAAGCCATTGAAAATCACGTCAGGGGATGGGTTTAGATCCTATTGCACCTATTAGTTCTGGTGTTTAAACAAATTCCTCATGATGCTGATGTACCTGGGTGAGTATCAGCAAAGACAGAGCAGAGGAAAGCAAACTCAGCCCCTCATGTAGGATTTACCTCCTACACGGAGGGGGCTGCAGATCATGCAAAATTCTGAACGGCAACATTAATTATTTCACCAACTCTGGCTATTTAGTGCATTACCACAGCCCAACGAGGCACTCCTGCTATGATTTACCTTGTAAGCACTGCTCTTCATAGCTCCATTTACTGCTTTGTAAATGCTCCTCATTGCACAGCCATTACCAGTGCCATTAAACTCATTTAACCATGCTCTCACCGCTGGAGTGTTACAGAAACGTGGCAGTAGAAGCAGTGTAACTTTTCCTCTTTATTTCTGCAAGGACAGCATTATGGCTAAACATGTATTTATTTGCATAACAGCTCTTTATAACGCCTGAGAAATGTCAGTATTAAATACTGTAAATATTAAATTAATATGTGTTCAAAACCCAGTTGGCCTCTTCAGTATAATCACTTGATAAAAGTAAGGACAGAAGAGATTAATAATATTGATTGGTTATAAGCCAGTACACCTTGAGTTAAAAGCTAGCCCTTATTAATGGCAGATAAGAGAACACAAGCACTGATTTGAAGGAAAAAAAAGCTGAAAAAGTTTCTTAGGTGATAATTCTGCATTGTCACCTACTCCAGAAACCTCTGACAAAGCAAGAGCCATACAGAAACAGGATCAATATTTCTGCTCCCCCTTTTAGCCATAGCACAGAAGCTGCTCTACAGTTTCTCCACATTAAATCTTGCAGTCCTTAAACACCAAAAATTCCCAGCTGGAATGCACTCACAACTGATTTATTGCCATTTACTTTGGGAAGTCCCAAACACAGCAGAGGCTGCTTTCATCACTTCATGGAAAATGTAAATCCACTTACTGATAATGAATTCCTGTGGCATCTCTTCCTGCACCATCCACAAGCTCTCTGTGCCTCCCCTGCCAGCTCTCACCCAAAATGTTGCTGCAGGGGCTGGGTTTTTGTGTGATAATCCTTGTTCCCCATTAGCCTGAACTGAAAACTCAGATCAGCTGTTCTCACCCCTCTTGGGGACAGCAGCACAGGAGTTTTCTTTCAGTGTTTAAAATGAGGAGACTCCAGCTGATGGTGAAAATAAACTGGTCAAAAATCAAAATGAAACTATTTCCCATCAGGACAATTCACAGAAGCAGAGGTGTTGCACTAAAATTCCAAGGGAGGGTATTCAGACCAGAATGGAATCAGGAAAGGAGGAAATTAAGAAGGAGCAATTCACCCACTCAAGAATAACTCTTACTCCGGGCTTTTCTTGACATCAGAAGGTTGGAAGCTTCAAAAGAGCAAGGGTGGATGTTAGATTGTACTTGGCAATCATTCTCCCACAGGCTGGCAAAAATTTTTATACACTGAGATGTAACAAGAGATTATGTTTTTTTCCACTAGCATATTCTTAAAATTATGAGCTTTGTTAACACAAGAAATTAAAAATATTTCCCAACCTTTATGAAATGGAACTCCTGTTTCCCAAACAAGCCTCAGAAATATGATGTCTCTCCCTTTACCCTGTGCAATGGTTTGTTTGAGGAATCCAGCTCCAGTCTTTTCCACACTCAGTGATAGAGGATGTTCAAGCTGCTTTATCTTTGTTGAACAATGCTGCAGATATGAATCCCATCACATTCACTCCCTGGACAAGTTTACACCTCTTAGATTAGAGTGACATTGCTGTAATGCTCTTTTCCCCTTCCTTTTTTACTGTGTTATATTGGTTTCAGCAGGAGCCCACATCTGAAACTTTCATTGTGGCTTCAACCTGTTGGGCTGGGAATGAAGATGAAATGGGTTTTTGTATACACAGATGCTCTGTAATGCTGATAAGGGCTGATGTGAACAGAATACAGACTAACACAACAGAATTGTGTATTCAGCCTGCCTGGTAAAGGAGATATTTTTTAACAGTCTGTTGAGTAGCAATAAATGATTTGTAAATATCACCCTCAATAGAATGGGGACTCCTTTATCCCAATAGCCCTGACACGCACAAAAACAATTAATAAAAATCTCAAGGAGATTTTTGACAATAATCTGCCTCTTGGGAGCCTTCAGAGCCCCCTCCTCTGTGTGTCCAGCAAGGGGCACTGGGCAAGCCTGTTGGAGCTAATAAATCAAAATTCACCTGGCTTACATCTCTTCCAGCAATTATGTGATGGGCTTGGATCTTAATTAACAGCTCTTCTCCCTTAGTCTGAATGGTGTCAGAAGGTCACTGAGAGTGATGCTAACCAGGATGTTTTGAGTTGTTCTCTCCAAACCAGAAATGTGACAGGGAACTCACCAGTCCCTCCCAGAGCAGGTGTGAGTGTGCTCAGCCTATAACCTGAGTAACGAGAAAACAGAAATCTGCTGTGAATCAGGGGGAGAATTCACTTGAATTCAGGAGTGAAAGTGCATTTGGAAACTTCCCTTTACTGACTGCCCTTTCTCACTGCAACACTAAGTGTCACTGTCATATTTTCTGGAAAAACCCTCCTGCCCAGGATTCTTCTCCTGGGAAGCTGAGAAGCCTCAGAGAAAAAAAGGAAAACAATAATTATCTCATTTGCTTCTCCTGTGTTTTGCTGCTCTGGAATGTGTTTTGGAGATTGTTTATCCAACAGGTGATTTCATGTGAATTGTTTTAACTTAACAACCAATCATGATCCAGCTGTGTCAGGACTCTGGAGAGGGTAATGAGTTTTTAATTATTATCTTGTTAAGCCTTCTGTAAGTATCCTTTATTCTTTACTACAGTTTTAGTATAGTATTCTTTAATATAATATAATATCATAAAATAATAAATTACCCTTCTAAGAACATGGAGTCAGATTCATCATTTCCTCCCCACAATGGGGGGCCATGAAAATACCACAACTAAGAGCTGTAAAAGCCTTAAAATTCTTTAAATGCCCTTTGGCTTAAAAAGTGAGAAATTCTGTGTATTGGAGAATGGCAACCTGAGTTGTCTGGCTGGAGCTTGTTTGGATTCAGCTGGGCAATTCTGCAATTTCATCCTGTCCTTTTTGGAGCTGCACTCTGTCTTGTGGGTGAATGTTGCTTATATATAAGTGCATTAATTATACTTGGAAATCTAATTAAGATGAAAAGGAAGGAAGACAGACACCATCCAGAAGGTGTGTACATGTCACCATCAATTCTCTTCCCCTTCTCATCACCAGGAGAGAAGCTGCTCTGCAGATGGGAAGAGCCAGAGACCCAAAGGAGCTCAGAGAGCACAGTGCTGTGGGATGTAATTAAAAAGCACAATTACATCTGTGAACAAGAGGCCAAATAAAAGCAAGTCAGAGATAATCACTGTTATAAAAACCAGAGTGTCCTTGTGCCCCATCTACTCCTAGGAATAAACTTGTTTCAGACCACATTAAAATCTAGTACAATAATGCATGGCTGCTGCAAATCTGCCAGTGAAATTAAGAGCTTTTTTGGCAAACTAACAAAGAGATTCAGTCCAAAGGTTTAAGGTTCCTGGAGCTGCTTCAATTGTGTTTCATGCTTGACTTTGTGCAGTCCTCCTGAACTGGCTGAATGCATCACTCTGCTGTTTCCACCCAGCCAAAGCACTGAGAGAGGATTTTCTATTTCACGCCCCATTCATACCTTGCTACTCAGATTATGAAACGTGGGTTATCCCAAATGCCTCTTGCTTTTCCCTTTGGAAAGTTTTTTTTTTTTCCAGAAAATAATAAAGGGCAGATCTTCACTTCTGTAACTTCAGCATATATCTGTTGCAGCTCAGACATTTTTATTATAGTTATCTGGGTTCAAAGTTTGGACAAGTCTGAATGCTGAATTATTCTTTTTTTTGTTTTCTGCAAGTTTCAGAAAAAAACCTGTAGCATCTGCAAAAAGAATCTCTGTTAATTCAGTGCATTTGGAGTTACCTACCCAGTCTTGTCATTTTAATTTTATATATGTTGAACAAATTTTAATTTAATGGCAAAATGATAATGTTTTTTTCTCTGTTCAGGGCAAGTTCCTGAGCAGGGAGTAATTTGCACACCTGTAGAACAGTTCTCTGTATAATAAACTGAAATAAACTGGGTGCATCCCAGTGGAAACTTCTAATTTAATTTTAGCCTCTTAGGACAGCAATGTAGGCATTCTGCTTATCAGATGAGTGTGGAGTGTACTCGGGTACAAGTGAGACAATTTATCTTGTAAAGATGAGTAAAAGGAACAAGAAATTTGATTTCAGATAATGCCTGTGGATGCTACTCCTAACTGTCCAACAACATGGTCCTGCTTAGCAATTTTAAGACAAAAAACCCATGTAAAGGCTTTATTCCAGCATGTGATCTGCTCAGTGATCCAAAGCAGTTCTCCTAAAGTAATTAGAATTTTAGTACCACAAAACAAAAATATGTCTGTTTTATAGATTTGGGGTTTTTTCACCCCATTCCACAGCCAAGTATTTTTTGCCATGGATAGAAAGAAGGAAAATGAGGTTCTTTTTTCATATTAAATAGAAATAATTCGTTTTATGCACAGGGAAAAAAAATAGAGGGCCAAATCAGGAAAAAGCAACAAAATCTGAATGAATCAGCACAAATGCTCTATTCCTAACCCAGTGCCTGAGATTTCAGTCACAGTGGGGACATTTTGCTGGTTGCCAGTCTCATGGCTTCAGGACATCCCTGCTGTGTTTGATTTGATGTTGTCCTCCTGTTCCAGCCTAACCAGTTTGTTATTAAATTTGGCACTTGCAGGGTTATTTGGGATATGGAATGGGACCAGGGGAAGGGACCTGTTGGGTTTAGCTGGATAACAGTTGCAGAATTTCAGCCTTGCAGTCCTACACTCTACCTTGGCCTGGAAGAAAGCTGAAGAGCATTATTTTGGCTAAAGGAGGGAGGCTGTCCCAACATCAGTAATAACTCTTTATCAGGAACACTGTTTCTTTAGGGGTTTTTTTGTGTGATGGTCTACATGTTTTATTAACAGGAATAACTAGCTAAATTATATTCTTCTCAAAAAAATGATAACACACAGATGTACAAACCCACATTCATGTGTTGTTTTATTGGTGCATTACAACATTACATTTCCTTCACATTGAGAAAGCATGAGATTAAAATACATTGATCCACAAAAATGCCTTCCCTACACTGACTTTGCACTGGTGATTGTGGCACCTACAGATCCCTCCACAAGTTTCATTCCATTAAGTCTTTCATAATTTTAATTACATTTTAATCAAACCTTTTACATTGTCTCCTTTATGACTCTCGATTGAATTATTCCCATTAAAATGTGTTATTCTTTACTGCTTTTCTGAGATCACCAATTACTCCTGCAATTTCAGGTTTTATGCTGTATTACACTTCATGTTCCAATCCTTTAGCAGCCACTACTCACTTGAGGGCTGGAAGAGCTTTTCCTCCTCCCAAAGACAGCCTGCCTGTACCAAAAGCCATTAAAATACTGAGAATGTGTACAGCACAGTTAGAAGGCCCCACTCCATTTTGAGAATAAGCCAGATCTATATAAAAACATGCAAAATGCTCTATGCATCAGTATTAAACTTCTAATTTTGGTTGAAGATTTAGGTTTTTTTAAACATTTGCATATAACCTGGAAGACTAGGGTTCCTGCTGAAAGAAAGAGCTGATGGCTAAGCCTCACTCTGGCTCTGGGGCTCTCAGTAATCCTCCCACATGAAGTAATAGAAAACTATATTTGTTCCAGAATTCTGTAGGATGGTTTAAAAACTTCGTAGGAAGATTAAACCTCTATTGAATTCTGTGGATTTCTAGAATAAGATCCCAACCACACCACAGGAGTGTTCTGTCAAATCTAGTGCAAATGCCAAGTAGTTTTGCTTTGCTGATGCTAGTATTGTGAATTACTGTATATTCACCAGGAAAACCACAGCTAAGTTCAACTGTCTCTGCTGTAGAGCTCAGAATTCTGTAAGTGAAGCATTCTCCCTCTGGCTCAGTTAAACTGTACCAGCTTTGCTTTTTTCTGATTTCTACAGAACCTCCCGGGTTCACTCCTGTTACCTTCTGTTCCTTAATGTCACTTCCTATTTATAGCCATTTCCAAATATCATATAAATTTATACACAGTAAGGTTGCATCTTCTTGTACACAGTTATTAGGTTTATTTTTAAGGGGACCCTAATTTACTTGCTTTTTATAAAAATTCAAGTGTTGCCAATCAGGAAGCAGCTCTTCTCAAAAAAAAAAATCTACAAAGCTTTGCTTTGAAGAAAATAAATGGCAAGCCTTACATAAAGACATTGAGCTGTTTGAATCACAAAATATCTACGAGGCTGATGCATATTCCAACAGGAACACAGAAATTATAATCATGGCAGCAGTCTCCTCCAGTCTGAAGCACCGTAATTGTGGTCGTTGATCAACATTATCTTGATTGCTCCAAGAAATGTTCAACTGCCAGGGTGTGGTCTGGAATATTTTGCCTGCATTTTTCACAGGATACCTAAGGAGAAAAAAACTGGAATCTGACATTCTGCCATCCAAAGGTACATCATCTCACAGGAATGTGATGTATACTGCATAGTGCATTCCTAACAAACAGAATCCTACTGATAATAAATTAGCTTAGGTCACACACTTGTCAACCTTCTCCATGCCAACAGTGGTTTGATTCAGGTGAGTTCCAATTCAGGTACCAACCTTGGCAAGCACCATGCCCAAGAGCATGGTGAGCTGAAAATGTGGGATGGGATTGGTGGAAAACTGTCTCCAGCCTTCCTCTGGGTATGTTACAGTGCTGGAAACCACCACAGGCATTTGTGGTTGTGCACCCAAAGTCACGAATGAGAATCTTTGCATCTCCTCAGGTCACCAATGATGCAGTGAGTCACTACACAAGAATGAACATGGCACAACGAGATCCACAGAAAACTTTGTGTTTCTTTGTCCTCCCAGTTTTAGGGGGTTTTAAACACCTGTTTGAAAGACTTCAGCTTGTTAAATGCAACGGGTGTTCTTTTCTTTCAAATTTGTTTTGATGCTAAACACTGCAAGAGTTCTCAAAAATTGCTGATGGTGCAATACCAAGTTTCTAATCCATCCTGTATGTTGTTCTTAGTTAGCAATTTTAACAGCATGGAGCTTCTTGAAGGTGAGAATCATCCTGTGGAACTACTAATGCACGAGGCTTGGCTCTCACAAGCACTTCACCAGCCACATCTTCTGCCTTCTTGGTTATTAGTAGCTCAGAACGACCTTGGCAAAACTTGACAATTAATACAAAGTTCCACCAGCATGTGGAGATTTTTGTTAATGTCAGAAGGCAGCAAGATAAACATAAGGATGATGCCCTAAATTATCAAATTACAGATGTTGAACACCTGATGAAAAGTGGTCTGTGTACTCGCCACCCATCGAAATCAATGAGTGCTGAAGATGAGCAGAACTTTGTAGAAGATACTCAGTACTTCAGAAAATCTGTTTCCAAATCTAGTATATGCTCAACCAGATCCTAAAATTACTCTCTTAACCATTCTCCACACGAGATTCTTTTTAATAATGTGCTTTCCCCTTCCCTCGAGTAGTTCTACCTGCTTGCAGTAGACTGAAAACAGATAATTCAGCAAGTCAGTACGAACTTAAAATTTAGCTTTAAAACTATGATGGTGCCATGGCATTAAAAATAAAATATATTTAAATGCCCTTTATAAAAAGGAAAGCAACAAAAGAAAAAATGTACATTAAGAACCACTGTTAAGAGACCAGTTTGGAGGAAATGTGAGAAAGCTAAAAGTTCATTCTGCACATTTCTCAAAGTCATACGGGACCTTCAGTTATTCCTTCCAGAGGCAGCCCAGTAGCATTGTCTGCTGTGGGTCTCTCTTCTTTCTTCACTGAGGTCTGATCCAGCAGGCTGACATAAGATTTGTGACAGGCTGTATTGCCCAAAGGAGGGTAGTGCTGTCTGTAGCAAATATAAGCAAAAATGAGGCCAATCACCCCTCCAACGAAAGCATCTGCAGGAAAAAAGCAACAAAATCAGAAGCACGTCACAAGGGGAAGGACAGCCAGGAGTGAAAACTGCAAATAAAAGACATTTGGTTGTTGTAAAAGTGTTTAACACAGAAAATGTAGATTTTGAATTTTCCTAAAGAATTTGGAACCAAATACCACACTGGACACATAAAATCAGTCCCTGGGGACTTGTGCAATATTTTGAACACCCAAACTGTGGATGGTTGGCTCAGTTTTGGAAGATGAACACTGGGAATAGAATGGCCTCCACGGAGTATCAAACACTCCTGATGCTCCAGATCACAGCTGACCACTTGTGGGTGGGCAACCCATGGATCTTCACCCAGTTAAAAAAGCAGACTGCCAAGAACAATTTCAAACTGGATGAATTCTTACCAAAAGCATCTGAAAGGTCAAAGACTAAGCATGCCTGTTAACTGATTTAACACCTCTTGAATATCTTTCTTTGGTGTTTCTTACTATCCCATACTCCTATCAGAAAATAAAGTAAGGTAAGTAAGGCTATTGGATGAGATATTTGCAGCTCTCACACTCAGACAATTTAACATTTTCTATAGCGGATTCCTTCTGTTTCTGGTTATTAAAAAACTCGCCTTACTAAAATACTCACCTTGTGTTTCATTCACAATCAACAAGAGAAAAATTTCACTGGAAATACACACTCTGTGAAAGCCTCAGATTTAACATGAAGAATAATGAAGTGAGGCAAAAGGCACTGGTTAAAATGACCTGACAACACATTTTATTTTAACAAGACTGATTCAGCACCACATCACCTGTGTGTATCTGTGTTTCCATTCTTCTAATTTCAAAAAACCCAAAGTGTAATAAAAATGGTGAATAATTTAGTTTACTGGCAAAGAAAGGTAAATCAATACAAATAATTTTTGTCTGAAGTCCTTAAATACAGATTAAATACCCTGGTTTGGTATTGTGATTTTCATTATAATAAAGGCCATGTAGTTCAATTTTCAATGCATAATAGATGGGTTGTAATCATTAGAGAAGTGAGAAGCCTTTTATCAGGAATGGCTGGGGCAAGAAAACCTGAAAAAATTTAATTGTGAGGTGGATAAATTTAAGAAATGTGACTGCAAGTCACATTTGAGGAACAGGACTACATGGAATAATCCAGGAGATGCTTTCTATCCTATGTTCTCTTCTTCCACACAAAAGGACAAAATGAATCTATCACAAATTAATCTAACAGGGGCTCAAACAGGAATTTACAAGGTGATTGTGTGCAGGCAGTAACTTACCCTACCCACACTGGAAGCTGACTGATTTCATCAGCCTGGCTCTACCAAACTATAATGGTATTAAAGGTACTCAGGGCAAGAATTTTCACTGTACAGCATCAATCAACTTGTAAAAAACGTAGCTATTGTGACAAGGTTAATTTTCTATAAACCTGTGTTGGGTGCAATTCTCAGATAACTTGCACCTGCATAAACTGTTTTTACACAGTTAGACAGAAAAATGAAAACTATCTTTCACAACCAACTTCCCTGCATGTGGACACTGAGAGTTTGAGTGACCAACCAATGCAGAAGAACAACTTGTTACTAACCAATAAAGGTAACTGGCAAGAAAACTCCTAACCAATTCGAGTCCCACACAAGTCTGTAAAACTGTATAAAAAGAAGTTGTGTGAATAAAGAATGGCCTTTTTCCACCATTAAGAAAATAGAGTCCTGTGTGATTTATTCCCATAAGTTTGCAGCTCCATCTCCTTAAAATTCAAAGGCAGAATAGGAGCAGCTGTGATGAGCTGAGTCCCAATCCCTGGGTGCAGTGTTCCTCCACCATGCACAAAGCACACCACCATCACCTGCCTCACCTTTCAGCCCATTAATAATTCTGGCAAGGGACAGTTCACACTGCAAACACCTTTTCCAAACCTGTACTCTCCACATTTCTTCCCACTCTTCCTTTTCTCTTTAACAGGGAGCTCAGGCCAAGTGTTTCGTGTGCCTCCTGCCAGCCTGGCGAGGCAGCACCTCGTGCTCAGCAGGTTTGTGCTGGAGGCTCTCCCCAGCCCCAGGGTCACTGAGAAAAGGAGAAATGGGTCCTGAAACAAGACAAGGCTCTGCTGGAAAGCAGGAGGCTCCTCAGAGAACATGTCAAGGCTAATGGCTGGTGATGAAGCAACTGCAGGAGCACAGCAGGGTGAGGGAAAGCATGGCTGAGATTGGTTCTGCTGCTGAGTGATGAGAAGGTGCTCAGGGAAACAGAGCAATGCAGCAATTAATTGAAATTATGTGAAGAACCAACAGAATGTTGTGTCTTTGTACTGGGATTTGGGGCCAGGTTTTGGTAGCAGAGGGAGCTGCAAGGGTGGCTTCTGTGAGAATCTCCATGTGCATCAGAGCCAGCACCAGGCAGCTCCAGGATGGGTCTGCCACTGGCCAAGGCTGGGCACAGCAGGGATGTGGGAGCACCTCTGGGATAACAGACAAAAAAAACTGGAAAAAAAATCTGGACAACTGAAATAGCAGCGGGAGAGAGGAATGAGAACATGTGAGAGGGTCACTGAGGAAGGAGGGGAAGGAACTGCTGCAGTCACCATGACAGCAACTGCTGAGGGATCTCTCCCTCAACTTATCTCAACTCATGAACTTTCACTGCATTTTCTCTCACCATTCCAGCTGAGGAGGGGAGTGACAGACCTGGTGTCCAGCCAGGGTCAACCCACCACAGGGCTGGAAAACAGGAAACAGCATGGAACCAGTATGCAACTGAAACTTCACGTAATTGAAAGGAGCACTCAGGACCTTGAGGGAAATTCAATTTGCAAGGCCAGCAGTGCAGTACTGGCAATACCACAGAAAGCCAAGGTAACTACATAACAGCATCAGAAATACCAGGCATGGTATTTCTTATAGGAATACAGGGGAAAATAGGGAAAAAGCAATTACAGGTGGTTTACTTAGCAGAAGACACGAGTAAAAGCAAGGAAGCTACAAAGGTGGCCATAAAGGTCAGGAAATGGTAAAAGAAATAATTGATGGCAGGGTTTTCTGAATTGTCACATGAGTGTGTAATTGATATATAGCACAACCTTCTCCATCAGTTACAGAACTTTGAAGGACTCTGAGACTACAGTGACAGATGCAGTGACCTGATGGGTGTTGCACTCCTGCTGTGAGGGAGGAGAGGATGCTGTGGCAGAGGCCTGAAGCTCTGAAGGTCAATGCTAGCTAATCCAGCCTTGCTAGGAAACCCCAGCATCAATACAGGAGCAAGGAAAATCTATAGCACAGCATGGTGTTATAACTCACACCATGTACTGAAACAGGAAAAAATCAAAGAAATATGTCACCCTGTTCTTATAAAGTTCTTCTAAACCTTCTGACGTTTACATTTTTGTAATAGAGTTTCTCACACACTTTTCATATAAATAATAATTGTTTTACATTCCTTTCTAGAAGAGAATTTATAAACTGTTCGTTTGACTGGTGTAGTTAAAAAAGTAGCAATTTCATCCTCCAATCCACAATCACTTATAAATATCAGAGCTCAGAAATAAACTACCCCTTTTTTACCTTAAACATCTCAAAGCGCGAGTGTCGCTCATTTCGTGTCGTATTACAACAGAAATCCATGGCTAACTCAGAAAAAAAAGAGCAGGAAAATGGGGCATGTCCATGGCTGACCTTGCCAGTGGTGTTTGTAGTCACACATCCGTGACAGGGCGATCATCATGGCACAGTAGAGGGGCAGGATGGCTGCACAGAGCCTCCAGCTCTTCCCCCGGCCGCTCTCCGTGAAGCAGTGCAGCTTTCCAGCCAGGTAGAAAGTGGTGAAGCCAAGGCCTGAAAATGCAACTGATAAAGCAAAGCACATCACTGCAGTGAACTGTAATTAGTGCTGGTTTGGTTGGTTGGTTCTTTTGTTTTTGTTCTTAAATTAAAGCAGTCATGATCTTGCAAACTTTTTTAAAAAATCACATTTTTGGGGAAGGGAATGAGAAAAGATATTCTCCAACAAGATCCATGACACACATGTATTCTCCACAGCAGTAGTGTTACCTATGGAGGAATGCAAGCAACCAGGAAAGGGAACACTCAGAAGCAATTTGATTTTTTTCTAATATATACACTCAGCTTTCACATAATCTGACATGTCTGCAAACACTGTGCTGCCTCTAGACATTCACCTATTCCATAGAAATTTAAATTTTTTCTTCCTTCAGCAATTTACCTTTTTCCTCTGGGGGAGACATCAGACACTAAATTAAACATTTAAGCGAATTTTTAACTTGAGTCACAAAAGCTTTTTCATGCTTCAACCTTCAGCACATCTTTCCTGATTTTAGACCTATTCTAAAACGTTGAGGTTCAAAGCAGAAAAGGATTCAGACAGTTTGCACTGTAATTGAATTCCATTTAAATGAGATTTTTAGGTTCCATTACCCAGTTTCTATAGAACACGCGCAAGTGGCAGTGACAAGAGAACTCAGGCACCAAGTTTCTGCACTGAACTTTCCTGTTGCAGCTCTTACACCTTCCAGAGAGACACTGGACAAGGAAAGGACTTGTTTGCATCATTTCATCTTCCAGATGAGTAAATGGAGTGATAAAAATGAAATCTGTCTTGGATATGCAACATCAAATGCAATCCTGAAGCAAAAACTTTCCCACTCCAAAAATATTTTTGTCTTCATATTTCTATTTTTCACCTCAGGTTATTATTTTTTAGGTGAACTGAAATCTGAAGGCAGCATTCCCAGGCAGAAGAATCAATTGTTTTGTGGCTTCATTTTCAGGCAATCTGCAATGCCCAGCAATTTAGAGGGCTTAAAGGAATATTGCCCAAACTATAAAGTAGGTGTTCAGTTCACACAGACTCATATTTAGGACCAATACCATTTACCAGGCAATTTTACCAGCAATTATCAGCATGGTGCACAGTAGCAGCAGATGTAGCTAAAAGGACTTAAGAGAGAATCTGGTGATATTTTAAAAAGACTATTTCCCCCAAATTTGTGGAGGTCTTTTCAGGGTCTGCCACATTTCCAGAAGGAGGTGCTCATGGAAGAACATGGAAATTCAGCAGGTTCTATATTTGTAATGAACACAAAGGCTGATCTTGCCTTAGGTGGTGGATGTATTCCTCTAAATTAAAAGGCAGAAAGAAGAGAGTCACAAACACTCCTCTAGGGGAACCCAAACCTAATATAAGAGGGAAAAGAAATATATCTATACTCTCTCTATACATATATCTATCTATATAGATATATATAATATACTATATCTAATATACTCTAATAATATATTAATATATAAAACTAATATTGTGGCTGTAGAACTACCATTGTGCAGAGAAGCCTTACACTGCAGAATTTCAGATTGACTTCCCTTACCCTGGAGAGTGCAAATCCAAAAAGAGCTGCTTGACCCAACAGTCCCAGTGCATGCAGAGTCAGCAGCAAAAACCACGGAATTAACAGCAAAATGCCCTGGGATGTGGGATATCCATTATAAAAGTAACTGCAGAATTCAAGACAGCTCAATTGCTGTGCACCCCATGTGGGCAGCTTTGCCTGATGGCTCTGTTTCGAAAATGTCAGTCAAGAACATAAAGAAAAACAATTCACTCTTCAAGAATCCTGGGCCTAAAGGTGATATTTACACTGAAGAATTGGTCCATCAGTATAATATATTTGAGCACCTTTTCCCCCACAAGCTGGAGTCCATCCATCACAGCAGCACAAAGGAAATGCAAATACACACATGCCCTGAAGGGTCACACCCTGCATACTGTCCTAGTAAAACTTATTAGGAAGACAGATCCCAAAGATTCAGCAGAGCAATACAAAACCACTTCTGAGCTGCCTTCTTCCAGAAAATAAATCAAACTCTTTTTATACAAAGAAGGGAAAAGCAATATAAAATACCAACCAGTCCTTTTTGGAGGCATTGATGTAAATGAACAGAAGAAAATCAGTCCGAATTCATTTAAAACAACATTAACACAAGAAACACGTTGATACAAATTACAGACACAAAAATTCAATTGATTTTAAATGTTGTAAGAGGATAAAGGAATGAGGAAATGAGATATTTTTACCAATTGGTGTAGCTAACTCAAATCAAAGTCCTGATGCTACAAACTGCTGAACACAGGAAAAATTCTCATGAGACAAGCCACAGGTTCTGTCATGGCTCGTTAAAATGCTTTAAAATGCATTGTCACTATTTGAATAAATAGAAATACCATAGACTCAATTGTTCTGTTTGTTTATATGATGTTCTTTTTAAAAAAAGGAGTTCAGAAGGAATAAGGAGGACGACAGCATCTGGAGACACCACAGATCCCATCCTGACACCTGATTCCCTCCAGACAGGGAATTCAGGTGAGCTGAAAAACCTGTCTGTACAGACCAAACCAATTACCAAGCTGAAATGCATAAGGTGAGAAACTGTAAACAAGAATCTGATCTAAAGCACCCCAAATAAATTATTCATTTAAAAATGTAATTGCTTTTGTGAGTGTTTTTCTGAAATTTAAACTACCCCAGGAGGATTTTCAGCCTCTCAAGTTTTAGTGGATGTTTTGCTAAGCACACAAAAAATGACTTTTTTTTACGTTAAGCAGTTTTTGAACTAAAGAAAACCCCTCAACTTACTTAAATGACATCAAATTACAAAACAACCATCTATCTGAATGGCCTTTTTAAGGATCAGATAAAATGATCCATCCTTTGTCTGCAATGCTTTATTTTTGCAGTGATTACTGTGCATTTCCCAAGTGCAAACACAGACTATTCATCACTGGAATTGCTTAGCAGCCTACTGAGGAATTCCAGCAGCTCGGGCTACTGCTGAATGTTTTCAGTTTCACACTGTTCAAAGACTGAAATATTTATCTTTCTTGAAGGAAAAAGTATCATACCAAATGAGTGCATAAATTTTAATGCTGAAATTCAATTCAAAGAGCATTTTATAGGAGTACAATTCCCAAAGAATGTTATGAGCTTATTCTCACAAAATATTTTTAAATTCTTTTTTTCCAACTGGGACAGTCAATCACCTTCCCTTTGGCTTAGCTTTATTAATTTCTCTTCACAGAGAAAGACAGTTCAGCAGAAGCAACATGAAAAGCACATCACAAAATACGAATGTATGCAGGGACTTGGGAAACAAAAAAGAGATGTTGAAGTCAGAGACATGTTAGAACAAAAATAGACTTATATTATCTGAAAAGCAAGAGCATTAGTCATTAGATTGTTTTTGCATCACTGTCACAGTGAATTCTTATTAACTTCTTTGGGTTTTTTTGGTTTTTTTATGTACCTTTCCAGATACCTCATCTCACCTGAAATTCCTAAGGTGGCCTCAGGATGTATCTCTGCCACAGAAAATGAGAACTAAGTTTTGATTTGTTCAGTTCGTGACACCTCTTACAAAAGTACTAAAAGCAACCTGTTCCACAGCCTACTTTTCCATTTCTGTGGATAGAAACCTTGAAAAAATCCTCCTTCTCTGAGAACATAGTAAAGAGAAGATTAAACCAGCTCAGATTCTGGAATTACTTTTAATAATTTCTCTTTTTAAGCACAGCCTAGGCACAAGCCTTAGGTACTGCCTCTTCAGCTGTAATACAAATTATGGCCATGGGGGCATTTATGAGATATTTAACAACAAATAATCCTTACCAAGTGCAATTTTTTATTTTCCAGGTCAACACTGGGAGATAGCAAATTCCAACCAATGGATCAGGGTAACTTCTTGCTTTCCTGTTTTTCTGTAATTACATTATCAGTAACACCCTGGGTAAGGATCACATCCTGCTCGACCTCTTGTCATGCCAAGTATTTGCATCACTCATTCTGTAATAATAATACTACCAATAATAAATCATAAATTTAAACATAATTTAAAACTTATTTGAAGGAAATTGGCCCAAGCATACAGATTAGCCTGTAAAATACAGTTAGAAGACACACTGAAGAGTTTCTCCATGGATAAATATTTTTGACAGCGGAGGATCAGAATGCTTCTGTCAAACTCATGGTCAGCAGTGTCAAGGAGTTTACTGGAATATACCAGTTTTAGTGCTACAGATAATCCCCCTCAATACTTAAAAAAGGAACTAGGGAAACCCCAGGGCTGTGCCCAGCCTGAGCAGGAAGGGTTATACAGAAAATTACTGCTTCTCTTCTCATGGTGTGACACACAGCAGGAATAGGGAAATGCTATTTATTCTTGCAACACTGCAAAGTGCAAAGCAATGCAGCCTAATCTATCCACCATCTGCAAGAGGAACTTCTAATTTGGGTTTTATGGAGAGAAGTAGAATTGGACAGGGGGAAGACAAGTGTCTGTGAGCCTTTTTCACCCCCACTTTCAAAGTGGACCAGGACACCAAGGAGAAAGTGGCTGCACAGCAGGATTGTGCTGTCACTGAATCCAAAGGGCTCCAAACTTGCCAAAAACTCTCTTGAGAGAGCCTTTTGATTAACTCTCTTGGAAAATCAGGGGCTGGAAAATTGGGCATCTTCATTCCCAATTCAGTCTGGAATGAAGTTTGCTAGCTGATGAGAGTAAAACTAGACTTGCTCTCTGTTATGGAGTACACATTAGATTTGGGATTAATACCTTTAAGCATACAAAGAAAAGGGAGAAAATATAACTTTTCAAAGTCCTAAATAACTGAATTGTTCAGCATGGAGAAGGCTCTAGAGCAACCTGGTCTAGTGGGAGTTGTCCCTGTCCATGGCAGAGGTGGAACTGGATGATCTTTAAGGTCCCTACCAACCCAAACCCCTACATCCTTTGTGTAAAATAAATTCAGAATAAATAAATAATATTATTATTGATAATAAATAAATAATAATAATATTATTAATAATATTGTCTATATTAATAAATAAATAATAACAAATAAATAAATTCAGCTGACCAGGTAGGATAAATCTCAGTGAGGAACCACTGTTTTACACCTCCAGGATTCCTGTATTAAAAAATCATCTTTTTTTAATTCAGAAAAAAAGGAATATCTTTTTGAGGCATACACATAATCTGAAAATCAAACAGGCTCAAAAGAGTTGATTTATAATTAAGGCTGGAAAACTGAACATTAAGGAGTTCATTTCCCAAGCCCCTCATGAATTCCAACAGCCCTTGTTGTTGAGTATTCACAGGTAATTATGTCAGAGAAGATGTAGAAACATTAAACATAACCATTCCTGAGTGTACTCAGAGTTTGAATTAAGAAGCCAATAAACCCCTCAGGACTTTTTTTTTTTTTTGCTTGCATATCTAAGAAATCCTTTTCATATTTCCCTGGATTCTTTTATAAAAGGATGAAATATTTCAGTGAGACAGTGCCATACAGCTGTTAATTAAGAGATTTATCCTGAAAATAGGGGAGTAGCAGCAATTACTGCCAAAAACTTGTGGCTTGTAGCTCATTTGTTACTTAAAATGTTCATTTTCAAGTGAAGGAAATATGATTATCCTCCATGAAATTGCTAGCTAAAGATAATTAACAGTTCAAATTTAGATACCCAACTATAATTACAAGTATTGAGGTAATATTTTATAAAAATTATCACAGGACAGCAAACATTTCTATTGAAATTCAATAATTTCTCCACTCTAAAGCACACAAATCACTTTAATTTTTCAAATAAATGAATGTCTTTTAACATGTAAAAACATTTTCGTTCTTACAACTGACTAATTTTAATTATTTAGTGGAAAAGGGGAGGAGGAGCCACCTGTCCTTTCATTCTAATGACATATTTCCCAGTCACCTTTTTTCTTTGTAGTGGCACAGCAAGAACCACCACAAATGTTGGGTTAATTTAATTAGTGCTTCATCAGGCAAGTCTAGAGCATAATGATATAACCAGCTTTAATATCTCTGATGACATACAGTGACAAACACAGAGTGGAGCAGTCAATTGTGAAGAGATAGAGACAATAAAATATTCACAACCAGCCAGTTAGTCAGTCACCAGAGAAGTGCTGGGATGTTCTGAGAGTTGCTGTGGAGTCTTTACCTGGCTAAGAGGAGAATCCACACCCAGGCTGCTGTCACAGAATTTATAACTGGCTCAGAGAAGCAAAAACCAAGAAATTTCTCTCTTTTTCTCCCAAAACTGAGGAGGGGGACTAGATGGAAACCTAATTTAGGAGTAATCCTGAGAATGCTTTCAGCCCAAATCAGCAGAGTCCAGCTGGGGGGAATGGGACACATCCAAATGGGATTAAACACATCCCCACTGCAGGGTTGCTCTGTGAACCAGATATCAGGACTACAGCTGCTAAAGGTAAATCCATTTCCAAGGAATACCATAGAACAATGCATAGAATCAAGGCCAGATCCATGGATATTCACACCCAAGTTATTCTCCTGCTCTTCATATTTAACTCCTACCATCACTTGCCCTGCTGCAAGAAGCATTTCTGTACACAGTGATATTTTTCATTGAGGTTCCAGCCTCCTTGCCATAAACAATGCCAGAAATTAATATCATATCCTACTGTTTGACAGCATAAATATCTTTTAAACATTGCCTATTGACTTTTTTAATATTTACATCAACTAGTCATTCAATTTGTTCAGACAGGATCTTCCTGTGTTCATCCACACAAACTTACTGATTTCAAACAAGTAATGAAGGCAGACAGAGCAGGGAACATGGAGAATAGAACAGAAAAGGGCAGAATATTTCAGTTGGAAAGGACTAACAATTATCATCTATTCCTGCTGCCTGACCACTGCAGGGCTGGAAAAGATAAAAAAAAATAATTTTCCAATTAATTTTTAAATCAATTGAAATTAACGTTAATTTTTAAATTGATTAATTTTAGTTAATTATTTTAAATTTTGTTTTAATTTAAAAAAATTATCAAAAGCTAAAGCAAATTTTTAAGAGCAGTGTCCAAATGCCTCTTAAACAGTGACAGGCTTGGCAAACACTGCCCAGCTCTCTGGGAAGCCTCTTCCAGTGCTGGACCACCCCCATGGGAAAGAGATTATTCTGATATTGAGTCTGAACCACCTCTGGCACAGCTTTGAGTCATTCCCACATGTCCTGTGGATCCCAGGGTGAAGAGATCAGCGAAGACAGGCTAATAAAATGAATAATAAAATAGCTTATCATATGATAGAGAACTTCTTGCATGACTAAGCAAGTGATGTTTTAAATATTTAGATGTCTGTGGAAATGCTCTGATAGCCTAAACATTGGGTCAATCATTCTGATTGCTATTTTCTGATTAATTCCCTCAGTAAAATCATCCAGAGGTTGTTTTCCTTCCCCCCACCTCCCCTGTGAGTGATTTTTTTTTAAATACTTCCCATGCTATTTCATCCACAAATCCAAATTGCATTGCCTTCCGACATGGTTGGAAATCCTGAACATAATCATTCTCCAAAAGTTCCCAGTTGCTTATAAAAAATGTAGGAGCCAGACTGAGAGGCTTCCAAACCCATTGTCTTAATCCAGGCTGAAACAAAGGAAAACTGAAAG
Organism: Loriotus luctuosus; assembly: GCA_035582745.1. Taxonomy (NCBI): domain Eukaryota; kingdom Metazoa; phylum Chordata; class Aves; order Passeriformes; family Thraupidae; genus Loriotus; species Loriotus luctuosus. The sequence continues at coordinate 30,476,956 of JAWWEY010000275.1, read as the reverse complement.
TCTCAATAAAACCACCAGACAAATCAGTAGTTTTCAACAAAGCAGTATTACTTTTAAAAATACTTTGCATAAATAATTGTCCTGTAGGCTTTGTTTGAAAAAACACTAAAGTCATTATTTGCTCAGTCTTCTGCAGAAGGAAGGGGAAATAAATTACCTAATAACTCATGTTTTCTATGTGGAACTGACAGCATTAGCAAAATCCAAGTGAGGCTATTGCAGGTGCTCTTTTTCTCTTTCTGGCATAAATAGTATACTTGATTTCCTACATTTATCTCATAGCTTTTATCTCAAGAGCCTTTTAATATCCCCTTGCTTTCAAGAGACCTAAATTAATGTTTTCAGAAAATGTTATGACTGAGATTTCTGCTGTTTGATAAATCAGTCAGCCACCTCTAAAGGAAGCTGCCTGGCATTTTAACTTTATCATTCAATTTCAAGAGTTTTATTGAGTTATTTTTCTTTTGCTTATAGCAGAACTGTTGTTGGCACTCCTGATTTTAATGAAACTGTTCTGGATTCAGGGTTGTTTGCATTAGAAGAACATGATCTTGTGTCAGTCAGGTCTATCCCTTTTGCTGCTCAAAGGAGATTTGAGTGTTCAAGGAGGATTTGGAGACTGATCACAACTAATTCTTTTAGGGTGGAAAAGACCCACCCCAACTTATAAAGGTGAGTACTCAGTAGGGAGTTTTAAAGTCCCCATGGACACAGAATTTTTTGGGTTAACTTGCAAGTAGCTCTAATACAGGTAGAACACTCTCCTGCATACTCTGATTTATGCGCTGCAATGGCAATTTCAAGGAATCTCAATGTTTGCCAGCACTGTAGTGAGATTTCTTCCTCAAAGATGGTCAGAAAGTGATATGCCGGCCCCCTCTGAGTTCATAGCCTTCCAGTTTCAAATCAAACTTGTGCTTTCTGACCCATTTCACTCCAGAGAAGAGCTGTCACCACAGTTCACAGATGGAAATTGATCTTTAGATCTCTGCTGTGACTCAGAGAACTTTGAACAGAAAAGGTCAGGCAGAAGAACAATGCTCTTTGCTTTAGATACAGCTGAAATCTACAGCAGCACAACAAAGTCTTCTGCAGCCTCTGAAACCAATACCTTAACCTTAGCTGACAAAATTTGCCTAAAAAGCTGAAGTTAGGCAAAAAGAAAGGAAGAATTAGACTGAAAGGTAATTAGGCTCCTTTCCTACACAGATGAAAGCAAACTGAACAGATATAATAACCAAGAAACTGCAATTTAATCACCCATAACCAGCAGCAGCTACTGGCAAAACTGGTTTAGTGGAGCTAAGATCAGAGATTTACTTACACTTGCAGCTCACTTTTTTAACTTCAGATTTTTCCACATTTCCATTTTGTCTCCAAGTGTAAACTATAGCTCAGAAGGCTAAAAAAATAATTTTCTTCTTCACTTCTAAAGGGCCATTACTTTCTCAAACACATCAAGACACCCTTGTTCATCAAGGAGGTAATTAAAAAACATGACAACACAAGTCACTGCTATTGTCCCCACTGCCTCTGATTGCATTCTTCATTTCAGATTCCTGATTGAATTCTCTGATTTCTTCAGCAATATTCAACAGTAATATCGACAAACCTCTCTCAGCAATATAATAAAAATAAGAAAAACAAAAACACCCACATGAGAAATGAAAGCTCTGGCACAGCTCTGTGTTAAGATTCATTCTCTAAATATAAAATTGAGATGCCACCACAAAATCATTTCTTTAAAACTCTATTTTTTCCTTGCAAAAAGGTGTCTCTAGACTCAATAAAGATTTTTATTAAAAAAAAGGACACAGTTTATCCAAAAGTCAACTTTTCAAACTAATTTAAGTAACTAAATTGCAGATAGAAAAATAAAAATCATGAGTGTTGTATTTATTTTGCTGCTGATATAGCAATTTTATACAGGATATGATAATTTTTAATTGATTCTATTCCCATAAATCCATCCAATCCAATGTGAAATTGAAAGTTCAATTATCTCTGCAGCCACAATGTTAAAATGGTTATTTTTTAGCAAGTTTGGCTTCCAATCAGTTGATCGGATCTTTCTCTCAGGGATCAATATCCAGCAGGAATCTCCTGAAGTCCAACACAGGGAAATGCAAATTCCTGGACTGGGGGATGAACATCCCAGCTCCACTGGGTGGTTGCCAGTACAAGGTGAACTGGCACCAACTGAAGCACAGGAAATTGCATTTAAATATAACAAACAACATTTTCACTGAGTGGTCAGGCACTGGACCAGCTTCCCTGTGAGATAGGTTGTGGAATCTTCACATCAAATCACAACTCAACTGGGAATCACCTTCTGGAACCTTCTCACCCTGACCCTGCTTCAGTTGTGGCTGGACCTGCACAATTTCCAGAGGCACCTCTATCCTCAGAGTTCTGTGAATCCAACTATAAGTTGATGTAAACCAGACTAGCAAGTGATTATTCATTTTTTCTCACAGCAGACACACCAGTTTCAGGATATCTCTGTGGGTATTGTGGCCACCATGGGCTCAATCTCCCCCTGACCAACACTCAGCAGGACAAGCCCCAAGGAGCTTGAATTAACCTCTCACCAAGCCACTATTTTTGCTTCACTAGAAAGGTACCAAAACCAGTTTCATGCACCTTCTTCTAATCTAATTCCTTAGCTGAAAAACTTCCATAGTTCTGGCCAATTCAGAAATAACACATTTAAAAATAGTCACTAAATAAAGCTGAAGCCAAAACTGGCAACTGCAATTTGCTTGCAAATGTTTTGAGCAGAATAAGAGCCTAAAGGGAGTTATATCATGAAGAATTAATCACTTCCTCTAAGAAAGCAAAAAGGGTCAAGAATCTGGCATTAAATTCACAGAGGATTTTTGGTGTTTCTAAATAAATTGTGTTGTGTTACTATTATTTACCCATATTTGCTTGTACAAGGACTCCATTACTACAATCACAGCAGCATATGGGACATTTCCCTGTCTATGATTTAATTTTTTCTTTTAAGCTAAACAGTCCATTTTACTGAACAATATTTGAAGCAAGCCTGTGATGCTGATTTGCTGCTTACTGTTCTGATAAGCAACATATGAACATTAACATTTCAGATGGAACCATGAAGTTGTCCTGGTTTTGGCAATAAATCAAGACTCATTCATTATCCATTTTAACATAAACACTTACTACTATTGCAGCACTTTTGTTTGCTGCTGGTGGCCTGTCCTCATTTATACAGGTGAAATCTGGGTCAAAGATTCAGTTAGAATGCAATGGATCAGGTCTTTATTCTTTTGATTTAGAGCTCTGTATCCAAAACTTGGAAAGATGATCTGGATTCATATTTTAAGCCAAAATTCATTTCAGACAGCAACTAGAAAAAGACATGGACAAAACCCAACTCATAAAATTTGGCAGAACCAGTTTATATTTGTGCCATTACCAGGATATAAAGTGAAAAGAGAATTTGCCCCTTTTTCCAATTTCCCCGCTCCTTCCAGCCACCTGACTGGTGATGTGGCAACATCACAGGAAATTTACTGCTCATATTCTTCTGCCCTCCTCTCAGAACTCTATAGAGGTCCCAAGGCATTGCAACAATTTTTAAGCTGCAGCTCATGAACCCTACATGCTTTCAGAAATGTGAGCTCTCATATGGAAAACACGCTCAGGATTCCTGTCACCTTAATTAAACATGTTCTTGACATGTGGTCAAGCAGAATCAGCCTTCCTTGTGCATGAAAAAAAACCCTGGTGGCTTCCAGGCTGAAAATGGTCCCTGAAAAAAATTAAGATATATTCTCCAAACAAAGATATTTACCCAATTATAGCAATTATAACCAATTATAGCTAACTGCAATTTAATATTAACACAGGATTTAGAAATCTGGCATTTTCTTTCATGACCCCATGGTAATATTACAAATTCTAAATTCTCTCACCAAAATAGACTCAGACCTCCCTGTTCACACAAGCACCAATGAAATGCTCATTTCTTGTAGCCTGTGTAAAGACTGGCACATTGTGAAATCTTCCTTGAGCTGGCAAATGTATAAAGCTACTCAAAGTAACAAAGAACTGTTAATTAAATGAACCCTACTGATTTCTTTTCCATTTTTAATTACTGCCTATCTGGCCTACCTGAAATTGCTTCACTGGATACAAACCTGGATTTACAAGCATTGTAAATTGATTTTTAGATAAATAACACTCCAGGACTCGTAAGTTCCGATTTTGTTTGTGGAGAGATTTTGTCAGCCTGACACAAATGTCAAAATGACATCAGGCATTAGATGAAAAGGAAGAAATCAATTACAAAAAGCTGTCTATCCATCCCATTAGTACAATGTATGCCTGCAAATTCAGTCATCTTTTCAGCTCCCAGTTGGGCACATGGCTTGTCCAATAAATTGTTCTGTGTTCATTCACCTTAATTGTCCTCTTGCATGTATTGCATTCAGTTAAATTCTCTTTATCCATACATCACATTTTCCATCAGCTGTCATGCTGGGTAATCATTGCCAATAAAAGGTTTTCTGCTGATTTCTGCACAATTTGTTCTGTTTGTGTCATTCAATACACTCAACCATTCTGTCTGTATGTCCATCCATTTGATTGCTCATTTTTCATCTGTAGCTTGCTGCTGCCGTTTCCATCTTGTTGCAAGGAGGGAAAAAAACATCTGGAGAGGGGAGGATGCCATGAGGCCTCTCCAGGGCAGGCTGCCCAAAAGTTCTCTGCAAGAAAACTCTTCAGAAGGCACTCAGGAAGGGCACAGGCAGGAAAAAATGTTACATTTATCATCTTCAAACATCACTGTTTTGATGAAGTATGAGAGAGGCTGCATGGTTCCATCACAGGTGCTGGCTTTAAATTAGCATGAAATTGTCAATGGATTATAAAACCATGGAAATGCTAAATACGGAATATAAAAATGCATATTTTGGAAGTATTTTGGGTGTCAGAATGGCAACATTTGTGCCACTCAGGAGCAACTCTGAGCTACTGGACACAGGCAGGAGTCTGGGTTCCTACAGCCAAAGGTCCATTCTCTCACACAGGATTGGCAGCACACCGGAAAAGAAGCAAAATGGGTTCCAAACAGTCCAAAAGATCCAGAGATTTCTTTGATCCAGTGGAATGTGCAAGTGACTCTGTGGCTTTATGAAACAATCTGTGCTCCACACATTTTTCTTCTTTTATGACAAGCTCTCCTTGGCCCAGGGAGGTGAAGCCAAGGAAATCATCTGTGCTCCAAGAAAGGAGAACTCTCCTTCAGGACACAAGTTGGCTCTGAGAGTTGGCAACAGGCTGTTCACAACATTTTTATGGAGTAAGCAAGGTCAGGCCAGGCCATCTGGGAGTGCCAGTGCTGTCACTCTTGACACACATCCCTGCATTTTACCCTCTCACAGCTCCCCATTTACAGCACCACGGATTTTCTCGTTAAAGGCCTCATCTTGCATGGATGAAGTTTTAGATTCTGGTATAACAAAGCTTGTGATTGACAGCCTATCCTAGAAATGCCTTAAGAAAAACTGTTTTGAAGATGAGAATGGTTCTTGACTGAAGCATCTAACCCCTCTTTATGAGCTGCCTGGCAGCTTTTGCTTGTGATTTATTTTCCCTATGGGTTCAAGTGAAGTAGGAAATACCAAATTGAAGTGGGTTACTTAAAACCATCATACCAAGAGAGGTACTATAGTTTATGTCAACTCTCATCCTCACCACTTACATTTCTGCAGTCATGAAATAGAAAAAAAATCCCCCAAACACTAACAGAAACAAAAAAAAACAAACAAACAACCCTTTTTGGTGCTGTTTCATGAATTTCACATCACACAGTGAAGGATTACAGAAATCTGATGAGTGGAATTGCTTCCCTTTACCTTGTAACTATCTTGTGATGAAGGAAGGGAGAAAGGTGCCAAGGAAAAATTTTGGACTGAGATTATGGAAGGAAACTTCATAATATTCACACATTGAGAAGACAGGAAAAGCTAAGAGTTTTCTTTGAGCTAAGAAAATGGAAAACTTTACCACAATTTGCAAGCACGAATTATTATATCCCAAACATCCTCATTGCTTCATAGGTGTAGGAGAGCAGTATAATGGTGTGCTTCCCATAATACTTTTCTGGTTTCCATTCTTTATACTACTGGGAATGAAGTGATAGCAAGAAACTAAATTTGTGATCACAACAATAAACTGCTCTTGATAAAACTGACAATTTTGGTTACCGAAATAATTTTGCTACAGAGAAGGATTGTATGATTGTCAAATTAAATGCTTTTCTTCTCCACTATGAGACTAAAACACGTACAGATTTTTAAGGCTTGTCAGAGACTTAGATATTATAACATCAGGTTTCAAACAGCTAAGTAGTTCAAGCAGCTGCAGAATTACCTCACTCTAATATACACTCACCAAGTGATAAAAATTACTGAATATATACGATCTCTTCATTCTTATCACATTTTAATAAAAGGCTTTGTGGTGGGAAATACAGTCAACTCAGCCACACTAATCTTATGCCAGCAATGGAGAAAGCTGCTCTCATAATTTAGATCTAAATACTCTGGGACATCATTCTGCTCCAATAAACTAGGTGTGAGCTACAGCACCATAACTCAGTGTATACAACCAGTGCCAGGTAAGAGGAAAACCCCAGGACTCCTCCTGTGGCTGCCCCACTGGCTTGGAACTAAAGCTTATAACACACCCACAAACATCTAATACTCTCTTATTTATTTCTGTGACTCAAACAAGAAAGAAGGAGCAAAATAAGCTCACAATTTCATTCATCTCATCACCCAATTTGTTTGCAATACATATTTCTGTGCAACTAGGCAATTTAAAATTACCACAGTCCAAAAAATTCCATAGATACAACTTAGTGGTTCTCAACTGGCAGATCTTAGAAAAAAAAAACTGTTGCTGAAAGCAACAAACATTACTTGCCAAAAAAACCCCCAAAGAAGCTTACAGTAATCAAGTTATTTTACAAATGAAAAGAAGTTTTATCAGACAGGAGCTAAAACACACTAGAACTCATCCTCTCAAGACAGAGAAAGGAACCTTTACAGCATCTAAGTTAGTAAAACTAATTAAATCAGGTAGATGAATTCTCAAAAAGTCACCTAAATACCTGTCAGGATGCAGCACAAACTGGGGGTACCTGATCAAACCCCGAGACCTAGACCTCAAAGCCAAAAGAAGAATGACTGTCCTGTCCTACTTCTTTGGAATAGAACAAAATAAATATTTACTATGAGACAAAGGTGTGTGCTGGGGAACAGATGTCCCTCAGAATCACAGTGTTCTGGAACCTTGAATACGCTTCACTCTGCTGACAGTCCTGCTGTGACTCTGAATGCTCTCAGGTGGTTCCTGAGATGAGGAAGGGTCACAGGCTCACAATTTTATTTCCAGAAGGAAATTTCTGACTTTCTGTAAGTCAGAAATTCAGACTCCTCCAGCAAAAATCAGGTTCACGATCCAGAAGAAAAAGAGCAATGCCTAACCACAGAAAGGACAGCTTTTTACAGAAGAGGCACTGTGTTTAAGTGAACTTACAGGAAGAGTGGATGCTTGGAAAGCTTTTTCTGCCTTCAGAGACCAGGTCTGGATCACCTGTGCAGTGCATTTCAGAGTTCATTACTCCATCTGGAAAGCAGCGGTAAAAGAAATCGGGACGCGGTCTACAAAAAACACCATGGATATTAAAAATACAACAAAAGCTGTAGTACCAAATAAACCTCACAGTGATTATTACATTTACTGCTTATCACACACATGCAGGCTAATCTTGCCTAGAGTGATCAGTTTTGCACAAAGTGTAATGACTCCCAAATTTTCACAGGTCTTGCTGAAACACCCAGCTCAGAATATCCAAAAATGAGCCACCAAAATCCAAACCAGCCTTGATGCTGACTGTCTCAGTGCATTGAGCAAACCTCTGAGCTTCTCCTGACCCTGTTGTGAGCTGGGCCTGTAGGTTTGACTGGTGTCATACTGATCCTGAGCCAATAAACCACGTGGAGAAGAAAAGTGAATAATCACAGATTCAGAGACAAGCCGACAGCAAAATACTTGGCTTGGAATGCAGGATAAATGAGTTTATTCCTGTCTAAAGAAGTGGGTGTATTCTTAATTATTTTAAAAGTACCCATCAAATAAAAGTGCCAAGGGCCATCACTGTCAGGGCACCAGTTCTGCAGCAGAGAGGGTTCATCAGAAACACAAATACTGCTTCCTCAACGATGCAAAACATCCCAGCAACAAAAGCAGCACTGAGCTGTCACACAGTGCATGAGCTCAAGTCAAATGTGTATTTTTCAGCTGAAATTATTTAAAATTTTGATAAAGAATCAAAAAATACCTAAAACATATTTTCTAAGCCCTTGATTCAAAATAATGCTTCCCGAAAGAAATGTTCTACTTAGGAATGCATTTACTGCCTAGCTGCCAGGTTTGTTTTGCTGAGCATGTTGATGTCACCTGGACACAGAATCTGCTTCTCACCAAATGAACTGATTCCTATTTAATCAGACAAGGGGCACTGGCATCTGAGCTCCCACATGCTGTGGCTCTCCCCTCCCATGCTGCCAATTTAATGAGCCGAATTCAGCTCCCACCACTCCTCCCAAAGCCCTCTCTTGTCTGGGTCTGCCAGCCAGTCAAACAAGCAGCAGGACACGGCCATGGATTCCTGCCACAGTGGGGTGTCACCCAATGAAGTTGTACAACACCTGCCCCAGGCCAAGGACAGCCCCACAGGGCCCCTCTGACTCCACGTGCTCTGGAGCAGCAGCTCTCTATCGACTGGGATTTGCTGTAGCTGTCAGTGTGTCTCCATTCCTCTCAAGTTAAACCCATCATTTAGAACATGACAGGACTTACCTTCCCACTATTAATTTAATAGTATTTGTGCAGACACCATTCAGGGCTAGAGCCAAGGAAACAGCTACAAAACACAATGAACAAAGAGAACAATAATAACCTAAGTACCAAGCAATAAACTGCAGCATTACAGCATTTGATTTACAGACTTAAACCATTACTGGGCTCAAAACTGAATGATCTTTTTTTTAACTTACTGTTTCGCTTGTTAGCCAGACTAAGGACAGACCTCAGAGCATTGTAATAATCATTACTTACTCTGTTCTTATTTCCCTACACAAAGCCAGTTTTCCTACCATGCCATTTGCACAGCATAAGTCAATAAATGGGAAAAAACTAGAGAATGATGTACTGTGGGTTTGCAATTTTTGAGTTTTGTAATTTACCAGATTAAACTCTCATGCTCTTTATGTCAAGTAGAATCTCTGTATAGACCAATACACAAGATATATGGAGATATCTACACACACACTTGTATATATGTGTGTATATATATGTCTGTGTGTGTGTGATGCAGTTAAACACTTCACTTTCAGGCTAAAGCATTGCCTTTTGGCCAAAACTACAACTGGATGACTTTATTTCTCTTTCAAAAGGATTTGGGTGTTTTGATTAAATATTTCAGTGTTTTCCCCTTACGTTTGCTCCCATGATTAACAATTTTTTCTGATAAAATTGGAAAACAAGAAGCAACTGTCATAGTAGGTGAGAATTAATCATCTCTTCTATTTGTGCTTGCATGCCAAGTCCCCAGACTCTCCAAAGAACCTCATCTCAAGCCTGTGGAGATCCTTGCCTTGATTTCACTGGCACTTGGATCCTGCACATACACACATTTTAGATTAAAAATGATTTAATTTTGTAGTCCACACCGTAGCTCCCTGTTGCAAACCAGGAGCCAATGAATTTTATTTCCCATCAGAAAAAAAATATCCGGCAAATGCCTGATTTCCAGCAGAACATTTACAGTAATATAGCTTTGATTATGACAGCCACTGAGCTATTTTCTCCTTGGGCTGCTGCCCCAGATGCTGCACTTCAGCAGCACTCATCCTGTCTCCATAAAACCTTTGCCTGAGGATATTACAGATCATAAAAATGTGCTATAGTGTTATATTTTTTAAGTTAAAAAAAAATTGGGACCTTCATAAAAGCAAAAATAAGGGTTTTCTCAGAATATAACAATAGCTGCCAGCAAAAATGAAAAAACAACTCAATCCTAGAGACTCCCATACTCTTAAATAAACTCTTCTTTCAACATCTGTGTTCACAGTGACCACTCAATTCTACGCTCTGTTTTCCCCCTCCATTGTTTTGTCTCAGTTTTTATGGAAATTGCATGGGAAAATGTTCCATAAAGTCAAATGCAGATGACCAGCAATGTCACAGCACTACACTGCCCGTCTTAAAAAAAACATCTGCTTTTGAAGACAGGCAGTAAAATTCAGTCATTTTATTGGGTTTTGTCTTGATTTTTCCTTGTACACTTGACAGAGCCGTGCCTTCACTGTTGCACATTCCTTACATTGGCAAGCCAAGCATCAAGTGAGAGTGTGAATGTAGGATGGTAAACAAAAAAATCTATTTGTTCTGCTGTTGTTTCCTTTAAGAAAGATCCATATTGCCCATCTAAAGTCATGTAATCCAGTCAGTGAGAGATTTAGGCATTCCCAGGGGAAGGCTTAAGGGCACCTAAATTACCTCCTCCTTACTCCAGGTGCAATTATGAATATTTTAAACATAAAACCAACAAAAACATTCACAGTTCTTAGTGCTTCAAGGTATCCCTTGCCTGTGAAAGTGCTTGAATCAATATTGATCTCTGGCAATATCTATATATAAAAAGGATCTGAGCACATACCACTGTAAGATTTCAAGAGATAGGCACAGCCAGAATCAGCTGGAACAGCTTAAAACTTACCCTTTTCATTGTCCTCTGCTCCAATTTCCTGCCTACAACTGTAATTAGACCTCACCCATAGCACAGCTCACAGCCCAGGATTAAGTGCACAGCTAATTCCATTGGCAGTTAAGGATGAAACAACAACTTCTAATTAGAAAAACTGAGCCAAGAGCGTGGATTTTGCAATGGGTAACAGTAAATTGCAGGAGAAGATCAGAGAAAACAATGAGAGGAGTAATTTCCTACACTAAACAGCTGAGCTGCACAGGACTCTCCAGTCAAAGCCTTGATTTAGAATAGCTGCAAGTATAAATAAGAGGTAAGTAATAGATTGAGTGTGACAGAAAAAATACACATCTGAACAGTCTCTCAGATGGACCTGTCTTTGCTGATCAAATTCCAGCCCTTGCTGGCTAGACTGTGGAATTAAGGCACAGAATTTGTACCTCTACAAACTCACATAAACCCAAAGGCTTCTGTGAGATGCCCTGAAACTGCACTGAAAATTACTATAATGGGCTGTAATGGAGACAGGTTTTCTTCAAGGCTTGGACTACACTTTGAATCAATCTCTGAGAGCCATCAGACACTTTTCCACCTTGAAGAATGACATACATTACCTAAGAAAGCCTCTTTAATTTCAGTCTTGTCTGTTCGACGGATTATTTTCACCACAAAAATGACTGCGAGCGGCGTGAGGAAGGAAATTGCCTGTGAGAGATAACAAACACCATGTGTGAGAGCATCAATTCCTTCTCTGCCCCACTGATTGATAATTAGCTGCAGCCAGCTCCATTTAAACTGAATGATCTTTATCAAACTCCTGACCTTAAGCAAAGTGGGATGATTTGTCTTTGCAACTCCAGGGTGACGAGCACATTAATATTCCAATATAGCCCTCAGCTATAATTGATTTGTAATTGCCCAGAGATGCATTTAAAATGCCAGCTCCTCCAATGAAAAAGTAACAGTCCATAAGGTCCACAAAATTCCAAAATACAGATTTTGGACATTTTTTCATCAGGGTGCATTGCTGAAGAAGGCAGCCCACCAACCCAGGCTGAGGGCTCAGTGAGCCCCTACTCAACACAACAGCCTGCAGCACCAACCTCCTGGCATTTTAAAATGCTCTTTATCTTTATTTTTGTTTTCTTTTCAACTGTCACGCTTGAATCCATTGGGAAGATTATGTCTTTATGATTCTTTTGTTTACAAGTGTTCAGATGTGGAGCAAACTGCTTTATTCTGTTCAAACTCAGAAAAACAACACCTGACAATCTACAGGTTTAGTCACTGGTTAAACAGAATATCCTCTAATTGTCAGTGCTAGAGGACAGGAATCCTCCTTCAAAGAACCTTAAAGGGCATCTGTGCATCAGTGCACACATTTTATTCTCTTTAAAAAAAGCGAATATTGCTGGTTGAGGTTTGGCTTTGTTGTTTTGTTGTTTTTTTTTTTAACAAGGAAAAAAATCAAACTTTAAATGGCACAAGGGGTGCCGGGTCTTAAGATGATGGTTTCTTTACTGAAGCTGAACTGGACCTTACTCTTAAATAGTCCCAGTGGCAGAAAAACCAGACCAGATATATTATGGCAAAAGACATGTGACTCAATCTTCTTTTTATACCACAGATTAATCCCAGTCCTCACTTTATCATTTCAGACAGTCTGGGTAGGGAACAACACGAGAGTGGGCTGTGTTTGTAATTTTGGCTGTGCATCTTGCACCAGATTGTCCTTGCCTGCATCTCCAAAATACTAACTCAGTGAACCATGCAGATTAAAACACAGGCTGGAGTCTGTTCCCCTTTTCTACATTTAGGAAGGCAGGCACCAGAATTTGTGCAAAAAGAGGAGTCACTTCCACTTAAAATCTCCCCCTAAGTGTGTGTGAAATTCAAGTTTGGATGCCAATGCCACGTTACTGCTCCAGAAATATTCACTTCTCTCTGTCCTCACCAACAATTTAATTTCTACTTTCGGAGAGAGTGTGAAAAGAAAAAAAAATTGAAGCAAATCCTAGAATTTCTAGTTTCATTCTTAAAAATAAGTATTGCCACCAGGAAAAAAAAAAGGAAAAAATATTAAAAATATCTGCATTCCAGGACTGAAGAACATGTAGAAATATAGCCAAGGCTGACAGGCTCATAGTGGTGGTTTAATGGAGTCAGAAATCTTTTGAACAAGCAGGAGCATCAGAAATTATCAACAAAGAATAGCATTCAAGTGGCAGCTTGTTCCAAACCACTTCCCCATCCATCTTCAAAAATCTGGTAAAACTGCAGATCTCCTCATATTTTACAAGCATGTGAATTTTTTAGGGAGATGAACTATTCAAGTTCATGGTGTATTGCTGCTCCTCACACAAAGGCATTAGCTGGAAGGTGCTTTTTATTCTGCAGCAAAATTGCACACACAAAGAAATTTTGGCTTGTGACAGGCTCCTTTTATTTATTTTGCAAAAAAGTTTCTCTATGGTTCATATCTAAAACAGATTTGGCAACATTCTAATGAACATTACTCTCCTCAGATGCATCTCAGCTATGTTTCCTTTCCCAGCAGTGAAATATCCCTGTCTTGCCAGGTTTCTGTGAAACATGGACAAAATCTCTGTCATTTATTATTCATCCTGGCAATGCTGAAGTTACAGGGACACAATTTCACTTTTCCAAGGGAAAGCTGGCAGTTACCTGCACTTTCCAAACAAGGAATATCCTCAGATAGAGAGACAGAACCAGGCCCAGCTCATTCCAGTTTTTGCTCCCCGTGCAGAAGTCAGCTTTGTCTAATTTGGACGTGCATTCACAACATTTCTCTTGAATTCAAGTCTCTCATAGCAAATAAAATAATCCAGCAATTCATAAAGTCTTAGAGATTGCTTTCTGATAGACCATGGCCATAATTTCAACATCAGAGTGTAGTAGTTGCAACAAATTCTTTCCATAATGAAAGCTTGTGAGCAATGCTAGAGCCAGATTTTTCTTCTTTTAAATTCAAAAAATAAGGCAAGAATATAGAAATTACCCATGTTTCTTAATTTAAGAAGCTGTTGACTGTTTAAAATCTGAGCCAGAAAGAACACAGGCCATACAAATGTTACTGACACAGAGTTGCCTCAAAGTTCCACCACCACAAACTTTGCCAAAATCTGGGGCTATGGGAACATATTAGATGGGAATTATTATTATGGGAATACTATTATGGGAATATATTATAAATTTATCCCAGAATTGTGCTTTCCAGTGCCTACTGCCTGGGGAATAAGAGGATGGACTAATCATTATCCCAATTGGTTTCAAAAATCATTTCACCTCTGCAGCAAAACCCTGTACAATGATTCACTCTTGCTTCTTGAACTCCTCAGTTCCAAACAGATCAGAGAAACCATGTAGCAAAGCAATGCTGAGCAGGAGCAAAACCCACATCATTAAACTCAGTCTTTCCCAGCACAACAATTTAATGTTTGGCTTGGGGGTTGTTTTGTTTGTTTGTTGCTTGATTTTTGGTTTTAAGGTTTTTTGCACAGCTGTCTTCCATTTCAGGAAAAACATATATTTTCTCCCAGCCAATATTAAAAAGTCCAAAATAGAGTTGCTTCTTAATGCAATATAAACAAAATGTTTCTTGTTTATAAAGGCAAATTTAAAAATCAGGCCTTCAGCCTCTGTCTTAGAAGGCTGAGACAAATGGTCACCTCATGTACAGGAGGTACCTTTAAACTGTTCCTTAATTAAAATTTTATTATAAATGAAGGATTAAGCTTTTAAAAAAAAGTTGAATAGAAATTATATAGCTGATTTGCATTTACTCTGAATTCAAGTTTGTAAAGTAAAATCCTGCGTTCACTGAAGACTCAGGAAAAGGTGACTTTGAGGCAGCTGTTGGAAAGACTGAACTACCAATTTTACAGACTGAACTACAGCCATAATTTCAGCATTTCTGAGATTGTCTGTTTTACTGCAGTCATATAGAGATTATCATGACTATTAATCATTGATAGTGAAGTTTATCAAAATTATGAAGTTTGATAACCAAATTCAGCCATCCAGCCTGCATGTGCTGAGCAGGGAAGAGCCACAAGAGTAGTAACAGCAGGGCAGTTCTGTGATATATTTACTGTTGGCAGAAGCTAAAACAAAGGGTTTGCCTCTAGGGAAAAAAAAAAAAAGATTATTCAGAGTCCAGTATCTCAGTGCTTAACATGACTAAAACAAATTGGATCTCAAAATTTAAGCACTTAACCTTCCAAGAGCATGGCAAGGTTTTGTCAGGTCAACCAGCTAATTGAAAAAACTTCTCTACTCATTTCTCTCACATCCCTCTCAGCTAACACTGCTCTCAATCCTAAACTGAAAAATCAACATTCATAAATTCAGTCATCTCATAATGCTGCTTTTTAAAGACTTCCCATCATTTGCTACATTTTGGACAACACTGGCTGGGAAAAGAGTTGACTTTAGGATTAAAGGAACTTCCTCTACTTGTGAAATATTTCCTGCTGCTTATCAAAGGAACGTTTACTCAGTTTGCAGCCATCAAATGACCTTTGGTACTTACAAACATGAGCCGTGTGGGGATGTTGTCTGATTGCACCAAGGGATTTTTGTACAGCCAGATCTCCTCTGGCTGGATCACTCGCTGGAATGGATCCAAAAATTCTGTAAAACTGAAAAAAAAATGAAAGATACAAAATTTTCACAATTTGAAGCAATGATCAAAAACCCCTAGAAGAGTTCTGCTCATTTAGAATTTCCCCCAAATTTGACTATGACACGGCATGCATGAATTACCCTTATTAATATATAAATATCCTTATTAATAAATTGCTACACTGCCATCCTACCTCACTGCACTTTAGAAAGACAAACTTTATAAATACACCCTTCAGAAAATTGGTTTTAAAAGTCTACACCTCTGAAGATGTTCAACAACTTTATAAAAGTTCCATAAACACTACTGTGGAGAATAAATTTTTCTTTTTTTTTTCAGGAAGAGTGTGCAAATAACACTGTGAGATTAAATAAATCATGTAGTCATTTATTATCAATTTACAATCATGTAATCCGGCCTTTTATAATTATTGTTTATAATTCCTGAAAAAATTATATAACAAATGTAAAATATTAAATGCCTTTCAAATGTCAAGACTCAGACTTCGAAGCACAACAGTTGCATTTGCAGGATCACAAAGCAAAAGAAAGAAGCAGCCCAGAAAATTTCTTCTATTGACAGGAAAAAAAGATAACTTTAGAGGATATCTCTAAAAGAGACTTACCCCTAAAACAGGATGGGCTGTCAAGCTTAAGAAGAATCTAAGTCTACCAGAAATGTTTCATTCTACCAAAACAGTTTTCATTTCATTATTGTGTCTATCAGCCCTCTTACAAAGCAAAAAAACCCAAAAGAACAGAAAACCAAAAAAAAACCAGAAAAGCAAAAAAAAATCCACCCAAACAAACACACTAAAAAACCACATCATTCTGTAACTATGCTATTTTGCAATTAAGAGCATCAAAATAAAATGTTGAGGTCCCATTGTTCTGTAGAGAGCAATTTGTGTGGGTATCATTTGTCATGCACTGAAAGAAAAAGCAAGAATTGTGATCTGTGGCTGCAGCTGGAAGTTTCAGAAGCTTCTCATGACTACCTAAATTTTCTCACTTCATGCAAACCATACTCATTTTTCCCCAGAGCCCTCCAGTGTTCTTTAACTTTTCTTGGCTTTGAATTAATATCAGACAGCCTGGGAAGTTTGGCTTTTGCTTTCCACTGCTCATTTCAGGTCTGGGTTATTAGGGCTCAGGGAATGGGTGCTGAGGGAGGACACAGGGACAGTTTTCTGCAGGTTGGTCTCACCTGATAAGCCAGAGCCAGAACTCAGAGGTGTAGCAGCCCAAAGTTTTATTTACTGGAAGTTTTCCAAAGCCAAGGGCTTTAAACCTCTCCAAACACAGGTTTTACATCAGTAGCAGGAACATCAGGTGACTTTGTTAAGAGAAAAAGCCCAAAGCAATTTGCAGAGCAGAGTGAAATTAAACCATATTCACACATGCAGCTCTCCCCAGGGAAGACAAACCTCAAAAACCCAGCTGGGTCAGCAATTTCCTCAAGAGGAGCAAGCCACTGGCTCTGTCCATGGCAGGGGGTGGAACTAGGGCATCTTCAAAGGTCTCTTCCACCGCAAACCCTTCTCTGACCCCTTCACCTGAGCACACTCACACTCCCTAACCTCTTCTTCCTCTCCTTTCCTGTAGTAATTACATATCTTCTGAACAGAGGAAGACATGGCTCTCCCAGGAAAATCCTGGAAGCTGTGTAGAAGCTGCGGGAAACTTAGAGGAAAGAATTCAAACAATGATTGTCTCTCTTTCTGTAACCATTGTTTATAGACATGATTCTCCAGAGCGTGCTATTCACCAATAATGTCAGAGAAGATTCTTAAAGGCCAATCAGGTCTTAAATCCACCATATAAGAACTGTAGATTTCTAATAATCAAGTGTCTTTTCATGCATTCTGATGATGGAGTCTCTGTATCACCTTTGGCTGTCCCCAACACCCCTCCAGTGATACTTTCCTAAAGGAAAACAACCAAATTTAAGGACCAAAGAAGGTCAAACACAGCCCTGTCACTTGTAACCATATTTCTGTTTCCTGTACTGGCCTACATGGGCAACAAGATTGTTCTGGGAGCTTAAGGAGTCTGGTTTTGCAAGGGCAATATTTACTGTTGTACTCAGCTTCTCCAACCCAGAGCCTGAGCCTGCTGTCCCAAGGAAGGTGAACTTCAGAAGTGTCAAAACAATTTGTTTCAGTGTTTTCAAACTGAAAACAAAGCTTTCTTAAGCTCAAAAGATAATGGCTTGCACAAGACAGGAAAATAGGAAACGTTTCTAAAGAAGAACAGTTCCATATTACCCATATGAAAAATTCATCTTCTAGTTTTCAACTAGAAAAATAAAGGTCGACTCCTAGATAATGCAAGCAGATTTGGTTCCAAATTTCAACTAAGAGAGTCCTAAAGTACATTATTTGAAGTATTTCTGGTAACTGCAGAGAGCAAACCACACACAAACATCTGTGCTTCAAGGTGATCACAACACACCAGTGCACTTCTGGAAAATTTGTCACGTTGGATCAGAACTGTAATTAATTTGATGTTAAGACATTTGACATTAGGAACAAATGCCAACAGAGTTAAAGGTTTGGGGCTCTTCTTGATCTTTTGTTTCCTGCCCCTTGTGATGTAAGAAAGCTGAAATTATTTTTGTTTAAATTTGAGGAATTTTTAAAATATCAAACTCAGCTCTCTCTAGTGCTAGGACTGCAGATACACACTGTCATAAGATTTAATGCCTTTAAGAGCAAAATAACTCATGCTAAAGAGATGAAAATGTAATAAATAACATAAATAGGATCTGATTTCAGGTGAGGACTGATTTTTTGATTAATATATACTCATCTGTACTCATTTAAAGAATGAGTAATTTCAACAAATCCATCAATGACTGCAATTATTATTACTTTATGCAACAACAGCAGTTTTGTATCCACTACATATTAAGTCTGATTAGGTTTTCATCTATTACTTTGACTTGTGTTCCGAATATCTTCCCAAAACTGTGTTCAAATTTAGTGCAACATAATGCAAAAAAAACCCCAGAAAACAAACAAACAAAAAAGTTTTCTGAAAGTGGACAAAAAAATTTCAGAATCACTGTTGAAGGAGAAAAAAAATAGCTGCAGAAGGCAGCAGATGTCTCTGTGAAGAATACAGAAATAGAAAGTAAACAGTTAAAGGAAAGAGACTGTAAAAAAAGAAATCACTTTTTTTTTTATCTTCCCAAAGAGCTCAACTGCTAATTAAATTTTTATGCCAAGACTCATAAGAGAACAATTCTCTTCTTTTTTGAAGCATCACCAATGGGTGAGTGGATATGAGATTTCACTAGCTTGAAGGCAATTCCCCTTGTACTCCATTAAACAATCATGAGGACACACTGGCTTCTAAGCTGCCTGACACTTGGATTTATGTTCCTTTGTCCCAACCAAAAGTGCAGGCTATCACTATCCAAAAGTCAGCTCAAGCTTGTTTTAAGGACTAGATGTGATGAGAAATGAGTGCAGGCCTTGGACAGAGCAAACTGCTTTTGATGCTTTTGTGTTATGGCCCAAAGTACAATCTCAGCCATGGAAGTGTCCCCTGGTGGGCCCAAAAAGCTTCCTTTGTTTTAGCACAGAAAAATTTAGTCTTAGCTTTTTAGCCTTTTTTCTTCCTTTTTACATATTCACCCAACATTTTAACAGCTTAGCAAGCAAGATTTCAAACACTTCAGCCTGATGATATGTCTTTAAGGCATGAAAGTACTTCCATTAACTTCCACAGCCTTTAACTGTGACTTTCAAAGCAACCCAAGGGAAAGAGGAGCCCAAACTCCATTAAAAATATCAATGAGCAACAGGTGCCCCAGTCCCTGGGGTTGCTTTGGCCATGCCAGCACTGCTGCTTACAGCTCCACACTGAGTAAAAATGCTGCTCTTTTCCAGGTCCTCGAGGTACATTAACTTCATTTCCATTTCACAGCATGCAGCCCTTTAGGATCATTTCGTGCCAGCACCACATCACAGCCAGAGCCAGGTAACAGCTCACTAAAAGCAGTTTTGTGATGTTATGGACTAATAACTTGAGGTTATCTTTTTATGAAACCATTCCCTGATAGTGGAGGAATCAAACAGAGCATAAATATCTTCACAGAGGTTTTGACCTGAGTTTCCACAGTGGTTTTCATCTCCCATAAGCAGCAGCAGGATATTGTGTGGCACCTCACCTTATTGTTTCCACCACTGCCTGGCCCTCAGCTGCATGAATCACAGCAAAGTTTAAATTTCTGCCTGGTCCTAAGCATCAGCTAAAGAGGGGTTGGTGGCAGAAGGGGGAAATTGGGGTTTTTGACTTTTAATTTTTCTCTCACAGACAAATCTTGTCCCAAACACCAAGTGGCAATAACTGAGGGGACAGAGCAGTACACTTGGGATGGCAAAGCACCAGGAAAGAATGAAAGAAATTTGGGATTGTGACACCCAGACTTTCATCCCAGACACCTCATGAATGCCTCTCCTCTTTTCTAAGCTTCATCTGTTGATAAGCAGATTTTATCCTCAAATGGCTCTGTCTGCATGTCCCCATTGGGGCAACCAACAAAAAGATGGCAGATGTTCATCAACTTCTCTTATAAATCACCTCTGGGGGCTTGCAGGGAATAAATTTGGCTCTGACCACCATTCCCTGCCTGCAGAATTCTGTGTGAGCAAACACTGCTGCCTCTCCCAAAAACACAGGTTAACTGGGACTCTTGGAACTCCATTTTGCATGTTTCTACATGGATATTTTCTCTAGTATTCCCCAAGCTGGGTCTCACAGCTAGTAGTAAAAGCTTGCCTGGTGTGCCTGCCATGTTAAATTGTGCAATCAGCTGTTCTACAAAGTTGAGAGTGGTGTCAGTGGTGCTGAAGTTGGTAATAGTTGACCTAATTACAGAGGATGTGCACAATTCATAACTCAGGATTTGCTTTAGGGGCTTCCCACAAGTGATCCAGGCTGAGAGAGAGAGCCCAGAGTTTGCATCAGCACTGAACACTGTTCACTCACCTTGGCTCATTCGAATTCAAGACTTCAATTTTCCCTTTCTGAAACACCCTAATAGTGGGGGAAACATTCAGGTCATGTTATTTGATGTACCTGGAGAGAATAACTGATTCTCAAGCCATGAGAAAACCCAGGTTTTTTTACTGCCTACAAATAATGCTATGGAAAAAAATACCATAACTTCTTAGAGGTTATTTTACAAATTCCTGCAAAAACAGACAAAATATGAAAAGCTTGAAAAGTTCTGTGGCTGGCACGTAAAACTAACAAAACTGAAGGAGAGGGGATAGTGATGAGGGGAGATAAGAAGCAAAGCCTGTGGTTTATCACCATGATTCTGCTCTCCAAGGAGCTGGAGCAATTCAGACTCTGAAATGCTGCTGCCTGTGTGTATCAGCATGATGAGATAGCTTTGTGTCAGCTCAGAGGTTAGCACAAGCAAAGAGATCTGAGCCATTTAATATCTAAAGTAATTTGGGAAATCCACAGCTCCTCAGCCATCAAGAAGCGTTACAATATACCTGGCCAAGACTCAATTATGAATGATGAGCAAGGGAGAAGCTGGCATGAATTAAAAATATAACTTCAATAAAGTTAAGGCACAGCACTGGGTGTCAAGAGATTTGATGTTTCTTGATATGATTTTACAAAGCAAGGTTGGGCAAACCATTCCAGTGTTGGTACCAAAGTAACTGAATCCTGCAGTTTGTTTATTAATTGGACTTTATTAACTGCACATGCCAAGTAGGCACTGCTGACAAACACCCAGCAACAGCTTTAACTTCTCCAGAGAAACCAAAGAGTTAATTTACATTGCATTAGGTACTGAATGCAAGAGGTGTTCCCATCAGAACAGACCTAATGTTTTATTGGTTCCTCACAGACTTTTATGGAAATATGTTACTGTAAATATCATTTTTTAACTGCACTAAACCCAATTAAGTACTGTACACTCACACTGACACAGAAGCACCAGTATCAATAAATTATCCCTTTCTAAAAGCTAAAAACTTTTTATTTGCCAGTACAATGTCATGTAGTATTTACACCTGATTAACAGTTTGTTTTTTCTGATTAACAATTTGAAATTCCCATATAGAGCTTTATTGGGACTGATAAAGACAAAGGGCATGGGCAATATTTTTGGGGTTATTATTTAATGTCACTGGCAAATAGAGGATTGGTTCTGGAGGGTAGCTTTAGCTTCAGATGAATCAGAATGACTTGATGGAAAATATTTCTGAATACTTTAAATTAGCTAGCAATTGCAGTGTGACATTTAATTAGCAGATATGCCTCCATTAGCCCTTCAGATATACAAGAAATCATTTTGATTAAGAAAAGATGGAAAATAAATTCTGATGTGGTTTTAAAACACACACATATTACCACAGCTATCATATTTCCCTGAAGTTCTAAAAAAAGGAAGTTCCCAGTATTTTCCTTCAGCCTGACTGATAGGTTTCCCAGATTTGCCTCACATATCCACTGATTTTACAGATTTATATCAGGGTAGAACTTCTTCCAAAGATGAATGGCCTCTCCTCCTTGCAGCCAACACTGCACCCAGCAAGGAGGCAACATCTGTGGAGCCTGGGCTCACTTAAAATCAGATCTCAAACTAAAAACAATGCAGGCTCAAAACCTGCAGCTTATGAAATCACACATAAATGAGATACATTCTTAGAGTACAGAATATGAAAGAGTAAACCAACAATATTTTCACAATGCTGAAAAAGAAAAAAACAACCTGGAGAGGAGTTTTAGAACCTAATGTTGGGTTTTTTGCACTTCAATTATATTTTCCCTATTTTCTCAGCCCCTGGCATTTGAACTCTTTCTAAGTAAAAAATTTCCACCCTGTGACACAGAGGAAAGGGAAAGGATTATCTGAGCAAGCATGAACAGCACAACAACAAGAGGTTTACATAGCTAGGAAGTTGTTCTTGTGCACCTGAAAGATTCCAAAAACTTCCAGTCCATTTATTCTCCTTGTTAGGGGCTGAGCCTTTGATAGCAAGCGGAGCTAAAAATCACTGAGCATCATTATTGTGAATCTAGGAAACACCCATTCCATGGGAATAAAATGGGTTTCCAGGCCTTAAAGTACTTAATTAGCTTCAATACAGCATTTTCAGCATCATATCTTCCTCACAGAAGTGGGATATTTGGAAGTGGAAGGAACAAAGAGGGAACAGTTGGGCATGCAGCCCTGCAGCTTTGATCAGAAGAGCAGGAGACAGGAGTGACTATACTGAGCCATGAAAAAAACCTACTGCAAAATGAGTCTAAGTCATATATTTTGACTTGTTTTTAATTTTTACAATTTTCCTCAACCTAATATTGAAAGTGATCTCTTGTATTTGCAAGGTGCCCCATGGCAGGAAGGAATGATAAATCTGACTCCATGTTCTCAGAGGGTTAATTTCTTATTTTATTATACTATATTGTATTAAAGAATACTATATTAAGCTATACTAAAGAATAGAGAAAGGATACTTACAGAAGGCTAAAAGATAATAAAGAAAAACTCGTGACTGTTTCCAGAGCCTTGACACAGCTTAACCCTAAATGGGCATTAAGTCAAAACAATTCACATGAAAACAATCAATCACCTGTGGTAAACAATCTCTGAAGCACATTCCAAAGCAGCAAAACACAGGAGAAGCAAATGAGATAATTATTGTTTTCCTTTTTCTCTGAGGCTTCTCAGCTTCCCAGGAGAAGAATCCTGGGTGAAGGGATTTTTTCAGAGAATGTGAATGCAACAACTTTGAGTGCAATCACACTGTCTGAGAACTCAATCCAGGGGCTCTCTGTTACATTCTTTCTGTGGGAAGAACAAAGTCTAAAAGAAAAATTTCATATCTATTGATATATTAAGGTTTTAAAGGTAAGGAAAAAATCTTTTGACAGAACAGTCATACCCAGGACTTCCTTGTTCTCACTTTCAAATAAAAAGTTTATATCTTTCTTTTAGTAACAGAAAGGGTGTAAATGCATAGTGCCTTCAGAGATGACTTTACTCCTTAAAATTGGACTTAACTGGACAGTTAGAAATGACAATCCAATTGCTGGAGAAACAAATACCCAGAATTATCTTCCACAGAATGTGTGCCAGGACAAAGAGCACATTGAGTAATTCCTTCTCTCTGTTTCTTCTTTCCCTGAACAGATAAATTTTTAAGGAAGTTCCATGGCATTCTTACCTGGCAAAAGCCAGGTTAAACACACAAGGTTTTTGTCTTAACCTGCCAAGAAACATCCCCTGTGGTTGACCCAACACTTCAAACACACCGAGAGTTCTTGCTCCTGTAAGCATTCTGTTCTGAACTTCAGGACAACAGCTGCTCACACAAGGACCTTTGTAAAAAACAGGAATCAGAAAATCACTGCTGAGTAGAACTCAGCAGAATCCAAAAAAAAAATACCACTCTCCATGATCACCACAGCTTTGTATTTACCACCTCACTACTTTAGCAACACCTGGGGCTCGTGGATTGCTCTGTAACCTACACTTAACCATGGAGTTAGTGACTGCAGTTAGGGTATTTATTTCCCTGCTGACAGGCACACACAGGGTGCTTTGGGCTGAGTGGCTGCTTATCCATCAGTCCCTAGAAAAGGGATACAGGTGGTGAACACATAGCCACATTGGGACAGGGTTTGTGATTACACTTTTGCACCACATCTCCTCGTACCTCTCTGCTTTTTTGCCAGACAACATCTCTCTCCCCACAGTGTGAAGACAATATTGGTATTTCACCAGGTATTGCAACCTTTTGCCAGATTATAACAGAAGCTTTTGTTTCCCTCTTCATCTCAGAACACAAATAGAAACAGTCTTTGAAATATATTCAGACTAAACTTTTTTTTAAATGTTCATTTTCAGGAACGTTGCCAATTCACTTTTAGCAGATGGTTTGCTATTTAATGTCTCTAGGCAGGCAAAAAAGCTTTAATCAATAGAACCAAAAATGTTGAGAAATTACAAGCTATTTTACAAAATCAAAGGCATTTCCTACCTATCGTCAAGCAGACAAAAATATATTGACAAGTTGTTACTGCAAGGAGCTGAGGAATGTTTTCCACATTACAACACTGAATTTCCTTTTAGTTGTTTTCCAATCTCCATGTTTCCTTACAACAAGGTATTTTACCCTGTCATAAATTTAGAAATTCTCCAAGAGCAGCTTAATTAAGAAAAAATGGATCCAGGGCTGAGCAATCAAAAACCTACCCTCAAGAGCTGGCAGTGCCCACATACAAAGCTTTACCTCTGCTTACTTCTTTGAACAAGAAATCAGTGGTGAGGTTCCCCATTCCCTCTGGGGCCCAGTATTCCACCTGCACCTGCAGTCAGCCAGGAAAAGAGGCAAAATGGGCAGACATCAGCCTAGCCACCAGCTATCACTGAGTTACTGCAGAGAGCACTGAGATCTGTCTGGAAACCTGGTCCCAACACTCCCCAGGCAATACCTCCATCCTCTGCAGGATGGATCTGCCACACAGATTTTGCAAACACGCTCCTATGTGCTCTAACCAAGCTCTTGCTGTTGTGAAAAATGCCTATTTTATGATTGGCTTTCCGCAAATATTTAAATATTATATGTGTTAGAAAGTTATGCTGTATTAATTTTCTTAAGTAGAGTGTTAAATATAGTTTTAGGCTATAACATAATGTTAAAATAGAAACTATGCTATGTAAGATACTTTTTTTTAAAGAGAGGACTCACACTGAGATAGCAGCCACAGGACACCTGAATCTTTCAGAGAAAGGGAATTTATTGCTCCATTATCAGAAGAAACGAACTTCATCCTGCCTGGCTCAGCCCTGAAGATGCCATCAGGATTCAGAGGAAGAAGTTGACACTGACCAGACAGAATCCTGTGTTTGAATGGAATTTATGCATCGTGTATGAGATGTATGAATATGCAACAGGCTGTTGCTTTTAAGGGTTAATCCTCTGTTAACATGGGTCCTTTTTCAGGCTTATTTTACCCAGAAAAGGTACCCAGACATCCACAACTCTTTTATTGTCTCATATTATCCTAATCCAAATTGTCCAAGTTTTTATTACTCTAACTATATTGCTATTTTTATAATATTAAACTTTTTAAATTTTAAAAACAAGTGACTGGCATTTTTCACACTTTTATGTGCATTCCTACAGAGTAGAACAGAGAGGAAGGTACTAGCGCATCAAAGCAGTAAAAAATGCTGAGTGATCTTAAGTAACCTTGTGAAATTTTGCAACTTGAGGAACTGGTTTTTTTTAAGTTTATTACTGCTCTGCCTCTTTCTTTGGGAAGTGGGGGTGGAATAGAGAGGCCTACTGCTGCTTCTTGGTTTCACCTCAAGGGTTTTTAACAGTCTTGCATGGGAGAATATCTCCACAAGTGGTTGAGTCACTTCAGTACAAGCAATCTGCAGCTACCACACTGCTACATCACCCAGATATAACATCATCATTCCACGCATAATTTCTCCATCCTGTTCAGAATTGATTGAACGATCAGGAAGCTCTCAGTGCTTCCCAGCACTGTTGCTTTAGTCCTGCTCTGATGCCATCCTATAAAGACTGTCACAGCTCAGTTTGTGCCTGTAAACACCTCAAGAACTCAGCATACAGGGTTTGTAACAAGTTTTCCCAGCTCAGGTCGGCCCATGGGAGCCCTCAATCGACTTGAGCACAGATATATTCAGCCAGGCTAAGCAGAGACTGCACCCCTAAATACTGAGCTAGACACAGGTACAATTGCATCACTGTGTAGACAATGCTTAGCAGTTTGGGGAAACATGATCTAGTGTGGGGAGATGTTCAAATATGCAGAATTGTTTATGAATATGCAAGAGGAAAGGTATGTAAAGGGTGCCTCTGAAATAGCAGGTGTGCTCCTGGCTGAATGCCAAGGACCCAGGTGTTGTTTGTGAGGGTCCCCAGGATGAGGTGAGAGATGAGAACCTGACTCCATGTTCTCAGAAGGCTGATTTATTATTTTATATTATAGTAAAGAATGCTATACTAAAACTATACTAAAGAATAGAGAAAGGATACAGACAAAAGGCTTAACAAGATACTAATGAAAAGCCTCAACACAGCTGGACAGTGATTGGTCATTAAGTCAAAACAATCCACATGAAACCAATCAAACAACCACCTGTTGGATAAACAATCTCCAACCACATTCCAAAGCAGCAAACACAGGAGAAGCAATCAGATAATTATTGTTTTCATTCCTCTCTGAGCCTTCTCAGGAGAAGAAATCCTGGTGAAGAGATTTTTCAGAAAATATGATTGTGACAGCCCTTTTCCTTTCCCCATTGGCTGAGGTACTAGAAAGGTACAGCCTTCCCAAAGCACCTTAAATATATTCTCCCCCTTAAACATGTCATTTCCCTGCCAAGTTCAGAAAGTCAGGCTTGTTCAGACCCGTTCATCAAACTGTCTGGATTCTGTAACAAACCTGCCGCTTGAAGTTGGCAGAGACAAAGACCCATTTCAACCCAAACACAATAACATCCATACCCTCACCCATGGAATTGTTTGTAAAGACATTAGCACAAATCTTCATTATCAAAATGATGCAACGTCTAGAATTTTTTAATTAACTTTAGTCAGGGGTTTTGTTCCTCTTCGCCCAGGAGGAAAGGAATGGAAGTGTTATAAATGAGTAAAGAGAGGGTTGGCTCTCACAATTAAGGGGTGAACATTATATGTATGTTAAGAGAAGTTTTATAAATGTCTAGTTATGTTTCTGTAATGTGTTCCCCCCCAGTATTTGTTGTCACAGGATGGTCTTGGTATTCCAGGCATTTGGGAAGGTTGGTGTATTACTGTGGTTACACCTGTCCTCCAATCAGAACTTTATTTTAGGGTAATTTTAAAATGCAATTCTTAAGTTTTATTTGGGAGGAAAACCCTACAACTAAGGCAAAGCTACAAGTAGGATTCAAGTATTCCAATTTCATGTGCAGTGCTCTGTGAAGCAGAGAACATGATGAGGCAGATCCCATGTCAGCACTGCAGCACAGGGAATATCAGCTTTCCTGTGTACTTGTGTATCCATGCATGTAGGACATATGCATACACATACAAATGCACCTGTGTCTCTATTTTTGCTGCACTGAGGTACTATTTTAGGTAACTATAACAAACTATAACAGCAATTTGATCCATTTTACACTCTACACAACGTACTGCATTTCTGTATCTTAAAAAGACTAGCCAGAACACACTTGAGTTCCCAAGTAATAACACAACCTCTGAAATACAGTGTGATAAAAAGCATCTTAAAAAATAGGAAAAGGGTGTGAGAAATGACTATTCACTTTTAAAATTCCAAAGGTTTATTAAACCTTGACAAAAATTACAACAAGATGTTGAAAGACTGCTAATGTAACAGGCCTACTTCGAATAGGGATCATTTTTTGTATCCAAGATACCAGGGCAAGGCTGTCCTATATGAAGACAGCTGGAATAAAAATTAGGGAAAATAGGAAAAAAACCCCAAAAACGTAACACAAGATAATTTACTATAAAGAAGAATTATTTAGATCATCACATTATCTGCAAATCTGGTCTGACACATTTTTGCTCATCTAGTCTTATATTCCATCTACGTTGAAGGAATAATGAAGTGTTTTGGTTTCTAAATAAAACAGCAGTTACAGAAGGAGATGGCTTGGATTCTTAGCAAGGCTGAAGTGTCCATGTTACTTCAGCCTCAAAACCAAACAATGTCATTTTTGTATTCCTATGGAATTATCAAGTTTATAGCTAAATTGTCATCAATATTAATTTCTGTTTGTGACTCACCAAAGGGTAAGTCCATTATCAAGGTAAAGCAAAGCAAAAATATGGAGCAATATATTTGTATTAACTATCACCCAATAAAGGGATAGGGATTGAAGAAAGAGCTTATTTACCATTTCTGAAGTATCAAAGAATTATCAGCATGTATTTGTGCTGTACAGAGACTTTATTGGCTTGTGATTTTCACCCATAACAGAACAGGCGTGATGGAAAGATTAGCTCACTCCATACATCATTTCAACTGAGATTTGTTATTAGTCTAGGGCAGACCATCATATTTCAAGTCTTTACCCTAGCTACACTGTGAAATCTACTAAAGGGACATATCAGTTTATGAAGAATTTTTTATATGATCTTTCAGCTTTTTATTAGCGAGTGAAGGCTGGAATATAAAAGTGCTGATCTTTTCAAAATCAATATTTAACCATGGAGAGTTCCATAAATGTCATGAGTAACTCTAAAAATCAGCAAGTATGTACAAAGTGCAAATGTATACTTAGTGTTCTTTAAAAACATTATTCATTCCCTTAAGAAACATCACAACCTACACTCACATTAAATAGTTAAATCCTCTCCAATCAACTTTCCCATATTTTCTTTGACCTTTGCACTTTTTTACTGAGTGACCTTTAATTTTCCACGGTCCAAGACTTTCTTAGTGTAGTTCCTTAAATTGGGCTTGGTTCTGTCATAGCATAAAGCTTGTCATAGCTTGATTCTGTCATAACATAAAGAAGAGGCATTGGGGTCACAAATCATGTTTATAATTATCTGCTTTTCCCTACCACTCCCAGCTGTCTTATAACTGCTTGTCACACAGAAATTTTAATTGTACGGTCTGGTACAGCATCATAAGTGACAAGTGACAATTAACCAAAAAGTTAGTTTTATAACATCTACAGGACTGAGAACCTTAATAGGGTAGTATCATGATAGTTTCTAGGGTAGCTAGGCTCTGTTTCATTGTTTGCTGTCCTCCAGGGAAGCTGTGTTCCTTCACCAAAGTCCTCCAAATACCAGTGTCCTGACCTTTAAACTCTTCAAAGCCATCATGGACTTCTCCCTGTTTGCACTCTTCCACACAAGGAACTACTGAGCTTTCTTCATAATCAATTCTGAACAGAAAACTCTTCCCATTTTTAAAGTTACAGATTATATTCAGTACACAATAACATTATATTATGATTTCTCCCCAACCTTGGGCAAACCTTCAGATCCATAACTTCAGTAGAGTTGACTGCAGAAATGCTGTCAGGCAAGTAAATATTAGATAGTTTAGATGGTTTTTAAATAAAACAGAAGACAGAATTAGTGTAGTCATTCCATTTTTCCATTTTATCTATTTAAATATACTCACACTAAGGATAATTATAATGTCTTTAACCAAACCTGCCCAACTCGCCTATTATGCTATTCTAATTAGAAAAGTACTTAAGTCCAATACAATTTGCTCTTAGTGCTACTGTATTCTTGCACAATGAGACATGATAAGCAGCTTCTTTTCCAAAAACAATCGTGAAAATTATTGATGAATTTTTGTATTGTGCAGTCTGGACCAATTAAGGAACAGTCTTTCAGCTGCTCCAGTAGTTGTCAGTCTCTTGCAAAGACCAAACACAAAAGTTGATTAAGTTGCCAGAAAGAACTGCCAACTTTTAATTATCCTCCAATATTCAGGATGGATATTTGGAAGATCAATTGCTCCTGAATTACTATCCTGGAAATAAATTCACATTGCTGGTTCAATTACCATGTATTCTAAACCAAATTCACACTGCTGGTTCAATTACCATGTATTCTAAACCAAAACAAGCATCTCTTTGTTCTGAGTAAGCTCTTCTCCTTTCTTTATCTACAAACCCCTTTTCTGGCACCCCAGTCATTAGGTGAAAAAAAAAAAAGCAAAAACAAGTAATAAGATGACAGAAATCCCTGGACAGTATGGAAATGACAACAGTTAGAGACTTGCAGAAGCAGCTGTTTTTCAGAGTAGTTGTAGTTCAAAAGGTAGGAAATAATACAAAGCTACAAAATGGATTTGAAGTTAATCTCTCTCTAAGAAAGGGTGGGGGGCCATGGGGAGTTGATCAAGAGACCCTCCTTGCTAAGGGAGCACCAGTCACAAGTG
The DNA here is from genome assembly GCA_035582745.1 of Loriotus luctuosus. NCBI lineage: Eukaryota > Metazoa > Chordata > Aves > Passeriformes > Thraupidae > Loriotus > Loriotus luctuosus. Next base: position 30,446,562 of record JAWWEY010000275.1, on the reverse strand, counting down.
GTAACTTCCTTAGAATTTTTTGTTTATTTCTTTGTGGTTTTTTGTTGTTGTTTTGTCATTGTTGTTTCTTGTTTCGTTCTTTTTCAGTGTCTTAGTTTTTGCTAGCTGTCATTCAGGGTCAGACTGAAGTAGTTCCAACAAAAATGCTTGGAAGCCTATGTATTTTGCCTGTCAGGGGAATTAGATAAAATTATTGATGACTACAAACCTGTAGTACAATTTTCAATTTAATTTACAAGTGTAAACCATATGTGACAATGCTAACTTCCTGTCCAAGTCCCATTTTTCTACAACTTAGAACTCTGTGAACCGTAACTTAAGGGTTAAATGGTCAGCTTTTTCACAAGGAACAGAATGGTAAAAAAAAGCTGATTTCAATGAGTTGTCTTTACCACACAGCTTTAATCCCTTTACTATTCCTGCAGAGAAGGAGGGGAAAAGTTGAACATTTTTTCTTCACATATGGGACTTTGCATATCTTATTTCATGTAACTTGATGGCAAATCTCGAATAAAAATCCCTGCTTACTAATCCACAAAGAAGAATGAACTTGAACTGATATTGACATAATGCTTCTTAACTTTCCCCCTTATATACGTCAAGTTTCCAGGGAAAAGACTGTTCTTGATATTTCAATACTTGACACAAAAGAAGTTGTTACAAACTTATCCCCCCTCCCCACCTCTGCTTCAAGTGATAAATACATTAGTCAGCTAGACACCAGAAATGCAGTTCTATAAGATGTTATAAACAGTAACAGCATGAATCATCATCAGGACGTTTAAGGAATTTGGAATTTAAAAGTTTTACAGCTGGAAGCATTTACAAAATTGGAGAAGTCAAGTGACATGACTAAGTCATCAAATGCATCACTCCATGTAGTGCAGGTTAGTCATCAGGTGTGTGCCTAACTTACATAAAACAGCAATCAGACCTAATTCAAATTACTGAGCTGTACCTTGGTTTGAATCTATCAGAATCAAGTCATCCAGAAAGTTAATTCAACAGACTCTATAGAGGTGATTTCTTCAGACTGAAAATTTCCTTCCTGTCCATCATTAAATAAGCTTTACTTTACTTCTATTTTCTTTCAAAACAGATTTCTTTATAGAACACTAAGATCCATGCATTAAAATTGCTATAATTTTACCACTTCCATCATCCTCTTTTATTCATACTTCTGAGAAATACTATTATAATCTACTTCAGTACATCTGGCTTGAAAATCAATTTCCCATCCCTAATATGATAGTAATAGGTCTTTCCTTCAATTTTTTGGTCCCTGACTGCTGTTAGGATTTTTCAAAAGTCCCATACCTCCTTGGTGATTTCTCATGGGCAGCCCCTCACAGCACTGACTCCTACTTCTTCACGGTACAGACAAACTCCAACCCTCTTCACAGCATAAGTGACAAACACCAACTCTCTCCTCACCCAGCTCACTCTTTTATAGCACTCATCCTCACTGGACACAGCTGCGGCCTGTTAAGGGCACACCTGTTCCTAATCTTTGGTCATTGGTACAGCTGCAACTCCTCAGAGGTGAGATTACCTTCTGCACTATCTTTGTTTTCTTGCATTCTATCCCCCCACACCTGACAACAATATTCAACTAAACCAGAAAGAAGTTAAACCTTTTTATTGACAATTTTTCAAGAAGTTTGAATACTTTATCTTTTATTCAGAGGTCATAAAATTAGATTTAGGCAAAAACCTTACAGAGCACAAGCAAAACTTTTATATTCAATAACATGGAAAGAAAAAGAGTCCAAACCCCCTCCTACAAAAAAAAAATCACATAATAGATAACAAGTATTAACTCTTTCAAAATTGCCACAAACCCCTTTATTACACTTTCTAAATAAAATATATTCATTCCATATCTCATAAATCTGAAGGGAGTTTCAGTCCTATTTGAGTACTGCAATTCAGTAATTAGGGGCTGTGTTTTGTTTTCATTTATTATTCAACACAGTAATTCAGCAGATGAAACAAGTCATGAGGACATAGAACTAGTTCCACAGACACATAAATCCATCCCTGCCTCTGACAGCAGTTGGAAGAGAGATGTCTGAAGGACAGTTTAAGAACTTCCACCAGCTGTAGTGCAAGCCACTGAAAAAATGGGAAGAACAGACTTCCTAGGTCTTTACACAGCCCTCACTCTATTTCCCTTTCTCCCTGTCAAACAGCTTTTACAGGGCTTCCTTAAACCCACAGACTTCCATCCTAGTTGGTTTGATTTTTCAACAGGAGAAAATTTGCCCTATTTCTGCTGCAGTCACCTATTGCCAGGGCTGACCCACGAGACAAAGATGAGCTGGTGGCTCCACAGAGGAGTCTGTGTAGGCAGCAGTGAGGCACAAGGTCCACCTTACATTATTTTCAGCTACATTACTTCCACATCTTTGCTTGATGTTACTTGGGCCTGCATTTGTCCCTCAGCTTTGCTTCATCTCTGTGTACAGAGGCTGGTTCTGTAGTGTCCCTTCCTGAGAAGCACCAAGCTGCTTTCAAGAGCAAACTTACATAAGGCTTTTTACTGATTCTGTCAAATACCTGCACCATAACAGCAAATGAGTACTTTGTGCTGGCAAAACCACTCATAGACATTCCCAGTTTCAGCCATTCCTCCTGCACTACCCAGTGCAGTAACAAGAGGATGATATTTATTTCCATTACAGATAATTTGATAAAGTGTTTCAGTCATGAAACAGGAATTTTTAGATTGCAGGTTTTATTACACCTTAATTTCAATAGTATTTACTATTAATTTATAAAGATAATAGTTTCAGGGGCAATAACAAATATTAAGAACAGTACATGACAACAAATTAATGTATAACAGCATAAAAAAATTCTGATCTGAAGCTTCTACACCATATCAGATTCCTAGTGTAGTAGCTACATGGGAAAAAACCCCTGAACTACTTCTGGCTAGCAATAATGAGAACCTAATACATGTAAGGCATAACTGTGAAGAAATGTTAGAGTACATACTCCTGCTGCAACTATCTAGAATTTAGAAAAGACTGGAAGACCATACCATTTTTCTAAAAAAATAAAAACCCATGCAAACAACCAACCCTCACTCCATGCAGGGAACAAGCAGTTCTGAGATGCAGCATGTTCAGCAATTCAGGTATAGCAACTTTGGGTAGCAGCTTGTGCAGGTCTACATCACTTACTCTTTAGTGATCTGCCCATCCATCTGTAAAGTAGATACGTCTCCTAGCTAGTCCTTCAGCCTCCTTGGTTCATAATTTACGTTTTGGAGAACCAATGAAAGTGTTTTTGAAGAGCTCAAGAGACACTTGATATTACATGGAACATTACTTCACCTTATGCTTTAAGCAGCTTTCTGTCATTTGCTGTCAGTGACCGCATTAATGTGGTTTGTAACATCCATAAGTTAAACATGTACTATGAAGCAGTGGTTCTCACAAATTCCTTAAACCTGGTTGGACTGTCCATTTTTTGTTTCTTATTTAATGCTATTTCAGCATAAAAAACTTAACATTTGAAGTATTTTACAGCAGTTTACCTCCACAAAAAGGGAAGTACTATACATCAGTCCTACATATGTTAAAGTAACCCTATAGGCTGAATTTCCCATTTTTGAGTGAATTTTCACCAATTCTGCATGAATCCTTTTGAAGAAGCACCAAAATACTTGCTGGTGTAATACAGAGAGACTTGAATAATAGAAGAATAATGTGTAGGACTACTTCCCTTGAGCAATATTATAACTGCTAATACCCAGAGAAGAAACCTTTGTAACATCCAGGTTGCAATTTCATAATTTCTCACAGATCTTGTAAAGATCCTTTTATCAAAGTCATCCTCTTCTACATGCAAAAATAGGCCTATTCAGGCTTTCATATTTAATTAGGCACAGTTTTCTCATTATGTCAGTGCGGGTCATTTGCCTTATTGAGATACAAATTCTTTCTAGGCAGAATCAAGAACATTATCATAGAGCAATTCCATCATTAATATCCTATTCTGTCTGATATCATGCTGCATATTTGCCTACCTTGCAGAAATAGGATAATAACATTCCATTAACATTCCTTAGGTTGTTATGATATATGTTCAGTTTATCCAAATTTTTAAATAAATTAAGATTTTCAGGTTTTGTAACTTTGGCAATGTAGTGAAATATCATTTTATGTAATAGTTCATGTTGCATCTTTAAAATTGGTGGTGATAATAAATCTACCCTCATCTTATTTACAACAAGAGTCATGTTAAATCAGAATAGTGTTTAAAAGAGACAGTGATTTGCTTACCAGATCGGGTGTTGAACATGTCCTGGTTTAGGGCAAATTTGGGAGGAAACCTCTGAAAGGGTCCCCTTGAGAAAGCAGATTTCAGTGGCCCCTCCCCCAACAGGTTCCAGAGATAATCTCCTTCAAGAAAAGTGGAAAAAACCTGTTTATTTAACAATCAAAGTATTCACAAGCATGAAGAAATTAGTAATATTAAACGATGGAACCTCTCACTGTTCTGAAGAGATGGAAAATTCAGAAAGAGTCCTTCTGTAGTAACAGGAGCCAGGTCTCATAAGTTCTTGGAGGTCTATTACTCACCCAAGATAGCTCAGCTACCTTTGGAGGCATAAAATCAGCAGGATGGCTTCCGTTGCAGTGTTGGAAACAAAAAGGTTCAATAAAAGGCAAAATAACAAACAGAGAAAAACTGAGCCGGGGCAAGAGGCTCCTGCCCCTGATGAAACACCTCACTAAAACCATTAGTTCCTTTGTTCCCTTCTTTTTCTGGTAAATTGCCCAGGCAGGACTTTTTGGCTCCTGTCCAATTGGCTATCCTTAAGTTTGAGGTAAGACCTCCATGTCCTTTGAGATGTCTGCTTACCTAATTGAGGAGAGAAACTTCTGGGCTTATTTCCTTTTTGAGGGGACAAAGGACAGTTTTGTCACTCCGGTCAACAGGAGGCACATTTCTATATTCTGTGGGTGCAGCTTAGTCTCTCCATCTCTTGAAAAACTGTCTCTCTCCCTCTCTGCAAAAGCCAAGAACTCCGAGACCACTGAGAGCCTTGTCTCTCTCTCACTGTCCAGGCTGGGCAGCACAGTCCTGTGAGAGGAATTTGAGGGAATGAAGGGGAAGCTCCGCAGACAAACCGCGCGCTTCTCCCCAACCCTGCCTTTCACTCTTAGATCTAGTTTTAGAGGTGCAGAACTTATTCCTGGGCTAAACAGAGGATGGGGATACCAGCATCATAAAATCACCCCAGGACAGGTCTATAACACTTACTGTAGGTTCTGATCCGTCAGGTGTCTATGTGAATATTGTTGCCAAATTGTGGCGTTTTTGGGGTTCCTCTGTCATGGGGAGGAAACGATGAATCTGACTCTGTGTTCTTAGAAGGATGATATGATATGATATGATATGATATGATATGATATGATATGATATGATATGATGATATGATATAATGCTAAAATAAACTAAACTATAGAACAGAAAAAGGATACAGACAGAAGGTTTAACAAGATACTAATGAAAAACACGTGACGCTCTCCTCAGAGTCCGACACGGCTTGACAGTAATTGGTCATTAAGTCAGAACAATTCACATTAAACCAATCAAACAATGACCAGTTGGTAAACGATGTCCAAACCACATTGCAAAGCAGCAAAACACAAGAGAAGAGAATCAGATAATTACTGTTTTCATTTTTCTCTGAAGCTTCTCAGCTTCCCAGGTGAAGAAATCTTGGCGAAGGGATTTTTCAGAAAATATGACAGTGACACCAAATCACCTATTACCTTTATTTTGTGGTTGCCTCTGCTTTGTTAAGCAAAAAGCAGTACACAACCCTAGTCGCCCAAATTCCTATTAAATGGCTATTCTCCTAAGAAATATTATGTGTAAGGATACTAGGAGCTTTTTCAGTCTGTCAATATCTAACATTACCTTTTTTTTCTTTTTAATCACAAAAATCTATTCTTGTGTGTGGAAAACTTGAGTTTAATGATACACATCATTAGCAGCAAAGACAGCATTTCAAAAGTACTGTCATCATCCTATTCCACTGTCAGGGATTAAAAATCCAGCTGAGAATTTAGCAATCCCATGAGAATTTAAACCATAAACCACTGTATTCCTAAATACTTGAGTCTTTACTCCTCTTGTAATATTAACAAATCTTGGTCATGATGTACTGAGAATTTACTACAGGGGTGGGTTTTTTGTTTTGTTTTTGGTAGTTTTTTGGGGTTTTTGGTGTGCTTTGAACAACTATTTAAACTCACTTGAAATAAATATAGATGCAGGACTCATTCATTTATGAAGAGTTGCCACCATGAAATTTTACTTAGATATCTGCTGTTAAATATCTGCTATTAACTGTTATTAGCAGTTATTTAGAATTCTAATTCTATTTTGAATTTAAGAATTCAGTATATTGAAATTAAATTTTCAGAAATTTCAAAAAAATTCAGGAAATTCAAAATTCAGAGTATTGAAATGCTTTCTGAGATACCAGGCTGTTTTAACTGCTTCAGTAACAACCTCCAAAGTCAAACGAGACACTTGATAGTCAGTCATTTCCATTGCTCATGTTGAGCATATTCAGATTCTTCAAAGAGAACCCATTGCAAAAGAATAAGTGAAAAGGTTAATTTTCTGGCCATAACAGATAGAGCTGGTTACATAGAGATAGATTTGATCCATAAATCCAAATAATGATCTGATTTTCACTATCAATGGACTGCATCAAATGAAAATGAAAATAAAATGTGGCCAGGGTTCTGGATGCAGGTTAATACTTGAGTGTAACAGACTCATTGTTATGTAAAATGTGTTAAGACTGGTGAGCAACTGTCATAGTTATCCATGTGTTAGGAACAGTGAGAAATTATTAACCAAGATGGCAAATACATAATGAATCTGACAAATGAAAGATTTTCTTCCACTTCTCAGACTGTTGAAAGTATGAAGTAGTCTGGATGAAGAGTTTAATAGGAAATTAATTCAACATCGCATCCAAATTATTTCTTTCCCTCATATGTCATAAGAATGACAAAAAAATATACAGGGTTTTACATATGTTTTCTCTTTTACAAACATTCTTTACAAAAGTAGCCTCAGAGAGCTGTACTGTTGCTTACCTGGAGCATTGCTGAATTTAGAAGTTAAGATGTCACAGACTCTTTACGCTCTTAACTACAGCAGACCAAAACCCATGCTATGAAATAAGGGAGGAAAGGTGCAATTCAATTCATAAACCATGCTATTTTTTTTCTCACACAATGAATGACCTGGAAAACAGAAACCACGTTACCCAGACTGCCTGACAGTTATTGTGGCCACCAAGGGCAGCTATCAAAACCACATAGTTAGCATTATCAGACTGGTAAGGATTCAAAATTTCTGCAAAAGTCTACTGAGATTACTAAAATTTTTGCATTATTTACAAGCAATTTAAATAGCAGGAAAATAAAAGATGTTTCCTAGCTCCTCAGCCTTCAAACACACACCAGTATCCACTCAAGAGAGTTCACAATTTTGCTACAGAAATAAGCCCAAACAGGGTTAAATTCTTCTCAGAAAATGTCAAACAGTACAGTGTTGTTGCTTCCCTTACAAACTCTTTGAAGGAAGTTACAGGTCAGAGCCCTCGAAGAAACAGTGGCACAGTTCAAACCCTTCCTCACCTCAAAAGCTTTTGTTCTACAACTCATCCCTTTCTGGTTTAGAGAATGCTGAATGCTGTTGGAGCATTCCTGAACAGTACAGGACAAGGCAGCGAAACTTCTTCTGAAGACTTGGCATGAGTTTTTTTTTATTCTTTTTGAGTTTAGACTCAACATATTGAGGTGCAGAATGTATGCTGGCAGAGGGCTCTCAGCACCTAACCTAAATAACATGCAAAAAGCAAGCACACATTTAGGAGTAAGAAGCTCTTGAGGAAGGCAGGTTTGGACAGACTTTGCATAGAGATATTCATCAGGCTAATGATGAAATCTCAATACTTCCTCTATAAAACTGGAAACACCGCATCAGAAACTTCTCAGACTATAAGAAATTTTATTATTTTAATTAAGAGTACATTGGAGCCAAGTAAAAGACAAGAAAATAAAAAACGCATCAGAAACTTCTCAGACTATAAAAAATTTTATTATTTTAATTAAGAGTACATTGGAGCCAAGTAAAAGACAAGAAAATAAAAAAAAACTATGACCCAAACAAACAAACATAAAACAACAACAGAACCCATACCCCCTAATACAGAAGATTCAAGGCCTTGTTGGGGTATGCTAACAACCAAGAATATATTTCTGTGAGTGGCAGTATTTTACCAGTCCAGATTCTTTCACTAGCCTTTTTTTATTATTCATAATGTAAAGGAGAACACTGCTTTCCAATGCCTCACTGCTTGTCCTTCACTCCCATGTTTCTTAACTGTTTTAGAAACTGTTAAAATATTTGTAGAGTATGTATGTTCAGCACTTCAATACAAGTAATATATAAAACAAAGCTGGAATGGAAGTTCCCTGATCTTCTGGCCATATTTAGTAAAGTCAAGAACCAAACTATTTTTGCAACATAGTAATGTTGCATGGCGGATAACACCTTAAAAATCAGCTTAGCTTTCTTCCAGCTTCAAACAGAGATCAAACCAAGGAGATGAGTCATTAAAGGAGATTAGCTTCTTCAGTCTAATGAAGAGGAAAGCAGCAAATGCTTCCCTCTGAATTCTGGTGATAACAATTTCAAAGCCTTTCATTTCAGAGAAGTAATCAACTGCAGTTATAAATCATAAGCTACCAGAAGTATTAGTCAAGTTTCTGGCATGCTCATATTCACAAAAGAAAACTTTCGTGAGTAAAGAGGAATATTAGTACTTTGCAACAATTTTAGCATCTACTCATCCTGGGTGTGTTTAAAATTTCCATGCTACTTTGATTAATGGAGGTCAAAACTGATGTATTTGAAAAATGAAATATGATGGATGGAATAGTGAGCAATATATGAGCTAAAGATTCTTCAAGACAGAGATTTTCCCATATATCTGTATCTATCTATATATATATATCTATATCTATATCATCTCAGAACCAAGTAAAAACTCCAGAGTAGTCCTAGTGACTAGTTGTAGCAGATAAAGGCTTGCATGATGTACACATTCCTGTGAACACATGGAAATCAGTTTAGTTTGAAGTGCTGTTCATATACTCTTGGTTTGCTACCAGAATTGCATAGGATGACTCTAGAAATGCTGGGACATTTCACAGCTCCTGTGGATTTTCACTTGCATTTGGAGAGAGAATGAACTAACTTCTGCTCTGAAAATGAAAGGGCACACAGAGGTTCACAGAGAATCACTTTATTCTGCCCTAATGAAAACAGCTCGAGACTAGATTAATAAGCTAAGTCAGCAAATGAAATTGGCTAACGCCAAAGCAGCCCTGATCTTTTTCATAAAGTTAGAGTTTTTACCAGTGAGAATAGGTTTTGGTTTCCTGCACTCTACTGGCAGTGTTGAAAACCCCAATACTATGTAATCACTGTCACAGTCACTTGTCTGATTTGGCCCAATATTTTGGGAAATTCATGTGAGTTTCAAGTACACCCAAGGATTTCCACCATCCTTCTAGGACATGCTTCAACTACATCAAACATTTATGCCACATCCAAGTCTTCTTATACAATAGGTATGTAAAACAGCAGAGCTATGTGGAACAAAAAGTCCCCAAAGAATAGCACCCTGAACAATCTGTGATACATTAGCTAGTCATTTTTACATGACATGAACATGATAAACATTATTTTTTATCATATTTTTGTTTTCAAAATATCACATTCTGTCTGTGTACTTATAGAAGATACTGCATTTAGCTAATTAACACAGTCTCAAAGGCAGCAAGTTTAATGCATAACTCAGAATAGTTGTTCATTAATTAAACAATGCCTCCTAAGCATACTGAATTCCTAGTTTTAGCCCCCTAAGGATAAGCCTGCTGGAAAAAAGACTGTAAATCACAAAGATGCTGTAAGGCAGCACATTACAACTCTTAGATACCATTCTTTTACTCTGTGGGATGAATAATAATGCAATCCTTCTTTATTGCACAGTTCATAGGATTTACTGATGGTGGAAAATCTCAAGACATAAAACTAAGGAAGTCACTCAAAAATCACCTGCATATTGATCAAGTTTTATTTTGAATATTATGAATACAGATTCCAGCTGAAGAAAGTGGTCTGATTTAACTGATGTACTCAGAGTTGCTTGGAGTGATTCAAAACCTGTTTACAAAATATTCAGTAGACCAAAATCCAATTATTAGATGTAGTTCTCTAATAGATAGAGATTGAATTAGTTAGAAATAAATGCAAACAGCAAGGTTTTGGTTAAAATTAGGCCACCTAAACCTCTATATCAGCTAGTCTGGCACTTCACTCAGCAGCCATCAGAATTTTATATTTACCATTGTCCTAGGTAACCTCAAATCTTATTGTAGTCCATATATAACTGTGCCCAGAATTGTTACTGCCTGTTTAAGAGCCTGGAGCTGAGAAACAGAATAGAGGAGCAGGAGGTGCCCTGGGCTTCTTAAGCTTGGAGAAGCACTCAGAGAAACTTCTTTCTCCTCTTGGATTGCCTCTTGGCTGTGTCTTGTATCTTTCTTGCTTCTTGCCTCTTGGCTTTTGCTGTAGAGCAGGGGCAGCACAGGTGGAGGGTCCCCTTTCGAGTTTTCTTTTGTTTCTAATAGCTGTCCACCATCTTTACTACTAAATTAGCTTAAAGAAGTAATAGTCTTCCTGTCAGCTGTTATTTTTTTACTTGTATCTACTTGCATTCGTTTCTCCCTATTGGTAGAAAGGGATTGGTTAAAGCTATAAGGGCATGCAACTCATTTTAGTATGTACACTTCTTAAAATTGTCCTAAACAATGACAAATTTGTTGCCCAGCTAAAGGGGCATGAGAGAGAAAGTGTAAAAATAACAATTTTGTCTAAAACCTTGGTATATTGTGTACAGATTTCACTGGTCACCATTCTGCTCAGTCTGATCACGAGGCTGCAGCACTGAATCCTGTATAGTTGTCTGTACATGTTGGGCAATTTGCCCACAAGATGAATCTTTTTTAGATCAGGGGCACAAATTGCTTTGTTGATATACTCTGTGGTACCAGCTTATATCAAGGTAACATCAGAGACAATGAATATTATTTGTGTATTCATTGCTGTTTGCCTGTCCTGATCTCACTGCTGCTTCCAGGGCTTTAGCAAAAATTTCACTCAGTCTCTTGGGAGAACAGTAGGGAATGATCTTTCCCAGCCATTCACCTCCTTCTCCCCTTCAGGTCTGACACATCACCTTTTGAAAATGTTCATTCCCTCTCAATATTGAAGACACCATGGTTTTTTTGATAATTCTGCTATGTCTCCTCTGTACAGTCTGCAACACATTCAGAATCAGGGCTGAGATTTCCAGAAAGGTTGCCCAGAGATGCGCCCCAGTGGTGGGAAATTCCTAATCTGCCCCAATGATGGGAAATTTCTGGGCAATTCCTCATGCCCACCATGAGATGTGGGTTCATACTCTGCCTGTTTTGAGAAGTAGAATTCCTGTGTAGAGATAACACTCTCCCAAACACGCTTGAGCCTCTGGCTGGGGCAGAGAGCAACGATAAAAGCACAGCCTGGAGATAAACTGCCCTCCCCTCCCTGCTGCCCTCCAGGTTTAGCTAAGCCTGATGGAGCCACGTGTCTCTGTCACCTGGCCTTGTTAGAGAGGTAATGAAATAAATTTGCATTTCAACTGGAGGTTGTTAGAGATGTAATGAAACAAATCTGCTCTTCGCATTTCAGCTGAGGCTTGGTAGTTGCCCTGGTTACCTGAATGTGTTGATTCACATTTATCTGATAATTTCTCCAATTCTCACAATGTTTATCACAAGACAGTGACACCCTTGGAAACTTTTTCTTCTCTTTTTTAAACCAAGTCATGTCCTTTCAGCCATAATCTGGCAGCATAAATACTATTTTTAGACCTATTCTATGCAAAGCAACAACAAAATAGAGATGTGATATTTTAAGTTCTTTGAAACTCATACACACAACTAATTTATACTGGAGGGCTTGGCCTGGTATATTTTGAAATGTTAGCTTATTTAAGTAATTATAGGAGGAAAATAAATTGCAGGAGGCAAAAAAATTAGCCCTCTTCATTACTGCAAGTAATTTGAGTGAAGAAAGTCCTCCTAAAGTCTATCTAGAAACAGTAGACAATTTTGATATATGGTGTCTGCAAAGTTTTCTTCATCTTCCATACCAAAGGATAACTAAGATGAATGACTACTAAGGGGAGAAGGTAGAGGGGAAAGGACCATTTATTAAATAAACTGTTTTTTAAAAATTTTCATAAATCAAGGCTTGCTCTTTAATCGGATCCTAAAAGGAGCTGGTATGCATATGAAGTTCCAGCACAGTTCATTACTCAACAGAACCTTTGCCAAATCAGTACCTCAATTTTCTTATTTTCTTGGGTTTTTTTTTCATAATTGATAAAAAAAGTATCTATCACCAGCTTTAAAAGACTCTTTTTTGCATATATTCCCCAAGCTGGGACTTTTCCTTAATACTCTTTTCTTACCCATCTATCATCAAAATGCAGATTTTAGAGATAAAAGGACTTGAAGTCCCTTACAACAGAGGTAGAAAATAACTTTACTGAAGAAGACTTCATATATAGGCTTAATTTTACACAATTTTTTTTATTATTATGCAACAGCATTTTTAACACTTCTGCAATGACTTTGCTGAGAAGAAAGCTGAGATACTCTTCATGAAGTCTAAGGAAGTTACTAATATGATTGACATCTGAATCAGCAAAACTCAATTTACTGTATTGATCAGGCCTCAAAGTAATTAAGCCTCACAAAAATGCTTTCAAAATTAAATGGTAGAGGTGAATTTTCTGTTCCCCAGTGAAGGCTCCAGCCTTTCTGAAAAACTTTGGAAGGATGGAAATAATGCATCACACAAATAATACCCTACACTCTTACAGTTTAAAATATATAAAGGTTAGCAACCTCTGGGTGGACCAGTTCTTTTTGCATTGATAAGATATTTGCATCCCAATATCACAGATTTTGGCCACTGTTGAAGACATTTCTTCTTTTTCATTACTCAGCTCTTCAAGTGGGTACCATTATGCTTGAATATCAAACATAACATATAACTCTGCAAAATGATGGTCATCCTCCCAGTTCTTCTGTTTCTGTTCAGACATATACCGTGCTTCATTTCAGATGAGTTAAGTTGCACCAATCAACTTCAGTAATAAACAGAGTGAGGCAACAAAGTTTACATTTGAATGAATGCTTATTCATTACCCAAGCGTGGCTTTACTGTTCGCTTCAGCTGGGGTTTCCTTATTTAAAAAATTGGCAAATGTTTTACTGCCTGCTTTCTTTCATTGGAGTCTCTGGTGCTGCCAACTGGAAGCTCTAAGGAGATGATAAAATGGGAAATGGCCATGTGAGAACTGTGAGTGATATGGTGTGACAGTTCTCTGGAATGGGAGTCCATGGCACTCTGGCAATGCTGGCAGTCTGTGGAGCTCAAACTGTTTCAGACTGCAGAATGAATCAACTGTTTGACAGACATTAGTATGTCTCAGGGGCAGCAGTTCCCCACACAATGTTGTGTGAAGAAAACTGAAGCTAGAAGCTCAGTTGCCAGAATTAAAAAAAAAAAATTATCAGAAAACAGACATGGGATAAATCTTTTTACATAGAAAATAATGTTCAAAATAACATAACACAAATAAAAGACTTTTTATGCATCTGTGCAGGGAAAACTGAAATATTAAAAACTGTGACCTTTCATCTGTTCTTAGGGAAAGAAATACTGCAAAACGAACTCCTTCTCCTCTTGATGGACACCCAAACATTTGTTAGCTGCACACTTATTCACATGATTTAAACAGCACCTGTACCATATTAAAAGTCTTCATAGCAATCTCCTTCATAGCACATATGCATCTGTGATTTTGCAGATGAAATATTGTGTTTTATATTGTGGTTCTTCACTGATTAAAGCACCAATCTGGATGTACCAGCCAGGAAGCAAAAGGAAGGATAGAGTCAGAAAAAAGGCATAAGGGAAGGAAAAGAAGACAGATGAATAAAAATCAAAGAAAGAGAGACAGAACAGCAAAGGAAGAAAAAAAATCATTCAGAATGAGGAAAAAATTTTTAGTGCAACTGATAATAATAAAAAAAAACCCCAAAGCTATTGACCAATCTTCATCAGATATAGTCCTCCAAATATATTTAGCAATTATTAAAGACTACCAAAATTAAGTAAGGTAGTCATTAGGAAAGCCTCAGTTGTAATGGCAAGGTCTGCTTTGTTTCTTATTCCAAAGATATTGAGAGATTCATCTTAGCTCAATGCAGACACCAATTTATAAACACCTAAAGGAAGTTCTAAACCCTCCCTGTGATTGCTACAGGCAATGAAGCATCTACAGAGGATAACCCATTTCACACACACTAGACAGACTGACTCAAGAAAAGAGCTTTTATTTTCTAGAGTCCCAAGTTCCTGGTCAAGTCCAACTAACTCTGGATGTTTTGCACAGAGTTCTCTGCATTCCTGGAGTCACAAGTTCAAACTTCAACAATTTTTTAAAAAGCAGTTCAGCACCAGCAAAGCAGAATACTGTGTTCTCACCATATTTGGGTTTTCAACACCAGGTCATATTTCCTTCACTGAAGAGCAGTCTTTTTATTACTTCACAAAATAATAAGCAATTAGAACCAACATTGCCCAGAGTGTTTAATCAAAGCTTGATGCTGTTTTTGTTGCTAAAAATAACATGGGTATGTACACATATTTTATTTTTATATATATACATAGATAAAATATTCACACCTTGTGATCTGCATGGGTGGAAACACACAGCTTGGTTAATTTGCTGGTTATGATGACAAACATGCTAATGATGCACACTACACAAGATTGCCCAGTGATACAGTTTGAAGTGCTTGACAATGCCATGAGACTGCTCTGTTACCACCATTGAAAAATTTATCATGAAGGACCACCCATTTTAATATGTTTTAATTAAAATTCTGGGGGTAAAGGTTTTGCCTGGCTATATGTTACATTTCCAATTTTGCAATGAATTCAGAGGTCTCTTGCTAAAAACCAGAAAGTGACACTTCCTTTCCTCTCCCACCCACACACTCAAAAAGCCAAATATGTTTCCTCTGTGAGTACCCTAAGCAAATAGAGTTATAAGATATCAGAATCCAACCAGTAATTCCAGATTGTCTGAAAGACCTATGGAGACTTCTAATTCCATATACAGCAGTATATCTACTGTATATATATACTCTCTCTCTATATATATACTCTATATATACTCAGTAAATATATTGAAATTTCAGAAGAGAAGTTTTGGAAGCTCTTGAGTGCAAACAAATAATTCATAATGTTTTCCCCCATAAACATCTTATCAAATCATGGATAGACTTATTTAGATGAAGATGCATCTTCTCCAGAGACAAAACAATGAAGATTTTTTTTCAAATTTATCATATTTTATCACAAGTTTTGTTAGTAAATTTATATATTGTCACTCGTAGGAAACAATTTAAAATTGAAGCATTTTACATTTTCTTTCACAGATAACTTACAAAATCTTCTCCACAGAAAAGAATATACGATTAATTAGATGGCTTCATTCCTAACTACTGCTGGTGAGTGTATCTAAATCCTTTGATAAGTCCTCTCCACCAGAGGTGGTAGTGCAGTGCTTTTAAAGCTAATGCTTCAAGCTGTATTGCACTTTTTCACAGTCATGAAAAACAAAAGACTTGGAAGGCTGTTAATGAGCACCTTCAGACCACCAGGATCTCTCCCAAGCCAGAGCAGTTCTAATTCAGTTCCTAAAGAACAAGAAGGGTGAAAACCAATGAAAGTCTCAGCTTCAGCAGGAAGCCTGTAACATGCGCCAAAAGCCTTCCATGTTTCCTCTGTTCCTACTATTTCCTCTTTCTTAAGGCAGCCAATTACCTTGTAGAACATTTTTACCCTTCCCTAAATTGTAAATACATTTTCTACCTCTCTGAATTTCTACTTCATTCTTATTCAACCTTTCCTATTCTGCATTCAACACACACTCATACTCCCACTTGGTTATTCATCTTCAACTGCCCTATTTCTCTCACAGACAAAATACACCACATTTCCTTTACTTCCCTGGAGGTATTTCTCTGTTCTCTAACCGCCCAAACTAAGGGCCCACCAGGTGTGGCATAGCTACAGCAATAACATCCTTGGCACAACTACTGTATTAGGAAAAAATCCTAACTACTTCTCTATAAAATATAAAAACCAGGTGAGGATAAAAGTGTTCCTTCCTGCTCAGAGACAGAGGGGACCCTGCAGAACCTCCTCTCAATTACCACAGGGACACTCCCTCCAGGGAGAAGAAAAATAGAATTGATCAAGAAAAGGACAAAGGTTCCCTTAGCTGTGCTGTGCACAGCTCTGGATTGGTCACACAAGCTTTAGCTCTGCAATCTATCTAGCTCACAGGTTCAGAAATTCTAATTTCTAAAGTGCTTCTTTTGGCACAACCTGTGGTTTACTCACTACTATTATTCACTCTGAGGAAATTTATGACTGGTTCTGGCATTCACTCTTGTTTGCCTTTGCAAACATTGAAACAGAATTAATTTAATTTCTTAGCACTGCAATTTATTTTGTTAGTAAATGAGTACTGCTATTGAACAGATGCTTAGCTGTATCCATTACTGACCTTTGTTGCTCATAAGTTTCTTATTTTTACTATATCCCTTTCTGAAATCTTCCTGTCATCTTTGACCTGTGTTTTCTGCATTTTTATTCTCCCTTCAAGTCTTCTGAGCCTTCAATATTATTAAATACTCTTTACTTGCTCTTTTTTGCCATACATTTGATTTTTTTATAGGTTTGTTTTAGATGCATGCTCACACATATGATTTATTACTTGCTCAACCCAACTAGAAACCCCAGAGTATGGCCACATACTGATCAAGAGTAAAGGGCAAAATATGTTTCAATCATAACTTAAATTTGATTCTGGTCAAGGACTTTTTACATTCAATAATTCTGTTGTATTCCAACACAGCACAACTCCAGGCTATTTTAGTGCCTTGAACTGTAGTTCAAAAGAAGAAATATTCCAATTTTATATGTAAGTTGAAATTCAATGACAAACTGAGAATTATGGTATTATGCAAGGTAAAAATAAAATTATACAGTTACCCTAGCCAGACTGATCCTGAGCTGTGTAGATCTGTAGCAACAGTGACCTACCTTTCCAATGTATAGTTCTTCTCTCATTCACTGCTAAATGTTTGTCTTGTGTAATTTGAATGCATTTCTGTCACATAAAACATAATTTGCAAAACTAATTTCTTTGATGGTTATTTCTTCTTTCCATACCAATGTTTCTTTATGTCTGGTAGATCTTCTCCACAATGAAATTCAGAGATAAATTTGCTGTCAGAGTCTCTTTTTATTGACAGATACTTCTCTCAGTGCTGACTGCACATGTTAGTTCCACTGCTGGGTTTTTTATTATTTTTCAATTTAAGCCTTGTTATATTCAGAACTTGTCTTGCATACAAATCACTGAATAGCTAAATATGGAATAAATTATAAGCATCAGAATTTTTCCAATATCAACTGTCAGAACACGGAAAGGCTTGAAAATTCTTACAGAAACTCAGGTTTCAACTGTAATCCAACAGAATGGGGGGGCCATGAGGATACATAGGATCAGACTTCCCATCCCTCACTCTTTTTTCTTAGAGGGTTTTCACCACCACCCTTGCCCATGTTTTAGAAATAATAGCAAAAGGTAATAAAAAAGTGTAAGCCCCATACCCAGAGGATGCAGTGTGTGAACAGTGACTGATGCCAAAGCTTTCACAGTTATTTTCATAAAGAGAAAAGTACTGGTTAGCCTAAACACTTGCCCATAGGGGCAAGAACATCCATTTTACACTTGTTTAGAAGCTTAGTGTCCTTTGTGATTTCACAAAAAAGGTGAAAGACCTAAACAACCATACAACCATGTTGGAACCCAGGAGATTCCTCTGACTGCCCTGGAGGACTCGAGACCCTGATGGGGCTCGGAGACCCTGGCACAGAGCCCAAGACCCCTGTGCCTTTGATATTGACCCATAGGAAAAAATTACCAACGTCATATGA
Source organism: Loriotus luctuosus (assembly GCA_035582745.1). NCBI lineage: Eukaryota > Metazoa > Chordata > Aves > Passeriformes > Thraupidae > Loriotus > Loriotus luctuosus. The sequence continues at coordinate 30,428,310 of JAWWEY010000275.1, read as the reverse complement.
GGATCTGCAAGCCATGACAGTTTAAGTAGAATTTTAGTGAATTTATCACAGGGTGAAAAATAGATTTTTGAGGGTTTTTAGAACGGGGGTTCAGGGGGCAAGATGGAGGAATCTGGGCGTGTCCTGTCTTTCTCCTTCTTCTTCTTGGCCTCCATCTTCTGCTGTAATGTTGGCACTTTTGGATTGGTTTAGAGTAGAAGCTCACTGTCTAACACGGGTGATAGGTATTGGAAAGTAATTGTAAATATTGTACACGTAGTTTTCAGTATAAAAAGATAACACCACCCCAAGGGCGTGTGCCACTGTCTGTCCTGCCGAATGGACATTGGCAGGCCAGGTGAAAGAATTTTATAGCTAAGAAACAATAAACAACCCTGAGAATGAGACCAGAAGAGTTCTGACTCCTTCTTTGACCACCGGGCTGGGAAAAGAGACTTTCTAACACATCTCAGGGTCACTCTGACCAGCAGAAG
>JAWWEY010000275.1:30417080-30427737 GCA_035582745.1 Loriotus luctuosus | reverse complement strand
CCTGGATCCCTGGAAGTGTCCAAGGCCAGGCTGGACAGGGCTTGGAGCCACCTGGGACAGTGGAAGGTGTCCCTGCCATGGCAGGGGTGGAACTGGATGAGTTTTAAGGTCCCTTCCTACTCAAACCATCCTGTGATTATATTGTTCTATAAAACAAACATAGCTGCTGTTACTACTTAAAAAAATTATTTATATTTTATTCCTCTGTCCTAAGCATTCCTAGCATTAATTTTGTTTATTCTTCTGATAAATTAAAAAATAGAGCTATATCCTTGAGGCAAGAACTCTCAGCTGGGAGTGGTTGTTCCTTTTTGATGCTGTCTTAGCACTGAGAGGGTCTTAGGGTTTGGTTTGGGGTTTGCCAGCAGGGTATCTGCTGGCACTTGTGCAACTCTGAGGGAACTTTTGAAGTTTGATTTCACTATAGAAATAAATCTATTCTACTTATCAGTCTTCTAATGATGACTTATTAAAATTATCTACAGTACAATTAGAGCAGGGTCACCAAGGAAAGCTGTTGTTAGCTGCCTCTTTAGGTTTTTTTGCCCCATTTTTTCTTCTTTTTTTTAATGTGAAATAATTCAGCAATATCAGTAGTCATTGTCTTGGCAGAAAAGAAAGAGTAATTGAGAGGTTTGGAATGGAAAGTATGCCATGTTGTGAATTTGTATTGAAAGCAGGACCTGTATGAAATGCATTCATGCAGCTACTTGCCCTGCTGTCAAAATTACAGTAATTAAGAAATGACTTCAAATATTTTGCTTTGTGCTGCTTTTATGCAAATGAAACAATGACATGGAGCTGCCCACTATGTTACTTTTCATTTCTGTCTACTTCAAAATGTTCAGCTCTTTGGAAAGGATGGTTATAAATGCAATAAACAACTTGAGGAACCAAATACTTCTAAGAGGTGTTTCCCCAAAAAATTTGAAGCAAAATAATAAAAGACTGTGTTCTGTCTCAAGCTTTTGAACCCCATTTTTATTTTAAAATAAAATTAATACTGTTCTTTCAAAATGTGACATTTATCCTTTGAAGGATGCAAAACGATACTGAGCTTAAACTGAGGTTTTTCTTAGCTTTTCATTGAAAATGACACCCAAAATTACAGTTGCTAACCCAAGCAAAATTATTTTACACTTTTAACATTTGGATGACACCTTTGTAATTTAATTGGTTGTCAAGTACTTCCAGCTCCAACCATCTAAATTTCTTCATCTCCAGTTTCTCTTGAAGGAGCATGGACTTGACAGTGGAAGGGGAGAAGTGCCAGGGATCTGTGCCATAAAGCCTCTTTTTTTGGGAGAGATGAAGGCAGCTAGATTGTCTTCAGGCACAGAACTTGATGGAGCCAGGAGACGTGGCTCAGTGGGAAAGGAAGAAAGCTGTGTATTAAAATCCAGTTGGGATCATTTTAATGCCTGTATGGAGCTGGCCCTGCACACAGATCCCTTGATAGTGCAGCACAGTTTGGCTGTAAAACTTGTCTGATTGTTAGCAGGCATCTTTCAGGAGTTAATCCAAGTGTGTCAGCTCTAACAAAAGGTGGTTGTTGGAACAAGAATTGGTTTTTGTTTCATGAATGAGAAATCAGGGACCTGGGTCACGGGACGTGTCCTGTTCAGAGGTTTCTAAAGTTTTGTACCATGAAAAGGCAAGGTGCATGTCCCTTTTTCTACACATGAGGTTGGTCAGGGTATTGCTGCCTCCCCACTAACATTGCTGGCTGAAAAGTGTTCCCTTCTGTGGGAGCAGGGAAAAGGAGGTGTACAATTACAGATGTGGGGGTATGGACCTTAAAAACAAGGGCCTTACTAGATTTGAGGATATTTTCTTATGTTCCTATTTTAAGATGTATGCACAAGGCCATAGCACAGTCCATTGAGGAGTGACTGAGGGAGCTTGAGGAACAACTGAGGGAGCTGAGGGTGCTCAGCCTGGAGAAAAAGAGGCTCAGAGATGCCCTCCTCGCTCTCTGCAGCTCCTGAAAGGTGCCTGTGCCCAGCTGGGGCTGGGCTCTTTCTCCAGGCAGCACTGACACAACCAGAGCACACAGCCTCAAGCTGGGCCAAGGGAAATACAGGTTGGATATTAGGAAAGAGTTTTTTACAGAAAGGGTGATAAAGTTCTGGAATGGCTGCCCAGGGAGGTGGTGGAGTCCCCATCCCTGGGTGTGTTTAACAAAGCCTGGATGTGGCACTGGGTGCCAGGGTTTAGTTGGGATGTTGAGGCTGGGCTGGACTCAATGATCTTGGAGGTCTCTTCCAACCCAGTGATTCTGTGATTCTGTGAATTCTGTGACATCCCACCCTGCCAGGACATCCAGCCCTGTGTGCTCTCCTTTATGGACTCACCTGGCCACCCCTAGCATCTACAGAACAGCCAGCCCTCCGGGCTCTCCTCTATCTGCTGTCCATGGAATTTCTCTTCTAAACCCTGACTAGTTTCAAAATGTGTCCTTTATAACTCTTCTAGGTCAAGAACTGACATATTATCAGCCAGCACACCACTGCCCCTAATAATCAGCATCTTGGGGAAATTTGATCAGTCTAAACAATTAAATTCATGTATACATGAAACTCAGATAAATTGTTTATGAGCCAATTGACATTTACAACACTGGTGCTGTTAGTACTCAATATACTGTGTACACTGTTATGGGGTTACTATTGTAAAAGTATTCATGCTCCCATAATAAATTTGTGATAAATTCAAGTCTTTGACCTTTACAATATTTAGGGCTCTTGTGCCGTGTTTAACAGGAGACTGTGACTTAAAGCAGACATCTGCTATCTTTAATGTTGAGTAACAACTCATGCCAAGAATGGCCTTATTGACTTCAATGAAATTGTTGTGTAATTACTTTTTTCTCTTTTTCTTTTTTTTTTTTTTTTGGTCTTCCAAATGTACTAGAGACTTGCCAGCCATTGCTGCAGTCATGTCAAATTGCTCTTGACTTGCAAGGGAGCACAGTGATGCAGGATAATTAAATAGAAGAGGTACATGGAAGGACAAGCTCTACAAGAGTAGAGGAAAACAAAATAAAATGGCCAATTGTCTTGGACAGGAGGGAGCTGCAAAACAAGCACTCCAGAGTTTGAACATGGCCTCATGGTTTGGTACTGGTAACAATAAAGGGCTGTTTGTTCATCTTTCACTTGGATTCTTGGAAGCCTCTATCCATTTCTCCTGGATTCTGTGTAATAAAGAAGCCAGAACTTTGAAGCTGCTCACAGCAGGAATTTGTTCTAACCCAAATTTACGGGAAATAGCCCCAGGAAGGGTAAAGTGGGGTGAGACAGTGTATTAATACTCTTTCAGGCTGCACTCCCCTTTAGGAATGCCATTTGTTGCTCTGCCCCAGGGATCCCACAGTGTGACTGCACAGGATCTGCATCCCCAGCCCTGGCGATCACTGAATTCTGGGGGCTGTGCTCTCTGCAGTGCTGCCTGAGGGCTCCAGGAGCAATGTGCCAGGAGTTTCCCTGCAGGAATCAGGTCTTGCTGCTGTTCTGGGGGCTTCCTCAGCCACTGATCATGTCAGTGATTTGTAGGAGCAGAAAAACAGGATTTTCTGCTCGATGAGAATGAGACCAATTTCTAAGTCGTAGCTCTGAGCAACTGCAAAAACGATTTCCTAACCCAGGAAACAACACCAGGGACCTAATTCCTCTTTAAATTCTGTGATGCTGTGAGACTGAGTGCATTGTGGCAAAAGCAGCGTTTTACTTTTTCCTCACATCAGTTGCAGGCTGAAGTGCCTGGTCAGGAAGTGCAAAAGTGGAAGCACCCTTAATTCCATGGCTAATTGGGATACATTGATAATATTTTGTCAGACTCATAACACAGGTCAGAGGAGAGCTGAAACATCCTGATTCCATGAATGCCACTGAAGGCAAATTAAAATTATACATGAAACCTTTGTGCTGTTTGAACTGAGGTGGCAAAACTTTGTTTCCCTTCTTGAACCCTGGGATTTATTCTTCTCAGCAGTTATTAAGTCGTAATTTATGTGCTTATTTAAATACCAAAGTCATTTCTGTCTGGCCCATCTAGCATGATGTAGGCTACTGTCAAATGAAGATACTTGGTTTAATTTGTATAATTTTAAATATATTTTAGAGGAAATACTTTACCAGTGCTCAAGAAGATGGAGGACAGAGAAAACATTGAGGAGTATTAACTTCTGGATGCCTGGAAAATGCATTCACAATTTCATTATTTGCTGAAAGATAAGCTTGGTGCTTATTTTTGCACTGTGACAGCCTCATTTTCTTTGCCTTATATATTATCTATATTTAAAAAATCAGCAGCTCTGCAACTCGAGTAGGCTAAGGAGCTGATTGAGTCTGTGTGTATGTGTGTGACTGCTAATTTTGCACATTTTGCTGCAGTTGCTCAAAGTAAAGACTGCTAATTAATTAAAGGGTGATTGAATCCCAAGCAGTCCATGTTCCAAGCCAGTTTTGTCATTAATGTTGCCTAGCAGAGGTGGTGTACAGCATTCCTGTAATAATCCTACAATTTTGGACACCAGCAGCTCCCTGAGCTGGCACACCCAAATGCATTTCTCCAGGTGAGCCAGAGATTGCTGACCATATCTAAGTGGGAAATGATAACAGCTGTTGATAATGATGAAATCCAATCACAGGCAGCTGATTTAGATTATCTCCCCTCAGCCTGGTGCCACCAGCGTGGATGCTGGTCACTGGTTATGTCACCAATATTTAGGTTTCATTTTATGAGGCAACTTTGTCTCCTCTCAGAAGTAGAAATAAGGAATTCCTGTCACTGGGCAACTCCCCCTTAGAAGGCCAAAGGCAAATATTAAATATTTATTTGACTTTTTAAACATATTATGCAATTTTCAGCATTGATTTATAAATAAAGATAATTGAACAAACTCGAGCAAAATCAGTTCATGCATATTTTACTTTTTGAGACTGCAGATAAATTTTAATCAACTGGTTTTAAATAATGAGCTTTTATGCTGTTTGGGGGTAGCAAAGAAGCTGTTTAGCACCATGCTACACCAACACTGCTGTGTGTAAATATTCAACTGCTCCTTTTGGTAAAATGATGCCTTTCTGCTGGGCAAGTGCCCACAAAAGGATCTTGTTGTGGATTCAGCCACAAATTACAAGGTTTTGAAAAGGATTTCGACTCAGATTAAATGAAATTCTTCAATTCCTATACAATTCCTTACTGACCAAAATTTGTTCTGTGCTTTTATCATAATCCATGTGGAGTCACAAAGGCAATAATGATTAGTTAATTATTGTTGGGGTTTAGGGGAGAACCTAATATTTCCCTGAATGCTTCATTTCTGCAGACAGAAAAGAATAGGGCAGTTCTGTTGGCAATTCAGCTCTCAAATAAACCAGAATTTCTGTTGAAATTTCCAAGGCTTTTAGTGGAAGGCTTGACATGTTCTGTGCTCTAATTTGTTCTAGAGGGAATATTTAACTCAACCTCAGTGGCAGTGGGCTACAAGACAGCAGTAGGTTTTTACCAGAGTTAAGTTAGAGGTTCTTTAACTGGGTTGGCACTGAAATTGCAAAGATATACATGAGCTAAAATGCTTTAAAATCTTCAGGAAGTCATTTAATTAAGCACACTGAAAAATAAGGAATAAAGCTCTTTTTTTCGTATTAGATTGTCTACCCTGATTATTCTGAGGTATATTTTTTTTCCATTTCTTACTGAATTTTTTATTTAAAAGAATAGTACAAATAAAAGAGAATTACTACTTTTAGAGAAAGACATGAGAAAACCCAATATCTTCAAACATCTATTTATACATTTTCTTCTTGAATAATTTATCCTTTTGGTCCCCAGGGTAGTTAATGATAATTTCTAAATGTGGTGAGTAATCTGTTTTCCTAGATTTGTGTTGGATATTACAAAAAAAAGGCAAAAAAATTATACATGAACACGTCTGACTAGTTTCTAAGTATTAAAATTTTTAAATAATCTCCTTTTTTAGGATCCTCAGCTTTTTAATTTTGTCTTCTAGTCTTGTAATTTTTGACTCTTAGGATTCATATTCTCATTCTTTTTTTCTGCTAGTAAAAAATACTGAGTGTTTTCTAAATAGTGTACATGAACAACCCATTATTTGCATACATGGAAATGGAAGGTTAACTTTAGTAAAATAATGAAAAAAATGAAAAAATATTTAGGTGGTTCCAAAACTGTGGATCCCCATTTTGCCCAATAGGCATTAAATGTGGACATGGTTTTTTGGGAACTGGCCTTCCGTCCAAGTCTCCTACACTCAGATGGAATCAATTGAATTAATTCATCCTTGGAGTCAAATAAAAAGTTACTTTATGCTTAGTTTTCATCCTCTGTCATTTTTTAAAATCTCTTTTCTCACGTTTCTTCTTCTTTCGTTCTTTCTTCTTCCTCCTCTTCTTCCTCACTTTTTTCTTCCTTTAAAGAGTTAACACCTTCCCCCAGCCCCACTTTCTTGCTGTGGATAATCAAAACATATTTGTTGAACAGCATTTCAGATCTTGGTGGAGAAAGGGGCTAAAATGCCAGCTGATGTTTCAATGCTGGCATTAACGTAATTAATAGGAGTGATCCTCTCCATGCTCTAGCACTGGAACTGAGACAAGTTGAGATTTACAGTGCTACAAGAGTATCAAAGCATTCTCCCATCAATATAATCCCAAAATAACCTCAATTTCTCCTTACTTCTGAAGGGACTATGACTTGCTCTCGTTTGTAATTTTCTGCAACTGTAAAGAGCAGTTGAAAGGCTCCTACTCTAATTCCTGCTAGAGGCAGGGAAAAAAGGAGATCTTGAGATTTAGAGCTGCAAACAAAGGTTTTAGCAGTGGAGTGGAGAAGGCCACTTTTGAATAAGGGAATAATCTTGTGATTTGTTTTAATGCTGCTTTCAATCCATGGATTTGGGCTGGAAATTCCCATCCAGGCTTTCAGGACTAGATCCTTTAGATCCTGGCCCAGAAAACTTGTTTTGGTTTATAATTTCCTTGCTTTTGAAAGAAGCATCTGGATATAACAGGAAGAAAATATGACATGGTATATTTGTTATGGTGTGAGGGTATAAATATTTATTCTTAATGAAATCTTCAGTCTTTAACCACAGTTTGAGAAGCTGCTCATGGCCACACCACTGAATCATCAGTGGACTCTGAAGTACTGGAATGTTTCCACCTATTAGTGCAGTTTTATGACACAACAATTGTAAATATTAATTGGTGACTTTTAAGAATGGCACTAAGATCTGAGTTTACAAGGTTAACATTTAAATCTACATAGATAGAGAGATAAAAGAAGCATGATCTCATCTGACTTTAAACTGTGAAAATATAGTGAATATAGTGATGGAACTTTAAATATAGTGATGGAAAGATTTAGCAAATATTGTAGAACAAATATGTGATTTTATAGGCATGAAAGGTACATTTTTTTTATCTGCAAGTACTTACAGGTCAGGAGCACTGGATATTTGCTCAGAATTTTCCTTTCCGTAAATGAGGACACAACAATTTTCTGCAATTGTATGATCTTCACAGACCTGGCAGAAAGAGAAATTTGTAACTTTGGTTTACCAGGAATCATTTGAAGGGGAATTTCTGCGCTGGAGGACTTGAATCTAAAAAAATTGGGAGTGTGCTACCTGTTGTAGTAATGCTCATCCAAACACAGAATCTTTTAGGCTGGAAAAGATTATCGAGCCCAAAATTACCCCAGCACTGACCCTTGTCTCAGACTCAGGATGGAAAGGAGTCCAAGCACAAGTTCCTGCAAGGGAGAAATCCATATTTCCTAACTCTGGCACAGAGCCACATCTCCTTTTGAATTTTCTGTGCCTTTCAAGCCATCCAGAGAATCAGAGCAATATTAAATTGCATTCCTGTCAAGAGAATGGAAAAGTAAGGCTAAAGCTTCAGGAGCTTTCCTTGACAATAAACCTATTGCAGCAACTTATTTTGTATCTAAGACAGCAAATAAGGCTCAGGAAATGTATGAGCAGCCAGCCTGGTTGTTTAAAGTGTCTGATTCACTCTCTGGAGTGTAAAGTGCCTTGGATAAAGAAATGCAAACAGAAAAATACAAAGGAATCAAAATCGGGTATTTCTTGGAAAATCGTAGCTCTGTATAGATGATAATGATACATGCAGATAAAAATGAGAGTGAAGGAGTGAAAAAGGCTTAAGTTCAGCTCCTGAGCTGAAACTGGATGTTGCCATTATGCTTTATAACTTAATTGTGTCATCCAGCTCCTTTATAAAGCCCCTTCTGCAGCAGCCTGATACTTCTGATGTTCAAGAGATTAGACACAGACAAAACCAGCCCTGTGCACAGTGAGCACCTCTGCTACACCAACACCTTGCAGTATTTACATCAATACTTTAAAATTTAGAATGCTTTCTTTCCTCAAAATAGGTTTATTTTTTCAAAAAAGCTGCAAGATGAAAGGGACAAAAAAAAAAAGCTCTTTTTCCTTTGAAGAAAATATCGATTTCAAAGCACAAAAAACCATCACAGTCTAAAGTGAGATGAAGATAACAGTTCCTAACTAAAGCACCACAGCCTAAGAAGAGCAGTTCTTAGGAATCATTAAAAGAATTACATAAATATTAAAGAACCTGAATATTACAGAATGTATCATAACACTCCTTTGAATATATATTTATTATGAAAGTATTAGCTCAAATTGTTGAATGAATCAGACCTTGTCATGCCATATGGGAAAGCTACCAATTATTTCATTTACTGTTATTTCCTGCAACATATCTGTACTAAAATAACTGCCAGGGCAAACATTGTAATCTTTGCTCTCAAAAACTTGCATTTCATCTTGCCACTGTTAGAGCAAAGGCAGCAATGACACTCAGTGCTGTTTCAAACCAAAATTAAAATCCTTTCGAATCAAAATTCTGTTATAATTCCAAAAGATCTGGGTCCTCTCCCCAATAACTTCTCTGTCTTCAAAGTAAATCAAGTACCTTTAGTTGGAGTCAAGATCCTCCCAAGGTGATTTTGAGTTCTGGGTGAGCTTTCCCAGCCAGAAATCTGATCTGTGAAAAGAGAACATAAATATCCCCATATTTTGAAAGTATTTACACCTGCTAAGCAATCTTAGTGCTTATGTCACAAGTGGATGCAATTTTTAATAAATTTACTGTCTATTTAATAGACATGTAAAAAGGTAAAGCAGAAGTTGTCATTCATATGTGGTCAATGTATCATTTCAGTAAATTTAATTGCTTTGTTTCAAAATTCCTCTCTGTTTCAAAACATAGTTGAAATAAATTGGAGTGTCTCATTGAAAACTGGAAAATGAAGGGTTTAGACTCAATTAATTCCTTCATTGGAAGGATCTGATTTCTGGAAAATCTATTTTTATTTTCCATGCAAGGCCAAACAGTAGAAACAATTTTTTCACAGGGAAATAATAAAGAAAAAACAGAAAAAGAAAAAAGAAAAAAAAAAGAAAAAAAAAAAGTTGTTTTCCACAAAAATATAGAATTTACCAAAAGATTTGAGATTCCCCTATGAACTCCCAGCCTCTTCCCAAGCTGTCAGGTCTTGGCATAGACACAGGGAACAGGGGCAGCTCCTCTGCTTGCACAGCAAACAACCTCACATCAAATAAAGGGAGATTACAGTAAAACATTCAGCTTTTCCTCCCTTTTTCAACATCCCCCAGTCCCTGCTCTGTTTTTTGCCTTTGAGTGCCAATAGCAAAGCGGATGGGAGGCTGCCCCTGCAAAAGAAGCAGAATTTTGGATGAGGAGAATAATGTCCCACACAGAGATGGAGTTGCACAAAACACATTTTATCCTTGCAAAACGGTGCAATTAAATGTAGGAATCACTTAAAAAAAAAAAAAAAGTGGAGTGGGAACTTCATGGGATGCTAAATGATTTTGTATTTCAAAACATTTCTTGAGGAGGAAAGGAGGAGATGGCTCGGAAACTCACAAATTATTCATTTCAGGATCAGACAAAACTGGAAAATCTTGGGGCTAAGGTGCTGTGCTTTCAGCTGTGATTATATCAGTGGAGCCTGGAAAAGAGAAAAACAATTTCTGTGGTAAATAAAGGGGATCCCAGCAGGGCAAAACCTGGGTAACCTCTGTGTTGATCTTTCTGTTGTCCTGGGGTTCTTTTTGTGATCAGTGGTTGGGGAAGGTTTTCCAAACAGAGCAATATTCCAAATTTTCTGACATGTCTTACATGTGGATTTGTGTTTGTAGGGAGCACAGCCTGCCAGGAGTGAGGTCTGAGTGTGAAACTGTGCTGAGAACCCAGTGTCTGTGTATTTGAGGGTTGTTCTGGACTATATCTAGGCTGGTTCTCTGGACTGAGTATCTGGGAGAGCACTCATTAGATGAGTTTTTAATTAAAAAAAAAAAAAGATCAATAGATGAGTATCCAGTTCATGGACCAAGTGTGTTTTCCTGTTAGTTTCATCCAAATAAAACTGTTTCTCTGCTGACACACAACAACACCACCAAAATGTGGTCAAAGGGAGTGGTCTGGAGATTCTCTCACAAAGCTTGATGCCTCAGGTTTAGCTTTTCTATTTTTCACATCCTGTGCTGCTTTAGTGTGTGGGTCTGGGCTTCACATCAGGGCATGGTGAGCTCTGTGCACAGAGCAGGGAGACAAAA
>JAWWEY010000275.1:30348664-30416980 GCA_035582745.1 Loriotus luctuosus | reverse complement strand
GTGGTGCAGCAGAGGCAGTACCACAATGATGCCCTCTAATATACTTTTTATTAATAGGATTTCAATGACTGGGGTCTTGAGCTTGCTCTGTGGACAGAAGTTAATTTCTCCACAAGAAAACAAGTAGCATTAAAAAAAAGGCAGCAAGACTGCAAAAGGTATTTGTGGCTTGCACTCAGCTGAAACCAGCAACATTCACCCCTGCAAGCTACTCAGATAAACAATTACCTTACTCATCCATTCCAGTTCAGGTGTCTTTTCTGTGTATGTTTGGTCTGGAGGCTCCATGAAGAATGTTATTGATCCTTTTAATGGACAGGGACCTTGCTAAGCGATGAACTGTCCACCCACTTTCCCTAATTAAGAAAAATCCAATTACCACACACAAGTGTAGACTGTGAGCCTGTAAATACCACCCATCAGTCTTCAGGAGCTGGTACAACTGGCAATGTGTTCCCAAACCATCTGCACAGCAAAAGACTCATTACAAATTCAAAATGACTTGACAACTTCTGTACTGGATTCCAGGACAGCAACTTGACTGAAAAGCATCAGCCCTTGGCAATGGTTACAAAGCACCTCCAAATTACCACATTCTCATCAGGAGAGTGATGTGCTCAGAGAGGGTTTCCAGAGCCTGAAGCAGAGAGTTCTGCTCTAAGTTCTGTGGAACAGCCATGCAGAATGATCCTCTCCTCACAATCTCCAAGAGAAGACAGAGTGAGAAAAGCTCCTGGAGAGGTGGAAACACAGAACAGCTCTGCAGAACACACAGAACCCATGGGGGGCCCAGAGGAGAACAGAGCAAACAAGGGCTCACCCTGGAGGGGATGAGATGCCACACCTTGGAAACCAGGCTTCCAAAATGACACTTAGAGGGGCAGAAGCCATGAGAAGGGACAGATCTGCAACATAAAATCGAGATTTGGGGGGAAATGCTGGGATTACCAGTGCAATGAAGAATATACAAAAAAATCTTGAAAATAAAAAAATACCAGTGGAAGAAAAGATCCTCTCGAATAAATAAAGCAACCCTCAACTCCTTGCTACAATGCAAATCAAATTCAGGGCTCAGAGCAGAACAGGGCTTTACTTCCTCCCTTACATCCATTCCTGAAGTTTAAGAATATTGCAATATGATGGTAAAATCATTCTGCATTGATCAAAAGAATCTTTGGAAGGAGGACTACAGAAATTTAGATCATCCTCTCCTAGGATACAGGGAATTTGTGCTGCCATGCCTATCATAGATTATTGTAGGAAAAACAAGAAAATAATTCAAGTCTACTTTATTAAATAGCCAGACTTAAAATTTCTTTTTAATTTTTTCTTTAACCATTAAAAACAGCATAAAGAAGGAAAATTACATTGAAAGGTAAAACATCCAGTAAGGCAGACAGAGACAGTAATAGCAAGACTGAGAAGCAAATTTATAAATGTGAAAGATGATACCAAAGAGACTATAGGAGTCTTAAGTAGTTGAGACTGGATAGTAATAGGAAAAAAGGGGTAAGTGGCCATATGAGGAAAAAAAATTAAGAAAATGAGAAAATAACTGTAAATGCCAGGGCTAAAAGCTAAGGGTAGGAAAAAAGATAAATCACAAGGGAATTACAGGTAGAGCTGGGATATGGCCTAGAGAACTGCATTATACTTGTACCAAAGTTGAAAACCAGAGTGCCAGGAGGGAGATCAGCCCTTAGGGAGGGGGAACTCCACCAGACAGTGGCAGTGTAAGGCTGGCACTAAAACCAAGGCTCCCACAAGTGATGTTACAGTCACACTGTGTGGGTTCATACAGAGCAGGGAAGGTCTGGGCAAAGGAATGCAAAATAGAGATAAAACTCATCACCTTGTTCTGGCCAGCTGAAGTAATCAATGAAAGTTAGAGAATAAACCTATCAACTTCCATACAAATTTTACATTATAACCCTTTTTTTGCAGATGAATAAGTGCCACAAGCTATACCCCAAACTCTGTTTTCCAGTGGTGTGTGAACACACCATAGGGGCGGGTCAGACCTTGTGGAAACTCGTGGCACACAGAGGCAGGATCCTGTTGGCACACACCTATGACCACTGTGTGACCCTCCTAAAAACATTCACATCATGCCAAATAGAATTGTGTTCTGCCTGGTGTTCATCTCCTAGACCAGGAATTAGGGGTGCTCTACACACCATGGGATTTGTACACCAAGACACCTAGCAAGGGAAAACACAAAGTTAAGAAGAGGCAAGAGAAAGATGCTTCAAACTCCAAATTTTCATGTCTTTATTTATTGATTTATGTGGTGAACAAAAAATTCATCAATACCCTCTATTCCTTTGTCTGCATAATTCAGTTCTAGCAAATAATACCAATCAAGGTGATTTAATTGAATCTATATCTTGCAATGTTGATGGTGGATGCCATGCTTCTCTTACAAGGGTTTGCTTCATTTCCTTTAGAACACAATTCACTTCCTTTGAATACTACAAGTGTATTTCATTGGAGGGGTGAATTCTAACCAACTGAAAAATACTTATTTAAAAATTACTGGTCCTCTGATGCCTTGGGTTTTAGTTTTTATATTTTTTGCATTCTGCACTGCCTTGGTGTGTAGCTCTGAGCTTCATGCTAGGTGTCAGCAAGTTCTCTTCTCGGGTAGGTAGACAAAACAATCCTTTTCCAGTTTAAGACTGAGGACAACAATTACAAGTTTCAGGCCCAAAAGGTAAAAAACAACAAAGAACTGAAGAGAGCAACAAGGAGGATGGAACTGCATAACCTGAAGCTGTAGTTGGACAATTAAATCCAATATGAAAATGGACCAGAACTCATAAAAGTGAGAGACCTCATCACTGGCTGCCCATTTTGTGACTATTTCGGGTTTACCTTGGGTGCAGCCCTGGCTGGGCTCTTGTGCTGCCCAAGGTGGATCCATTGAGGCCTTTTAATAAATCCCTGCTTTATTCTTTAGCTCTGTCCAGCCTCTGTTCTAGGGAACCTTCACAAGGCATCAAGCTGGTGCTAACACACTGCTGAGGGCACAGCTTCAGGCACTGAGCAGTAAAAGATTCTGCATCCACTCAGCTTTCAGTTTTCCAAACTCCAGAGCAATTCATTATTCCCCTGGGTGCCCAGCAGATATTCCCTGCCTGGGCACATTTCACACCCTTCTGCTGCGACTTTGTGCTTTGCTGATTCCATCCACTCCTCCACAAAAAGCAGGCAAGGTACCACAGAGGGAGATGATAGACTCTGTTTCTTGTTCATTCGTAATCTACTTCTCAAAATCCCTTTTCCTGTATTTATCTGTTGGCCAAATGAGAGTATAAATGCTAAAATAGGTGTCTGAGACAGCTGGAGTGATGATTTGAAGACTGTGAAAAACAAATGTTTCTCCTCATTTATATTTGGGCTTCTTGTGCTTTGTTTTGTGCTTTGTTCAAGTCTGAAAGGAGAACCCTTTCTAAGTGGAGAAAAGCCAAGAAGCAGACCAGGAAATGAGATATTTCAGTGTTACATACCTATTTTAATATATTAATAGGTTAATATCTATTTTCCATCTAACCTTATGCAAATGTCTTGGTTAGTGTCTGGCATTGTATCTGCACCAAAACCTGAGCTGAACAACAAACGAGGAAGGAGTTTCTGAAGGGTTTATACAGATCTTGTGGATCATCTAGTTATAATAAAAACAAAGCAAAAAACCAAAGAACAGGAGTGTTGGGCTAGGGACCTATTTAAGAATGGCATAAACAACAACCAGCATTATCTCTTCTGCAAAAGGGAAAATCCCACTTAAGCGCAGAGAGAGGTTAAAGTGACAGGTCAGAAGTGGCTCAGGAGACAAGAGGGAATCTTTCAGAGAGGTTTAGCTAAAGCCCTGGGATTTGGAGACCAAATCCCAGAAAGAAGATGAGAGCAAATGCTGCTCTAATGAGCTCTAATGCCAATTATAAATGGCATCCTCTGCTTGGTCATGAAACTGCATGTGGCAGCTGCAAGCAACACGTGGGCTTTTTAAATTACCTGGATTTCTTCCACAGAGAAAAAAAAATACATCCCTATTACTTCTTTTTATGAGATCCACCTCTGGTGCCTTCTGCTTAATGATCAGTGCAGTATAAAACATCAGTCAACAAAAAGCAGCACAAACAAGCCATGTTCCTTGGCTGATTTATCTCCTGCGTGGCTGCAGGAGGGAATGTGGGAAATGCCTCTTCCTTGCCCTATTAGAGGCTGCAGATTACAGTAAGCACATTTTCAATATTTACTCAGTGCCCCTGGGCTCAGGGCTGTTGGTGTTTTCAGAGAAAAGCCTCTTGGAGGTGTTCAAAACTTAATTACTTACTGAGACCCCTCAGATCTGTGTCAATGAATGGGTTTTTAAGAGGCTGACGCTATTTTTTAAAAGCGTGCTCCTCTTTGACTTTTCAAATAGGAATGAATTTTTTTTTAGTACACTTAAGAATGCTTTCATTTCAGATTCATGAGCCTCAGGGAAAGGGGAGGAGAAAAGCTATGTAGGTGTTTTCTCCTCAGTGTTTCCAACATTTAATGTCTGAAAATGCACCAAACAAACAAAGCAACCTACCTAAAATGTTTTAACAGCTGCTAAAACATTTTTTGTCCCCCCTGCACTAACCTACACACATTTTAGGGATCTTTGTGAAAAAGCTCACATTTAACAGCAAATGATATCCCTTTCATCCTCTTTTACAAGTTGGACTTCACAGGAAATTCTGTGGACTTTCTTCCCCTAGCAACTTCTGCTACTTTATAAATGATATTTGGCCAAACCTACTCCATTTCTGTGCTACAGAAGTCCAGAGTAAAACCAGCCTTAAACCTTTATTCAGTTTTTTTTTGTTGGTTTTTTCTTTTTTTTTTTCATTTCCATACTGTAGCAGATCAGAGACTGTAGAGCAGTTAGTAAGCTAATAAGTACAACATGAAAATTTGCCATGCACTCTATTTATCACTATTTATAAATCCTATTACAAACAGCTCTTGGAGAATAAAAATTAAATCAATGATTTTGTCTTTTATGGTGTTGATATAAAGAGGAACAGTGCTGGCCCAGAAATTTTATGTCTATATTGGCAGGTCAGAGAAGAAATAGGGAAGAACTAATGTATGCTGTCAGGTATAAAAAGAGTCTTTCTGAAAATAATTTTTCATTTAAGCCCAGCTGACTTTCCTGGAAATTGAGATCTTAAACAAACCCTAGCTCTGAACATTTATCCAAAAATCTGAATTTAACATGGTACTCATTTCACCCTAATTTTGCATTTCATAGTTGTGTAATTTAAGATGTTTATTTACACTCCCTTTGCAGTCAGTGTAGAAGAGCAGCATCTTCAGAGAGGAGCCCATCCTGTCTATTCTTGGTCTATTCAGATTTTATGAGGGGATAAATCTCATG
Source organism: Loriotus luctuosus (assembly GCA_035582745.1). Classification (NCBI taxonomy): domain Eukaryota; kingdom Metazoa; phylum Chordata; class Aves; order Passeriformes; family Thraupidae; genus Loriotus; species Loriotus luctuosus. The sequence continues at coordinate 30,411,570 of JAWWEY010000275.1, read as the reverse complement.
ATGAGGTGTCCAAATGTGGTGATATGGCTGAGTATAATGCTATTCAGAAAAATAAAAATAAAGGCAGGTGAAGAGAAGTTAATTAAAATATTTTAAGACTCTATTTTAAGTTCCCATCACGATTAAAATGTTTTCTAATTTTATCTTTTTTTTCTTTTATTATTATTTCACTTCTGCCTTGTTTTAAGCTAATGTGGAAATATTCATTAGTCAGGCTTAAAAACAATCCCTTTGTGAAACACATTGAAAAATATGCATGGATTTTATTCAATCACCTACTTACATGTCTGTTTTATGCCACCTAGGCTCATGAACTTGGCACAAAGAGTGACACTGCACTTACAAGAGGCACTTTAAACTGATTTACAGTATCTTGGTAGAGGATGCAGCCAAGCCTAGAGAATTCTGCTTTGTCACAGATTTTAGCAGATTATTTTAGGCATACAGAGCTTAGTTCACAAATCAGTGGGAATGATTCAGTGTTGCTGTAAAAGGAGGTAAAAATTCCAAAAAAGAGCTAAAATTCCTTTTTAAGATTGCCATTTTTAACATCAGCCAATCTCTCCTGTGGCAGGGACACCATTTCAGTTTTAAATTCTAGGCAATCTCTGCTTCTCATAACTTGTTGCTCAGTTCCCAGCCCTGATTTCTCACCAGGACCCCAAGCTTGACCCAAATGAGGATAATCTTCTTTCTTTCAAAATCAATGCATCATAAATGGGCAGTGGCACCACGCAGAGTTTTGTTTGTTACTCATTTGGGAGGTGTTATTTTATGATCTTTAAATAAGAAGGGAAAAAAATTAAATATATAAGACTGCCCATCTCCTTGTCCCCTTCTCCAAAAGTTTCAGCTCCCCCTCTGTAATTTTCTGTGAAGTGATTCCCACGTTCTGAGTGGCAGCCCTGCTGTTTGCAGAGGTTCCATTCTCCTCTGCCAAAGGCTAAAAATATGTCTGGTCACCAGTGCATCCAAGGTAATCCTATTCATATGTTGATGGTCCTTGAAAAGCCCTTCATTCCAACCTGGCAATGCCTAAGAGTTACCTAATTCCTTTTGATTCTGCTTTTCCAGAATAGAATTTTCCCCTCAGTCCTGACAGCCTCAAAGTGAAAGGGTAAAATAGGCCAATGCTCAAAAAGATGAATGGGTTGGATGAAGCAAATCCATCTTTCATGAGAGTAATGCTAAAATTCACCCTCCTGTCCCACAGCTACCCATAAATTGTGTCACTGGTTTAAAAATAATGAAATTTTTTGAACACAGAAGCTTGGATTGGATTCTTTTGTATTTTCAGCACAGGCACCTTTTCTCACAAGTAGGGAGTGGAATGGTCCAGGACAGTGCAGGGAGGGATGGGCAGGCAAGAGAAAAGAAATTTATTTGACTCATGGAATAAAAATTCCTGGAGCTTGATTCTCAGTATTGGAATTTCAACTAAAAGAGGAAATTTTGCTCTTTTCTGCTGAAATGTGAGAGGGTCCTGAGCACATCCCCTCTGGAGGGGAGGCTCAGGGCCAGCTCCAGGGATGTCCCTTCCCACTGGGAGAGCTCCCAGACCCTGCTGCAACCAGCCCCTGTCCTTGGGAGCTCCTTGGGAGCTCCTTGGTGCTCAGGCCTGGCTTGGTCCCCAGCACCTGCTACTCCACAGCCACCCTCACCCACCCTGACAAACCTTTCATGCAGAAAACAACAGCTTCTCTTACAAAAGACAAAAATACCTTGTGCAGAAATGCAATTAAGGATACAGCTCTGAAGAAAAATAGATGCAGCACACGCATAGCTAACTACAATCTCTTAGCTCTGATAAATCAGTGCAGAAACTGCAGCTAAAAAAGTCTATAATATTACCAGAATTACATATTGAACTGTCTAAAGGTTCCAAATGGGTTTTTGTCCTGCTCCTCACATATTGGCTTTCTCAGTAGCAGCTCAGATCTGCAAGGTTGCAAAAATTGATCATTTTCCACGTGTGAACTTCTGTTCTGTTCATCCCTCCCTTGCCAAGGAGTGAGATTCCCTCAGAAAACACAGGGATCCCACAAAAATGAAAACAGATCATGAATTATTCAAAACCAGTATTCGTATCTACAGAATTAATAATATATGTTGAGGCAAAGTCTCATTATTTTTCAAACCTCTTTTTGCAACTTGACTCATTGCTCTTTGCATGCAAAATTATACCCATAGAAGCTATATTATTACCTACTAAATATTGTTTCCACAAATCCAAATGTTAGCTGGCTTTTTCTTTCAGATACTTCAGATTAGGTCCATGAGTTTAAATATTTGGCACAGATCCCAGGAGGGGGATTTTGCTAAGGCACTAGAGGATGTAGGTTTGGGGCAGCAGATAAAAAACCACATATTTAGAACCATATGTGCTGGTACAGCAGAGCAGGGAAGAACTTGCAATATATGAAAATACATTTAGATCAGACATTTCCCTTCAAATGACACCAAAACCTCTGTTTTCAACAATGTGCACAGCCTAGGAATTCTTCTAAATTGCTCTCTCATGCTTAGGTCCAAGGAAGGCCCCATGATGTGACAGCCACAGGTCTGTGAGCCACATTTTTAAGGCAGCCAACGTGCAAAGGGTCATAAACCATCTCAGAAGGCAACAAGGAGCCAACCCAATGTGCAAAGGCTCAAAAACCATCTCAGAAGGCAACAAGGAGCTCTCCAATGTGCAAAGACTCAAAAACCATCTCAGAAGACAGCAAGGAGCCAACCCAATGTGCAAAGGGTCAAAAACCATCTCAGAAGACAACAAGGAGCCAACCCAATGTGCAAAGGGTCAAAAACCATCTCAGAAGGCAACAAGGAGCCAACCCAACATGCAAATACTCAAAAACCATCTCAGAAGACAACAAGGAGCAAATCCAACCCTACTCTGCTACCAGAAGGAGCCATCCCATCCTTTCTCTTGGTCCTGCTAACACAATCACTCTGGAGTTATTGCTGGTGTTTTCTGGCCCATGGGGAACCTGCAGTTATTTCACTTTTCCAATGGAATCAAAGCATTTAATTTTTGGAGGATCCATTTGTGGTTTGGTGAATCATGCAGAACTGCAGGAATACTAATGCTTGTGCAAAGAGGCAGGAGGGAACTCTCAGCTGGAAGAGGTCAAGCAAAAACCCCCTTGAGACAGAGAAGCCTGTTCTGAAACTGCACCCTGACAGTCTCAAAAATGCCTTTATTCTGTAATAAAGCTTTGAAATATTGTGCATAGCAGTCTCATATCCACAGAAAATGTCAGCTAAATAATTTCTAAAGAGATTTTAACACAGAGATTAAATGTTAACTAAATAATTCTAAAGAACAAGAGATTTTAACACAGAGAATAAATCATGATATCTTTCACTAAAGGGGTGGTAAGATACTCTGACCTGGATCACCTCACATCAGGCATAAAACTTACAGCTGCATGTTCAAATTCAGGAAGTATTTAAATTTTTAATGTTGCTTGATTGTTGTTAAAAATGTTATGAAAATGGGTAATATTTGATGGAAATATAAGCTGATTTTGTTTGTGCAACAGCTGTGTAAAGTCCCTGTAGAATAATCAAAATAAACAAATGCAAGGGCCAATAGAATTTCCTGAAGTGCAGTGAAAAAATACAAATAATACTTCAGGGAAAATCTTTGCTTCCCAGCCTTAACTATACTGTGGACAGAGAAAAATACAATAGCTGCTGCAGCATGCTCAAGATTTCTGTAGTCTGAGAACAGCTTTGAAACATCACTTTTGTGATATCAAACAAAATGTTTAAAGTAAGCTTTCTTTGTTATTGTAAGCTCCAAATGCTTTGATCCCTGTATGTCATAACAAGCTAGCTTTGGGTTTATGCAATGGCTTTTTTCAGTAGCTAAACTATATATTGATAAAATTATTAAATTGCTTTCTGGGGTGTAATGGTGAGCCTCAAAAAAGAAATTAATAAATTCAGCACCATGAAGTTCTAGGCTGCTCCACCTTTCTGCTGTTCAAATGAAAGTACATAAATTTATGTGGCCAGCTGAGCCCTCAGTAACACCATCATTTTGTCAGTGAGGCACAAACAGTGCTTTAGAATAATACTAAAAGTTAATCCCACAGCCAAAGTTCACTGCTCAAATTCCAGGAGAATATTCTATATTTGGCATATGGAGCTCACAACACACAAGAGTAGAACCAGATATAACTTAATGTAAGTAAAGTAACTGCATTTTTTTATTAACATAATGCAGTTTAATAAGGATGTATTCAAGGCCTTATTATTGTATTCACAAATTAATATGGAATGCAGATTTAGTCTGTTGCAATCAAAGTGCACAAAGCAATAAATGAGACCCAAAGTCAGAAAGGACAAGATTTATTATTGAGATCAAACTGAAAGCATAATCCAACAAATCTGGCCACAGCTTTTCTGTACTGCCACACAACGTGTGCAGCACCCACAGAAAATATTTTTTTAAAGGTCATTAAAATAAAACCCTTTTGATTTCTTCAGTTGGGAGCTCATTGCACTGTTCAAACAGAGATGAAGAACTCCAGCATTATGTTTAGAGTTAACCAGTTAATCCTTGAAATGCATGACCTCTGATCATTTCTAGTATTTGCCAGTTCCTATTTTGAGAAACCCCTCTGCAATTTCTGATATAATTTTTCCTTGGTTCAAATTAACGATTCAGCTCTACAAAGATTTTCCTGTAACTTGTACAGTGACTACAGATCTCCCTGAATCCAGATAAATGTTTTATAGAGTCTGTTTCCGAGCTGCAAATTCTTTTGAGAATTGGCAGAATCAGGGACTCCATAGCAGCTAAACAGGACAGGAAAATCAGATTTGCATGTCTGGATTCTGCAGTACAGAAGCAAACATCTAAGAGTAGACAGAAAATCAAGAGGTGCTACAGTGTCTGGGATGTACAGTGAGGTCCCTTTCCATACAAGGAGATCTTCAGTAAATAAAGATGGCTCATTTGAATTATTTGCTGCTTGGACTGAGTGGCTTTAGTTCAAGTGTGCTGGACTCCAGGGGACAGTGATATTTTATATTCCTGTAAAGAGGAAGACAAACCTCTGCCCTTCCCATCATATTTGGTTTCAGGTGTACATATAAAGAGGGCAATAAATAAACAAAGCAGCTAGGAAAGAAGGGGCCTGTATACTGATAAGCACATCAGCTTTTCAGCATGGTGCCAGCAGGATAAATGCAAATTCATGGGGTTTATTTCATGGGGATTAGGGGAATAGTTTCCCTCCAAGACATTATTTTGACAAGGTTCAGAATTTCCTTAGGATGATCCTCCAGCAGCAGGATTTGTGACTTTCTGTCCCCTGGTGATTTCCTGTCTGCAGGATCCCCAGCTTGGCCGGGTTTGTGTGCTGTACCTGCAGCTGGTTCTATTTACCAGCTCAGTTGTTCCCTCAGACTTCCCTGGCAATTCCTCCAGCTCTGCAGCTCATCTTTCCAAGTACCTTTGCCCCTTTGGGTCCCATCTGGTTCAGTGTTTATTGATTTGTTTGGAAGCTCCTCTCAGAACAGACCAGATATTCAAAAACCTCTCCTGATTTCCTGCTGAAAAACTTGTGCCTTCTTCCAGCCTCAATTTTCATTAATCTGGCAGTTCATCTTGCCTGTTCTTCTACATTTTCACTTCAAAGGCTCTCCATGTAGTCCTTGCTTTTCTTCACCAACTGTCTAACCATAATTTGATTTTAGGTTTTGGAGGATTTTGTTTGGCAGTTTTGATTTGATGATTCTAATATTTTTAGAATATTTTTTTATCTGCAGTTTTGTCTTATCCCAGGCCCTTTCAGAAGGATTCCCACCCACTATGTGAATTTTAAGATCTGATTATACTGCTTGGCTGTCCCATTTTCTCATTGTCTTTAACGTGATCCTTATGTTCTGCAATTCAGTAGAATCTATATTTAAATATGTGTCTTAATGCCCTTGGACACCTTGGGTAAATTTTACCACCTTTTTATTTTTGCACTTCTCTCTTTTTGACTGGCTTGTCAGTACCACTAAAGAGGCTGTCAGGACCCACACAAAGCACGTGCATTTGGTGAATTAATATTTATAAAGACAGGCAGTGGGATGTGATTTTCATGAGAAAGGTTTCATGCTAAACACAAAGTATTTTTGTGTTAAATTGTTCATCAACAAAGAGCTAATGCATCAAGGAATGACCTTTACTTGTTCATCTATGCCATCAGTCTTAATTTAGAAACCCAGCAATGCCCTTAAACAGGATAATTATGAAGTTAAGCTCACACATAAATCATCAGTGTAAAAATTAGGCATACAGGCTGAGGGATATTTTAGCTTTCAGTTTTCATTCTATAGCATTTTGTTAGCCCAGCAAGAAGAAACTGAGGAGCAGCTTGTAAATTCATGGGGCGTCATCCTGAGTCCTTTCTTGAATTCCAAACAAGGCCAAGAAATCTGGGTCAGAAATGCCTCACATTATTTCCTTAATTTTGCAAAAACCTGGGTGCAGGTTTGTCTGTCCTTGTGCTGTGGGTCTGAAGTGTCACAGCAGGGTGTGAGGCACCTCAGCTCCCATCTCAGCTCAGCTCCCATCTCCCAGCACCTTTCTGGGGTTCCTGGATCCATCCCTAATGACAAGACTGATTTTGCTTCCCTCTAGAAACACACTTGCCTGAGAAAAGGGCTCTAGAAGCAAATGAGGCTTTTCAAACAGGGATAAATATTGTAACATTTGGTGTGTCCTACCCTGCAAGGATGAGATTGTGGCTTGTGAAGCAGCTCCTGAAATACACATTACACCTCAAAATTCATTCCTCCAAGGGCGCTGGGGACAGGTCAGAGCACAGGGAATCACTGCAGGGGCAAACGCTGTCAGCTGAGGGACTTGCACTCCCTCAGTCCTTCTCAATTGACCAATATTTATCCAGTTCAGTGATTCCCATTTCCATGTCTGTGCCTTTTCTCTTTGTCCAACAGGATCTGCTCCCCCTTTTGTGGTCAGATTGAGAAATCATTCCAGAGATTGTGTTCCATCTACAGGAACAGCATTTGCACACATGGACATTGCTGCAGCTCCTTCTTTCAGCTGCCTTTTCTCCTCTCTGAGCTTGAGTTTGTTCTTGACTTACAGACGCTCAGGTGGTTACAGAGACTGGGCAATGGTAGTTTCAGAGTGACTCTGAGCCTTTATAATTGCTTTTCACAGTAGAAACTTTCTTTTCTCATCCCAGAAAAAGTGATATCCCCCTTGCCCAGCTGAACCAGTAGCAGCAATACAATCATTCTTTCACTGATTGCTGTGTAGGAAAGGCTGCAAGTGAGCACAGACACCTGTACCACGAGCTCAGCAACGCAAATCCCATCAGGTTCTGCAGAGAGTTTCTGCTCCATCTGTGAGTGCAGCTGATTGTACTGTCCTGCCCAGGTCTACCAGCTCCCCCTTTCAGACAGCAGATTTCATCAGCAAAACTGAATTGCTCAGGAATTAGCTCAGCAGGAAAAGCTGGCTCAAAAATGGATCAATTTTATTGTTTCAGAAAGTTCCTAAGTGTACAATTTTTCCCCAGCAGACCCATCTCTCAGGGAGATATTAACTGTAATGGAACAGGCTCAATCATTCATTTCTTTATAAGATGGGCAGGCTTATCAGCATGTGGGATGGGTAAAATAGGTGAGCTGTGGAATGTGTGAAGGGCAGTCTATCAGAATGTGCTGGGTAACCTTCACAAGCGTGCCTAAATGTCTTTGATTAAGGGCTTTTCTTCTCTAACTTGTGATAAATGCTGGAATATTGATTTTTACAAGCTTGTTACTGAAGACAGAGAACATATTCCAAAACGGGATTAGAGCAGTAGCTAGAGAGGAAAAACTTCAAGCTTTCACACACAAAAACAAACAAACAAAAAAAGAATTAAAAATTGCCCACAAGGGAGAAGAAAAGAGAGTTAGTTTTAGCAACGTCATTATAAGAATGTTGTAAATGCCTTGGAGGAAAAGGGTAGTTTCTTTTAAGGTTACTAAATTAAGCATAGGTTGTGAAAGGAAAATGTCTTTAGTATTGAAGTCTGTGGATTTCCTACAGCTCATAGTATAAATAGGGACCCAGTCTGCTAAAAGAAGATATCTGCCATAAGCATGACATTTCCTCCCTCTGATTTTGGGCAGCAGGTGTCTGTAGCATTAGTTAATACAACAACAAGTTGTTTGCTGAAGATTCATACTCTTTCAAAGAGGCCCCTCTAGGCATGTTTGGGAAAGTTCCACAATCTGATTGTTGGTTTCTCCTTTTACTCCAGAAATAGGGATCCTGAGTGCTGGCAGTCATTGTATTCAGAAAACAAACTGATTCAGTTAAACAAAACAGATAACAGAGACACACTGAGATTGCAGAAAAACAAGGTTTTGGGACCTGAAATGATGCTTTAAAAACATCCACAAGGCTTATATTCCATTTCTTTGCTCAAACATCTGCATGTTGCTTTGTCTTTTTTTAATAGAAAACGGGGAATAAGCATTGATAGAAACACCAGTATTTTCCATGAATCTAAATTTCAAAAGCAGACAGAAGAATTCTGTGATTTTTTTTCCATGTTCATGTTTACAACTTAAGAGGCCTCAGTTACTCAGTTAGGCATCAGAAGGAATAACATGAAATGTAGGTGATAACTCCCCATCAGAACCAAGGCACCTGGAGGCTGATGGAGCTCAGCATTTGGAATCTCTGCTGCTCTCCCAGCTGTGCAAAACCTTTATTGCTATTCCACCAGCTGCACTTGGCTTAACTCCTCCTGTGCTTTCCAGAAAACCAAGGTGAGAACTCACATGACACTGATCCCAAAATCAGAGGGGACCTGTTTGTTAAAGCCTCATGCAGAGCCTGATGACACCAATGGAAACATTTCTTTTGATTTTGACAAGTCTTGTATTTAATCTCCTGTATATCCAAAGAGACATCTTGTCTTCCTCTTCTGGCAGGTGCTGGCTCAAGAAACAGCTTCAACATTGCCCCTCTTTAAATATCAGAGAAACTTATTCCCACACAAGTTCCAAAATTCCAGAGTTATTAATTCTAAATGAACTCTTGACTGGATCTTTCTCATACCAATTCTAACAGTTGAATCTTATACAATCAATTACATTTCTCATTTCTTTTTCATTACAATGGCTTTCTCTTTTATTCTCTGTTCATTATGTGTATATTGTTTACAAGATAACACTTTAATCTTTCTCCCTATTCTAACAGTTCAGTCATGCTTTTACAGTACAAACTTGATTTAATTTCTTAGCAAGGGCCACAGGGAAATTGAAGAGGTGCTGTTCATTATCCTGTCTTGTAATTATGTTTCTAGCTCTGCTTTCTAAAATAGCTCTTGGGTGCCTCTGGTTCTGGGACTGTTTTAAATCTGATCAGTGTCTCATTACCTGACATGTTTTAAACTGCTGAAACAGATAAACCTAACTTGGGGACTGCTCACTGTGTGCCCAGAAATTTTAAGCAGGAAAAGGTGTGAAGCAATGCATTCACTGATGTGTGAATTCCAGGCTGGATTTGGTTTCTTTGAACCTTGTGATATTATTGCCAGCACAGGGCAATCCACACAGATTCATCCACTTTTAATAACACTGCTTAACTCCATGGCATCCATCACAAGGACAGTATACACTTGATTATATTGCTAATGTTTGAATTTTCTAACAACATTTGAAAGAGCTAACAACTGCCTGGCTAATTTTGTGGTATATGAAGGAGGCTGAGACATTTTTCTTAAAATGGGACAGATTTCCAATCTTCCCTTTGAACATAACCCCTTGGAAAAGGGTTCTATTCCCCACTGAGGAGCAAATCCAACTGAGTGCACCACGGCACAAATTCCTGAAATCTGCAGAGCTGCATAAGGAGATGACAAGCATGAGAAATAAAACCCCCTTGCTGTCAGAAAGAGTTCATTGCTGCCCAGAGGACTTCAAACTACAGAAAAGGGATAAAAAAACAACTCTCAAGGGAAAGAAAATCTGACCTCCTGATCTTCCTTTTCCTGGGCTGATGGAGAATCCTCCTCGTCAATGCCATGAGGGTTCTGAGATATGCTTCAGCCTGGCATCCCTCAAATCTGCCCTGACCATGACACAGATTAGATCATCACTGCCAGTTTTGCTATTTTCAAGAGAATTGTCTTTGCTCTCTACATCTGTACAACCTGTGCAATGCTAAAAATGAGGAGGGAGGTAGGGGTTGGTCACTCCTCACACTTGTCTTGAGGCAGCAATCAAAATTGGCATTTATTTGTCTCCCTTTGTGCTACTTTCTGTAATGGCAAATCTTCAACCATCAGAAACTGGACTGAAAACAATATTACATTCTGCCTTGAGGTAAATTTGTCAGATTAATGGCACCTATAAAAGAAATAGTGGCTCCTTAAATTACTGACTCTGGGCTTTGTACAAAATGCAGCTCCACCAGCAAACCTGAGTGTTGGTGTCTGTGGTGCAGAATAAATGCACAATGCAGGGAGTCCCTGCCAGCATCTGCAGACTGTCTTTGCAACAACAGATAAGTGGTGTCATTTCACTTATGTTTTCTCCTCTACCTCATCTGACCCAAAGTCTCTGACATCAAGAAATCGTGGGTTAAAGAGTAGAGTGAATTACGTATATCCTATTTTTTTTCCTATGGAGCTATTCCACTGCATACCTGATTCAATATTTCCTATATTTGAGATGTATCTCAGACTCAAATCTCAGCCTTGCCCTGAGAGCACTCCAACCTGTAGGCTGCAAACTTAATTGTGGGCATCTTCATTTCATTCCAAATCACTGAGTACTTAATTAATTTTATAAACCCCTGCAGCTATTTCAAAGTTCTCCTCAATGATTTCCTATAGCCCTCTGAGAGCACTTCTCTGGAACACAAGGAATGTGGTTTAGACCCTTCTTCACAGGAATTAGAGGAAGACCTTCTCTCATAACTCAAAGGAGTGTTTTAAGAAATGCACCTCATAAAGCAAAGGCCCCTTTACACACTTTAATGAGTAAACTACACAGAAAAAAGAATCCTTAAGTATTCACAATCATGAATGCTGAAAAAAAATTAATGTTTATCACAGAAAACAATTCGGTAAAAGCAAAGCATGACAAAGGACACTGAGTAAAACACTGGGATGGAAGTAACAGAAACAAGGTGAATATCTTGTCCAGTCCCTCAAAACTTCTTGCCTGGGGCTAGGACCCATTTTATTTCCCTGGGACTGTCCTTACTCCCCTGTTCTTGGCAAAAACTATACTCATGATTTTATCCTGATGTTAATATATTTGAATTTAGTGCCAAGAGCACTACAATGTGATAATATGATACATTACTCAAGTACTTTTGGAAAGATATATTTATCAATCTAGCAGAAGCAGTAGCTGCAATTTTTTCATGTACTGTTCTGAGAGAACAATGGAGATTCTGCATGAGCAGCTTCAAGGTGAAACAGTTCACCACCCTCACTAGATTTTCATCTATTGCAGTTTAAGAGGATCTTGAAATAGAGAAAATTAAAAACTCATCCACCTGCCTGTGAAAGTCTGACAGGTAATTATATTCTTCTAATTAAATAATTTTCGTTCTGTATCAGAAGGCACTGGGCCATGCTAAGAACCACACTCTAACCACTAAAAATTGAGGGCTTCTCCCCAGGTTTGAGTAGGAATTTTACCCCTTACACATGGAACAAAGGGGTGTCACATCTGTTTGTGGGTAATGCCAGGATGAGGTGCTGGAGGTGCCCCCCTTAGTCATGGAGCACTCCTGGAGCACCCCCATCAGCACTCCTGGCTTTGGGAACACGAGGAAAAACCTGCTGACATTTGGAGAACGGCAAGAATTCCCTTTAGTGTTTGATATATTTGTCAACCAAGTGATTAAGCTGTTTTGTGAATGTGCTGTAATCACAATAAATGCTCAGTGGAAGGGCTCAGGTAATGAGTGTGGTGCTTTGCTGGGAATGGGCTGCCTTGGTAAGATACAGTAATTTGTGGATTAAGTCTCTAGAATTCTCTTAGTGTAGAAAGACTGGCAGCTCTGGAATTTATTACCTCTCATGAGAAAATGGAATAGTAGCTCTTATACTCCCTTCACAGCCACTTTTTCCCTGTGTTTCCTAGGAGGCAATCTCAATATTTCAGAGGTTATTCACATTCCATAAACTCCAGGCAGTTCCTGTTGATTTATTGGGAAGTTAACACCTTTGACTATGTTCTCAGTGACACGTTCCTGAATATCTGATATGCTTGAATGCAACTTTAATTCAGAGCTGCATACATTTTGAAGAGAGACATTTTCAAATCAAGGATCTAAAAAAGCTTGTTTGAGAAAACAGAGCAGGAGTTTGTGGCCCTTGCAGTCAGGGATTCAGAATTGCATGAATGTAGATGCCTCTCTAAATAAAACTGAATTTATCAAAACAAAACTATGGATAGAGCCCCTGAATAATTCTTGGTGTCTGGAAGTAAAGCTGGATGTGATTTAGCAGATAGGGAAGAAAAGGACTCCCTTTGAAACCAGTTGATTAAAAGCCTTTCATAACATGATAGAAAACTGAATTAATGAAATAATGCCTAAAGTGTGAGAGCTGTTAATGTTACTTTAAACAAAACCATCATATAAAATATTCATTAGCACACAGAAAATAAAAAGATAGCATCTAATTAATCCATTTAGCCTCTAAATGACTAATTAATCTCATTAATATAGCCAACATTTTGTGTTAGATAAGAGAAATTAATGGCAGTTGTGTCCCCTTCTGTGTTTAGGGACAGCTGTGAAGTCACAGGAAACAGATATTTAAAATTTCAGCTTTTCCCTGTGTTTGGATATTTCTGAGATGTCTTCATGAAGAAGAAGCTAAGGGCAGCAGTTGGCTGGAATTACAAGGAGTGAGCAGAGCTGTAGGACAGCACAGCTGTAACAAGTTCACTTTTCATATGGATTTATTACCTTATTATTGAGAGGTCTGCAGCCAAAGATACAGCTCAGAGCTTATACAGGCAAATTGGTTTTCATTCTTCCCTTCTCCTATATATTTAACAGTGATGTTTAACCTGGTTTTCTGTCTAAACTTTGGTTGTGCTAAGATTCCAAATGATTGAGGTCTTTCTGTGCAGTCCAAGCAGAAAAGACACCTGAGTTAGGGTTTAACACCATTATCTAGGTTAGATTTGTTCCTGCTGCTGTTTCATGCTGATTGTAAGGAGAAAAAAAATATCAGAGCTCAATTTAAAAAATATTTTTTGGTAAGGAATTTAAAAGTTAGCCATGAAATGCAGAGGGCAGTGAAGCAATACATCATACATCAGCTTAATGAGGTGCCAAAAATATGGATGTACCTTGTAAATACAGCTACCCAAGGACTGCCTCTTTCAAAAGCAGCTCTGTAATGATAGCATGGAAGAGAAACTGTTGAAGCTAAGGATGATTTGAAAACTAGATGCAATATCAAACTCTAAGTGTATTTTTACACAATAATTTTCACAAACTTTATTCCAGTTTCCCAGACACTGCATCACTACAAGAAAAGAACTGCCTTGGGCAAGAAACTTCAGAGTTTTTGTGATTTTTCAACATTTTTTAACTCCTCAAAGATGCTGATTTGGCAAAACAGAGAGGAAATGAAAAATTTCACGACTCAAAATACTTTGTAATTATTCCTGCTTTATAATTATCCCTGAAACTGCTTGATGTTCATTGTGTGCCTTAAAAGAGCCCTTGTTAAAGTTCAGATACTTTTTAATTCTGGGGAGAAGGAAAAGAAGACAATTCTCTTGGGTGGAATCCAAAATTAATGCCAAACTTTGCCCTCATTTACTATGGCTTAAATACACTCAGCCATTTCATTATCTCCAGAGGTGTAAATAATGCCCTGCTTTGCTCTGGATGGAATTAATTCCCACACAGCCTGGGAAGTGGTTTGGGTTCTCCGAATGTGCTACAACCAAAGCAAAAGCAAAAAAAGCAGAAATGTTGTTGTGTCCCCAAGAATCAGAGGCTCAGGAAATAATCAATTTCCACCAAAATGGTGTTGTTCTGCTGCAAAAATAAAAATACTGCACAGTTAAGGTGACACAACAAGCCTTTCAATGCAAACAAAATTTAAAGCAAGCAATATTATCACTGAATTCAGTGGAGTTATCAACTGACTGAATTAATCAATGAGTTAATGTGCTTTTTTTGGATCAAAGCCTTAGAAATTTTGACACATCTCTCTCTGTAGGAAGAAAACCTGGATTAGCTAATGTACCCTTGTTCTATTAAAAATACAGCCATTAAGACATTTAAATTAAATATGATTAGTCAGCTCTGATTAAAAGCTCAGCATATGTAGAGCTTTAATTAGAGTACAGTTAGTGAAACTCGTATGCAACTTTGGTTAATGCTGCAGTGCTCAGTGGCCATAAGTGTCAAAACCAATGAAATTAACTTCTGTCCATGTGCAAGTACCCCAGGAAACTACACCAGGAAGAAATTAAACAAATGAAATTGTCTGGTTATTGATCTGTTATGTAGTTAAAATAAAATGGAACCTCTGTCATACCAGCAAATCTGTTCTCCTTTCCCCAGTAAGGGATATTTTCTGCCTTTCTAAAATTGCATGCATTCCAAAGGCTAAACTCAGGCAACTCTAACAAGGCTTAAAGATTCAAAGATGAAAAATATTTCCTGGAAAGCTCCATCTGTTATCAGTCTACGAGAGGACTTTTAACTTGTGAAAAAACACCAGAGTGCTGTCTGAAAGGGGGCTGCCCATGCTCGTCTGCTGCATGTTTCCAAACACTCACTGAGAGCATCTCACTTTAATCTGGGAAGCAATCACTGAAGGGTTCTGGGCTGCCCTTTAAAAGCAGTGATGCAGCAAGCTTGTGACAGAGAAAACCAGACAATTATCTATTAACTACTCATTGCAACCTGGCAGCTGCATAGAGAAAAACTCCAATACACAAGACAAAGCAAATATGTATGAGATAAGAGATATTATTAATATAATAATAAATATTCTATTCTATTCTATTCTATTCTATTCTATTCTATTCTATTCTATTCTATTCTATTGTATCTTATTTCTAGTGAGAGATTTTAAAGGAAAAAACCGTTCAGTTTTCAGCAAATATCAATACTATTTAAAGAAGCAGTGGAACCTAATGAATGTGGAATGCAGCTCTCTGGTGCCAACCAAGAACTTGCCAAGACAGGAATCCTCAAGAGGAGAAGAAGTGTTCTGAGGCAGTGGATTGAGATGAGCCATCAGGGTGGCAATAAATGTGTGTAATCCAGGAGCTGGAATTGACTGATAAGGAAAGAGTCGAGGAAAACTTGTAGAAAAATACAAAGATGTAGGGAAACAATTAGAATAAGGGCAACTTCTAAAAAACTTTTCTTGTGCAATAGCCAGTGGCTAAACTAACTTGTTTAAAAGAATATTTTTCAAGTCATCTTAATCAGCAATTTCCCCAACTTCCTAAAAGCAGGAATGTCTCAATGCTGATAAATACTCACAAATAATATGAGTGGCCTAATCCAATTGAGTTCATTGGTTTGACAGAGGAGAGAGAAAACACATTATCCAATGACATTATCCAATGAAAGTATTTGTGGCAACCCAGCTGCAGCCAGAGAGGGGTTATTACAATAAAGCTTTTGAACAGGGGTCTAAAACTGCACCCAGAGCTAAAAACCACATATCTGTTCCCTCAGGGATATCAGTTTTACACTGACATTTACAATTTCATTAGCTTCACCGGCACAGATTTAGGTGGGAGAAGGGTTTCTTGGTGTTTGAATATAAAACACACCACACTGGAAACATCTCTCTCAAATATTTCACTGCATCTATAAACACCTGAAAATGTTAGAAGCCTCCTGGCCATGAAGCAGGAGTGATTTAAACTTGACAGCACATCCTGGTATTTCCTGTGTCCTTGTGTCCTGCCCAGCCTTTCTGGTGCCAAAGTGCAGCCCCAGCGGAGCCAACAAAAGCACTGTGGAACACTGAGATATTTGGGCTTTGCTGCTCCCACACCAGTATAACATTGCTGGCATTCATGGAATTACCCCTGATTTCCTCTGCTAAAAGGACACAGAACTGTGTGGAACAGACACATAGGAAGCCTCCAAATTAGGACACAATCCTTTCAAATTAAGGAAAAGTCTCACCACACTCATTTTAGACTGCGCACTTTAGTGGTACCTTATAAATATTTATGAAGTTCATTAATGGACATATAATATTTGAGCTTTAATTGTTTAAGGACATTAAAACTTAACTTTAATAGAGGTCATATAACTTCTGGATTCCTAGTGTACCAGCTCCAGACCTTTAAAACTTATTGGCAATGATGGGTTTTCCATCATGGGGTCAGAGGCGTTAGCAAATGTAAGTTTCCAGATCCATCTAAAATATCATTAATTCTGTCCTCTGCATATAAAATGATCTGAGTTATCAGAGTCACAGTTGGTTTAACATAGGGCAAATCCTAGACTTTTGTCTCCTATTCCTCAAATAAACTCCTCAAGTTGACAAAAGCAATTAAACTGGGACGACATGAAGTCACACTGGGAAAATGTTGAAAATCACAGATGAGGTTACTATTCCATCATAGCAATGGTTTCATTAAACACCCCTAAGCCCTGGTCTGTTTTATTGTACACATCAGGGAACTTACTCTGCCAGGGTCCAAGCCAAAAGCCATTTTGCCATTTGTGGCATTTTATATTTACAGAACTCTACTACTTGATTTAGCTGCAGTTTCTGCTCTTGAAAGTCAGTGGATTCTCTTCAGTTCTTCCTGGGAAAATAAGATTGCTGTGGTTTATTTTTTCAGCTGGAGTAAGTGGAAGAAATTTTGATACATTTGCTGTTTCATTTGTGTCACCAGTTAAAGGAACACATTCTCTGGCCACTTTGGAAAGCTTTTATTGCAGCTGGCTTAGAAAGTTTTCGATGTGCTGTTGCTTCAAGGATGTAGTTCCCACAAGAATAAAACAATATATAGCTCTATCTACCTTTTGTTGTTGCTTTGCAGTGTAAATAGGGGTGAAATTTAGCAAGCTCTTATTTCAATCAGGAGTTTCATAAAGAAACCCTCCCAAAGGGATTCCCTCATCTTTGAAAGAAACCAGCACATTCATCACATGATATTCCAGCTGTTTCCCACTGCTTTGCAGCACCCTGCAGTACTTAGAGCACTCTTCTACTTCAACAGCCACATTTCAAAAATCATTTTATAATGTAATTGCAAAGCAGAGCCTGGTCTTCTTTCTGAGGCAGATCCTTTCATGTTCTTAGTGACCTTTTTTACAGGAAAAATTCTTATTGAAATAAACTGTATCTTCTTAGAAGCTTTTAAGATCTGTGGGTCTTTAAATAAACCCATGAGAAGCTGAAAATTCAAATCGATGATAAGAGAGATAGTTGTAATTGAAATGCAGCTATGATAGAAATAGAGCTGGCACTGAGATTTTGAATTCTGAGGGATGGCTATATATTAACACACTAATGTTAATTAGTCCATTACCAATTAAGTAAAATACTGACATTAAAATAAAATTAGTAAACTAAACAGTGTCTGAATAAATGGATGTGATGGAGAAAACTCATGATCAGCCAGAATAATGAAAATTCTAGCAGAGACCAACTCTCTGGGGAAGGTTTCAGTGGAATGAAATGCACTGATAGCAAAACATGGATCAGAAAGAATCCCTGAAGATCATCTGCTCCAACCCTCCAGTAGAAACGGGGCTGTTGCAAAAAACAGGTGGTGCCCACTGTGGCTTTGTCAATCCATGTCTTAAAAATCCCCATGGGTGGGAGATCCCACAACATTCCTAGAAAATTTTGGTTTGGTACAGCAACACCTCACTGTGAAAAGGTTTTTCCAACATGTCCATTCTGAACCTCCCAAATTGCAGATCAGGGCTGCTCCCCTGCTGTTCAACCACCACAGAAGAGTTTGGCTCCATTGCCTTTGGCACTTCAGTCAAACAGGAAGGTTTTTCTCAGCTCACAAAATCCCCTTTTCAGGTTCACTGTCTGGTATAGGTTCCTGACCAACCTTTAGACTCCCTGATTTCCAGCAGGGTTGGATTGCTGCAAAGGCTTCCTCACCCTACATGCTAAACATTTTTGGTTCATCTCCACAACTCCTCATTGTTCCAGTCCCCAAGACCCCTCTGAACTGCCTCCCTGCCATTTGCAATTATTCCTCCTGCTTTAGAATCATCCACAAACCTATAGGGGTACACTGTGTTTTTCTGCCAGTGACTCCCCAAACATAGAGCAGTTCTTGGGTCTGCCCTCTGCACATCTTTTCCCCCCTTCAGTGGTACAGAGGGGATTGTTTTGCAGTCAGAATCCCAGTCACATCTGCCAGGATGATCACAGCTGAGTCAAGGTTCCCCCACTGTACCCAGCCTGCAGGCATAATAAATGCTGAGTGTCACTGAGTGACAGTTCCAGAACACTTTGTTACAATTTTTTTTTAGTTCGAAAGGTAGATACTGCATAATTAATAGTGAAGTTAAATTTGCAGGGAATTCTTCCCTTTTCTTCATGTAAATTAATTTAAGTCGTAATCAAACTTAAAAAAATGTAAGATCTGTTTTAGTGTTTTCTAGGTGAATCAATTTCATTTTCAGTTTAAAGCCTATGTTATAATTTAGAAACTGACAAAATGAAGAGTCAAAACCTAGATGTGTCTGTTTAGTTTAAAATCCATTTCTTTCTCTTTTAAAGGAAAACTATTATCCCCAAACTGGTGATTCCACTACTGGTACAAATGCAGTCCTGACCCAGAATTTAAAGCCTAGCAGGGTACACTTCAAGATTCTAGGAGATGTCTAAGACACTAAAAAAGTCATTTGTAACCATCTTCCACTGTGTCTTGTTCCATCCTCTTTCTGTGAGTCTGAAAAAGACTGAGACAAGTCAACGGTGTAATGGCAGATTGTTTCTCTTAGCTGTAACAACCTCTCTCTGTTTTTAACAGGTTTCCTGAATGCTTTAACTGATCCTGTACAGATTTGTGCATTTGTGTCCATCTCACACACTGCACAAGGATCCCAGGGCAATTAACCTTTGGGAGGACATGAACAAAAAACCTCAGCGGGGAGAAATCCAGGTGAAAAAAGCAAAAGCAGTGACTGAGCTGAGGCACTGGAGCTGCCAGCCCCCAGATTTCACAGAAAACCAGATTTATTTCTCCACACAGCCAGGAATTGTTGTGCCACAACAATTGTGCCTGTTTTGAAATAAGGTAAATCTCATCCCCCCTGCAGATGGCCCTACAGCAGCTTTCCCTTCCATACTGGAGGGCCAGTGTAATTCAGAGTGAAGTCTGGCTGACAGATAAGAAATAGAGCAAGGCAGATATTGTCCTGAAAAGTAACAACCATAATTACTTTAATGGAGCATTTAAAAAAAAAAAAGTCTTCAGTCTTTAATGGAGCTGCTTCAATAAATATATTCAGGGGTTGTATTTAATTGAACTCTTAGGATTTGGCTGCAATTGAAAGTTTACCAAAATATCCAGTCAGGAACAATTACCAGGCTAGGCTCTCTAATTGAGATTTAAAATGTCTTTTTCCGATTTAGTATAACCTATGCTGGAGCTATGCCAGAAGAGCTGTTTCAGAAGGATTTTGAGAGTAGATAAATCTTTATAATTATGAAAGAGCCACATGATGTAATATGCAAGGAGCAGGCAAAGATCATCCATCTCAAAAAAGAAATTTCAAATTTCTCCTAGAGAGTTGTGAGTTAGAAGAAAAACTGAGATGTGGCATCTCACATATATCAGGCCTCTAAAAAAGTTCTTAAACCTGTTAGTTTTAACTACATTTACAAGATTTCATTAATACTTGGTAAATGCCTTAAGATGACTGGGCTTTCACTTTGCCCCTACATTCATTGAGTTTGGCTGCTAAAGTTTATGTCTTGGAATGTGTTAAATACCTTAAAATATTACTGTGTTTTATACTGAGAACACATCCATGTGGCATTTATAGACCATTTTTCCACAACTAAGGCAGTGTTGTGTCAGCGAAACAAAAATTAAGATAAAGTAGAACCCATCCCTCAACGTCTCCTGGAGACAGAATAGCAGAGGCCAGTGCAGGAGAAGCAAATGTAGGGCTCAGAAAATTATGCTAAATATCCAAAGAATGCCTAAATACTGCCAAAGCAACTGAGGGGAGCAGTTTTAGAGCATTTTAGCCCTCTTTCACTCATACGGATCCTCTGTTCATGCCTGAGGACACAAAGGGAAGTTCACCCAGAGGTTCTGTCATGGTTGGAGGCTGTGATTGTGTGAGAAGCAGCAACAGCAGAATGGGAGAGCCAAACCCCTGGAACAGTCCTCCAGACCAGAGAATTTAATGGGCACCCAGATGCTGGTTTAGGAAAGAACAAGGAAGGGTGTAAATCTGTAAATATCCCGAGTGCTCTGTCACTCTTGCTAATTTTATTAACATTTTAGTGGGTTTGGGGAGGTCTGTAAAAAAGAGGTGTAGCAGGGTTATATCTGTGTGGCCACTCCATCAGCTTAGGGCAATAATCTGTTTAGAGGTTTAGAAATTGTGTCCTCTCAAATCCACATTACACACCTTTGTACACACAGCTAGGTTTGGTGCTTGCAGCAGAAAGGTTGACCCAGCTTTAAAAGGAGACAACCAGTAGGAATTCTGGGTATAAATGTCTCTTTTTATGGATAATCACGGGGTTATGTAAGACTGAAGGAGTTTAGTGCATGAAATCCATGCTGGAAAAAGCAGTGACACCAACAAAGGCCAGAAAGTGCTGCCACTTCCTTCCAGCAGGCCTCAAAACTCTGAAGTAAAAAGTGACTAATTTCCTTATTATTTTACATACATTTTCCTTTTCCCTTCAGGTAAACCAAGCCCTGATGAACAGCCAGAGTGAGAAACAGAAGTTTTCTAGAAATTGTGAGACTGATTTCCTGCAGCTGGGTCTCTGCTAAACATGACCAGGCCCAAAATGCTGCCCCATCTGCAAACTGGGTGTGAGCAGCTCAGTTCATCCCAAAACACTTGGCATTACTGCACTGCTACATCTCTAACACATCTCTAACTCCAAATAAACCTTAGCTGCCTAGTTTCTGGGTTTTTTGTTTGGTTTTTTTCTGTCATTCTGCAATGAAACTATGCAGGAACAGTCCCAACCATGCAAAGGAATATTCTCAGCTAGTATAAATCAGGGTTATTTCACAAAAGGCAATGAACTGAAGCTGGTTTATGTCTCCTACAGCTGTAGATCAAAACAGAATTAGCTTGAAACCTGCTGCATGGAGCTGTTTAGAATTATTTGTGAAGTGCCTAATCCCCAGAAGCTTATGTTCAGGTTATTAATCACAATGTACTTGTTATCCTGATCTGCTAATAGAGCTGCTGGGTAAAGATTGCAGTCCTAGCACAGAATTCTGCCTTGCCTTTTCATATTGTACATTGTTTTATTAGTTAGCTTCACAGCAAGAAAGTGGAGTGGAGCAAGCCCTACTTTAATGTTTAATCAACACAGAAAGCGTTGGGAATCCTGTGATGCACTGAGGGTCTAATAAACCATTTTTTATGTATCTGTAAATATGTGGCTGGAGATGTTTGACTGGTCATCACTTGTTTTGGCCATGCTAAGATTCACTCAAGAAAGCTCATATTTTTCAGCTTTCCCATTTTTAAAAATCTAGATTGTCTTGGGAAGGAGATCAGAAAAGTCTGGTTGTTTTTGGAGTTATTTCTGTTTATAAAACGCCAGATCAACAAAAACCATAATGATGGTTATGGCAACTGAGTGAAAAAATAATAGAAAGAAATAACTTTGCAGACTACATAGTTGATAGAACTTGCCCCTCAAATTTCAGTGTCATCCCAAGATTTTGTGAGAGTGCAATCCCTGCCAGGCACACACACACTCACTGCTGGAAAAGGACATTTATCCTCTGGCTTGTGAAGACATTTCTGTGTGAAGTCCCAACATCTTTCATCTTTCTCCCACAATGCTGGACTAGTTGGATTATTTGAAATGTCTTCCTTCCAAATGGGATGTTCCTTTCAAGTAACCTGGACTTGTATTTCTTTGCCTGTTTCATCTTTGGTTACAGGCCAGCAAGGAATTTATTAGCCTATTTCCATCTCTTTTGCCAGGAGCCTAAAAACATTTATTGAGGAAATAAATTGATGATCTAGTTCAGTCCTTTTCTTTCCAAAATTGCCTGCTCCTGGTTCCTCACAGCCACTTAGCATTTTATAAAATTTGTACTACACCTCATTGTACACAAGTTACAGCACAATTTCACAAATGATACTGCATCAGTTACTACAGTAAAGAAATAAAGTTCCATTCACTACAATTCCTTCAAATTTTATTATCAACATTGATATCAAATAAAAAATGAGATGATTCTAGCCACTGACTTTTTGCAGCCTCATATAACATCTTTCTCTCTTTCCCATCTATACTTGACCCATTTCTCTTCTACAGATCTGTTTCCAAATATTCTTCTTCCATCTAAGTCAAACCAAATGAATGGTTTGGGCCTAATCACTCCTCCCTCAACGTCTTTAATAATGTATGGATTGCATTTGGTTTTTAGAGCTTCCTGTTTCAGTATGCATTCCTAATCATAATAAAGAAGAGCAATAAAATATTTCCTCTTCTTAATGCAAAGTCCTGCTCCAGGCTCCTGATTTCAGAATATTAGGATGGAAAATATCCTGAACTCCCACTTCTCTGCAAGTAAACAGAAATTTCTAGAGCCTGAGGGTAGCCAAAGTGATGCAATTTTGTTTATATAGTCTCAATTGCCCTTAAATCAACATCTTACATCTTATTTCTTCTTTCTTTTGAATCTTCTATTTGATCAAACACTTTATTATTTTTGATGGGATACTGTAAATAGTTTCATGACATCAAATGAAGAAGTGATTGATACTGCCAGCATGAGATGAATCATCACAGACTGAATTTCATGACTTTTTAGTTAAAATAAACCATTTTTGCCTTATTCCCTCTACAGGCAAGACATAACAGGTGTAGTTAACTGTACTAATATTATTATAATTTAGAAAAAAGTCTGATTAAAAGAGAGCATGTATCCTTGTTAGCAGGATGAATATTGAAAAACCGCAGTGCAAGTTGCAGGGATCTCCCTCTGTTTTGTGTGAGGACAGGTCAGTGACATGTTGAACTGAAAGCTATTAATCCATCCATAGTTTATATTTTTTCCATTCCTCTATTTTATTTAATCTAGTGATACATCAATATATTTATATCCACGTGTATAAAAATCAGAATGAGCTGGGATCTTCCTTAATATAAGTGATTTTGAGGACTGTACTCAAATCTGATTGGAGTGAGTCCTTAATATTTTCTTCCCAGGATATTTTCTGATTATTTTCTTCTCCCCATCACTTATCATCTCTCTGTCCATGTGCCCAATGCCATGAAAACCTCACAGAGTCACCAGCCTTGTTGAGCTGTTTGGCGCCTGACACATCTGTATATGGACCAAAAATCCAAACTGAGAATGAGCTCACAAAATACCCAAATACATCTTGTTTGTTGAAAAAATATTCTATTCTTCTCTCATAGCCCCCAGACTTACCTATGGATTTGTTGATATATAGGAATGTTTCACATACACTACATTTTTTTGGATGTTTGTGAAGGGGACTAAGCAGAGGAGGCATTATTCTTAAGCAAACTCATTTAATGCAAGGTTAAATGTATTTGTTTCCATCTGCTCTGTTGGCAGAAAGGCTTTATGGCAGCTAAGCCAGAAAAAGTCACAGAGCAATCACCATAAAATCTCACTGACACTAACAAGGGTGAGGAGTTTCACTGGGCTGAAAACACCCTGGTACCTTTCACACAACATCATGTCACTGCTTCAGGAAAGAATCATGGGGTGGGTTTTGTTGCTATTGTTTTTTTGGGGTTTTTTTCCCCAAAATAAATACCTTAATTGTTTTAATTTATTTGAGGAATGAAAAACATGCATCTGAGCAATGCTATTTACAATATCCACTACTGAGTTTAAATTACTTATCAAGGATGGAGCTTTCCATTTTATGCATGCTAAGGGACACCATTAAAATCACAGGAGCTGCCTACATTCATGGGGAGCTGTAGGAGTCCACCACAGAATATTTTTGCCTCATTTGCTGGCTCTCAGGAAGGTGATTATCTCGGAGAACAAGCACAGTGTAACTGGAAAAGTTAAAAAAAAAAATAAATCTTTATTCCCTGGTCTATCCCATCCTGCCTGTCATGGAAGCTCCTTGGCAGTGATTGTCACTCAGGCTGGGTGTGCAGTCAGAGGGGACCCCAAAAAGGTCAAAGCTTTGACCTTGGCACCACAGGCTGAGAAAATTAACATGAAAAAAACCCCTCTGCTGAGCACTAATTAACTTGGAGTGATTGTTGTCTTCATCTCGCCTCTGCACACAGCCAGCGTGCTCAATATTTAAATGCAATTTCCTGGAAATAGAATTTATCTGTTGTTTGTGACACTGAGCTGGATCACATCCTAAAGGATCTGACAGCTGGGAACTCCAGAAATGCAGCCTGAGAAAGGCAAACCATGCTCACTGCAGGGTTTGGTTGCTGAAATTCCTGTCAGAGCTTCCAGACTCCTGTCCTGAACACTGGCACAGGGCTCACTGCTGCTTCTCATTTCTCAGCCCATCAACAACAAGAATTTGGTTCTCTGCTGCTTTGCCTTGGGGGTTCTGCTCCCTGGGGCATTCACAATTGCCTCAGAACTCTCAAAATTTTCTCTTTTGTGTGAAAACCAATAAAAATGAGATATTTCATGAATGATTCTTTTATAAATTCTCTTTCCTGGGAAATCAGATGTTTTCCTTATTGCAAACAAGTTTTGTATAGGACAAAAAGAACTTTTAAGCAGCTCTAAGGATGGGGCTTTTTCACAGCACTATGTCCCCATCTGCTTGTGTAGTTTATTTTACATCATTTGGTGTCTCTTTAGCCATGGCACAATTGAAGAGGCTGTATTGTGATATTCTCAATTGGTTTGTTGGCCAATAAACCCAAAATGCTCAACATCTTGGAATCTGACAGTGCTTATCAGTTTATGCTTGAAATTTATAATTAAAAAACTTAAATAAATTACCTGAATAACTGAGCCCACTATGTCAGCTAAAAATGGTAAGAGAGATGGCAAAAATGGACCAACAACTCATTTTTAAGGTGTTGAAGTTTCAAGAGCAAAAACTTCCTCCAGATTTTTGATTTCTTAGAGACCTTTCTAATATTTACAATGAAAAATTTCTGTAATCAAACTGGATGGCAGAATGTCAAATACTGTGCCCTATTCTGAAACTGTTTTCAAGTCTGTGCACCCATCCTGTCTTTTATAAAGTACATTTCTTCCCACAGCTACCACAATTTCTGATATTAAAGCCAGGTCCACAAGTCTCCATCTGGAAAGAACCGGATAACAACCCAGTTCTGCTATTGACTGAATCTTTAAAGCTGGTGCTTTTTTGCTTATTTCTGAGCTTCTGTTTGATGTTGTCATCTCATTCTTAGTTTTTATTTGATGTTGTTAGGTTAGTTTGAGTGTGTTGTAAGTAAATTTTGCTGGGTGGCACAATCTGCCCTGGAAATATCAATAATGTAATAGCTGCAGCAAAAATCAGCACGTTATTCTTGCAGTACTTATGAAGTAGAAACAAGTGATTTTTATGTGTTTCAGCTAAATACAAGTTAAAGAGAAATCAGCCCTTTTATTTACAGGAATAATTAACTAAGAGAGCAAACCACATGCTGAGAAGTTCAGCTGTAGCAAGAGATGTGTACATATGAAAAAACCAAGTCACAAAGTGTTTCTGTGATTGGATGTATTCCCTGGAGAATATTTTTGGGTTGTTTTTTTTTATTATTATTTTTGAAAGGTGTTTTTTTTGTTTTGTTTTGGGGTCTTTTTGTTAATTTGTTTTTGTTTGGTTGGGTTTGTTTTTTGAGGTGGGATAGTTAATATTGGCATTAAATTGAGGCAGTGTTCAACCTAATGGGGTGCCTTTTCTTGGCTCTGTGCCCTCACACAGCAGGAGATCAACCTCATTGCAATAAATATTTATCATTTCCAGGGAAACTGGGGAATTCCAGCAACAGGCCAAGGCTGTGCAACAGGTAAAAAGCACAGGAAAAATACTTTTAAAAGAGTAGGAACTCTTTTAAAAGCATCAAAATGATTTATCCAGCATCATGCAGTTAAGGAACTCTCCTGAGTGAGATGCAGGTTGTCTGACTCTCATTTTTGTCCCCTGACAACCACATGCTGCTTTTCCCAAGCCCACAATCTCTACCACATCACTCTGCTGGTTTAGCAGCTGAACTTCACATCCATGAGTTACAAAATCTCCATTTCCCTTCTCCATAAGCATGCATTGCTACACCTCAGGGCTGTAGATGGACTAAGGGAGGTGAAAATAACTGCAGCAAATAAAAAAGCTAAATTACTTCTAAGAACAGGCCTGTCTGAAATTCTGAAGACATAATGGAGTCCCTCAGATTTATGCCAAATGATGGTGTCACCACACAGCATTTCAGATGTTGAAATTGTGTATAATTCCAGATCATTTGAACTGAACAGAGAACTGACAAGTTTCTCTTTCATGCACCTTAGCTACCAGAAAGTCACAATTCCCTTGGCAATCTATTGCTGAATTTCACTTGCCTTACACATAGAAAACCTTCCTAATCTCTATCACTGTTCAGATGTGATGTAGAAACTATAAAGGAGTTTTCATTTCCCCTGCAGGATGTGAGAGGCCAGAAATCTCAGAGCAAGAGATGATGATGATGGCATCCCTAAGCTGCTAAGACACAGTTTGCTTACATCAGTCCCTCAAGTACTCTAACCTGATATGTGGGTCAGAGGAACTAAATTTTTCACATCTCCCATTTGCACTGAAAATATTTATACCAGTAAATAATTAATTACATGAGACCCTCCTGGCAATATTCATTATTAAATTAGTAATTAAGTTATATTTTGTGTCTTGGGAGATAGCAAACAATTAACCAAGGGCAAGCTACGTTTCAGTCTGAAAGACTTGGGGTTTTTAAGCCACCACCAGAAGAGCTCCAAGGTAACAGAACCCATGAAAATAATTTTGTTGGAGGGAGGTGTCTTCAGGTAGTCTCAATTTGGCTGCACATCCCACTGCTGCTGCTACCAACATTATCTCTGCTGTTCTACTAATTATCAGCTTTGTTATGCTAAACAATCACTTTATTTTGGTAATGCACGCATAATTCTGGATTCATTAGCTCAGACTTAATGGCACCTCAGGGAAAAACAAACTGAGAACACACTGACAGAAAAGCATGATTGAGACTGGAGAGTTGCAGGAGTTTGCTAATAATTGTATAGATTGGCTTCCACCACCACTGATTCTTTTACATTGAAAAAGCAACTTTCTGCCATTTCATCTGACTTCCTGTGCCTATCTTTCTGAGAGGAAGAGTTAGGAATTCAAGGAATCCTTAAAAAAATGAGAAATTTCTGTGAGTTGCCACATTTAGTTCAAACCTAAATAGAAAGTCTAGCTATGAATCTGACCCCAGACTCCTTCAGTTCTAGAGACTGGTCCCAGTTTCTCCCTCTGCTCTGCACATCAGAGTTTGGTAGATGACAACTTTTTCTAAGAATCAATCATTACAAAATTCACCTCTGAGCTGCTTCCAACAATTGCTAAGGAGTGGCAAAACTTTTCTCAGTGAAAGAATTCCATCACATTTTGAAGCCAGTTAAAACTCAATGCACTCCCTTTTGCCTGCCCACCTGCTTTACTCTTCCCCCACATCTTTAAATCAATGCTTAATTCTTCAAGGTAAGCTTTCAAATAAGCAAAAGGAAAATACATTACCTGCTATGAATACACTGAGACTTTTCAGTGCTTTTTATTTTTGGGTTTTGTTGTTTGTTTTTTTTTTACCACAACAAAAATTAATTGCTCCCCAGCCCAATTGCCTGGAGCCTTCCACCTTGTGAAAGCTCTGTTATTCAGTGGTTCAGTTATCAGAAGGATTTAATCCCTAATCAGTCTCTGCAATCAGATGGTGCAGGCTGCCAGACAAATCCTTGGGTTTAATTCACTGCATTTGGTCTTGCTGTGTGTCTGCAGCAGGTGCAGCTTTAAAACCTACAGGTTCCTCTGCAATTTAGTGTCTGTTTGAAATTCATTGTAAACAACAGCAAAACTTCCACAAATTTTGCTCAATATCAGATACAAGTAGACAAGGACATGTAATTGCATCCACAGCTGCAGCCTGTGGGAATGAAAGGAACAAAAAAATGTACCTCATCTCCCCAGAGACACTGAGAAAATAAAATACTTTTGCTCCCAGACTTCAGCATTAGTCATGAGCTACTGGCCCATCCTAATGGATATCTGGCACTCTTTCCTCACAGGTGAAGTTCTTTTTTACAGAGAGAAAAATAACATTTCCTGAAATTTCCATTATCTCTGCTCCTTGAACTCATGTCAGGACAAAGGAAATTAATTTAATCTTTAATTTGAAATTAATTTAGTACTTTCAGATTGAGAGGAAAGAGATCCATAAGGCTGAGAGTGGAAATTCATGGTGTTTCCTTGTGCTTTCTCACACCTCTGCTACAGCTTAATCTGAGCTTCTTTCCGTGCAGGTTTCTCTCTCTTAATAAGGATCCTTGACATCCAATCTGCTCTGTGGTGAGACTTGAATAACAGCCCTCAGGATGGGCACCCATGGCCCCACTGAGCTGTGAAATGAATCAGACACAGGTAACAGCTTTCCTGTCAGCCTGGCATGAATCAAAACCCCCTCAGCCCCCAGCTGCTGACAGACATAATTTATCCTTGAGAATTTGGAGGGAATTTGAGAATTTGCTTCAGGAGCCAGGGCACAGCCACCAGAACTGTGGTGCTTCAAATATAAAATATTCCCATTTAGGATGCTGCTGCAGGAAAGAGGGGAGAGGATGTTGGTGTTTAAACTCCTGGGAGGTGGGAAAATTTCCTTCCAAGTTGCTGCTTATTATGACAACTGCTGGCAAAAGGCAAATTTCAGTCTGGATTGGAATGCCTGGGTGCCAAATGTTGTGATGATGGCTCCTGATGGGCTGGGATTCACCCAGGCATTAGGAAGTAACAAACTGGCAGAGTTACAGGGAGCAGGCTCAAATCCACATCCACATGAACAGCAAAGCCTCCAGAACTTTTTCCTGCTGCTTAACCCTGTGCTTCCTTAATTTTAACCTTTCAAAAAAGCAAATCTGAAAGATTCCCCAAACCTTACTCCATAATTGCCTGTGGATGCATCATTGTCTTCTGGCCTGCCTCTCCTCCACCCATTTTTTTTTCTTAAATCTTTTGAAGCCCCATACTTTGAGTGACTAAGAGATGAAGAATAGAATTATTTCAGAGATAATGGAGAGCAAGGTGAGAAAAAGGGTGGGCTGCATGGTACATTTCTGGACCCATGGAAACATGTGAAATGAGTCACTGTTCATGAAACTGGGTGATCATAAAGGGATGAGATACAATGAGGAGGAGGAGGAAAAGCAGTTGAAAATGTTAGTGTGTTGACTGAAGTCTGTTAAAAAAGCCACTTTAAAGTAATTAACAATGACTACAAAAGCAGTAACACTGTGTAATGCTGTGACTTTAGAAAACTTTTCCCTCACATGAGTACAGTCATTATATGATCATAATCCGGTAAGAAAATCAGCACCAGCAAAATTCCCAGAGGAGCATAAACTCACTGCCAGCTAACAGCAGGCAGGTTGCTCCTGGCAGAAGCAGAAATTGGATGCAGGGAATAGGATGATTACAGCTTCACCTTTCAAAAAGTTCACGGTGATCCCTTATATTTTCTCAATTTCTATGTATTGAATGTTTGCTGCTGCTCTTTAATAATCTCCAGCACACACTGCTTTGGGGTTTTTGGGCGATTTCCAGGGCTCAGTTATATTTGCAAGGCTACATTTACACAGCTCTGGGGGACTAAACTCAAACATTAATGGGTTTTAATCTTTGAAACCTTCTCCTTCAGGAATTTGGACTAATGTGTTTCATGCAAACTGTTCCTTGCTTAACCAGCTTCAGATGTTGACTTCTTTTTTCATAAAGAGGGACTTCAGGAACATCCACTGGAAGCCAAACATTCCCCACTTTCCTCTGTAAGGGCATGGGCTCTGCTGAGGAAGGAGCTGACACACAGAGCCATTGAGTCAGGAATAAAGAATATCTAATCTGGTGAATGCCAGCAGAAACCATCTGAAGAAAAACTGGAACTTTTAGAATGAATTTAAATTTCTAGAACAATTTAGAGAAGAAAAAAAAGCCAATTTCTTTTTGTTTTGTTTTAAATAATAGACAATCAAGATGGGGAAAATTCAATATGGTGATTTGGCTCCAATTTTCTTAATTAAAAAGTCATTAATGGAGTCTAACCCTGCGTCCCTCATCTCCCCATGCCTGGGCTCTGAGACACAGCCATTTAAATACTCAAATCATGGTAAATTTGCTGTATCTGGAGAGAACCTAGAACACACTGAGCTGCTGGGAAACACTTTGTGCTTTCCTGGGTAAAAATCATTTTATTTTTCACTGGCATTGCCACATCTGTGGTCAGTCCTTGCAGAAAAATTTTAAAACCTTGGAACTCAGCTCCAACCATGCAGGTCATTCCAGCTTTTCAAAGCTTCCAACACTTTTACAGGGCATCTCCTGTATTATTAATTCCATCCATCTTTCAGATATTCATGGTTACAGTGCCTGGTTCTTTCCATGACACTTTTATAAATCCTGTTCTACATGAGAGATAAGGAGGCTGCAACTCAGCTGTGAGTTTATACAGAATAAAGATATTTAAGATTTTTTTTCCCTAATACTGATGAACCAGAAGAACCAAAGGGTTCAGGGGGGTTTTTAAGCCTCCTGCATTGAACCCACACTCTCACAGACAGGGAGAAAGTTTGCTCCAAGCCTAAAAATGGGTCAGCAAGGCCAGGGGGAGAAGTGGTCTTAGCTCAGTGAAACACCAGTGGATGGATCAGGACAGGGAATGAGCAGGGGATCAGGCACCACACTGGAATTTTTGTGGGATTGGAAGGATATCAGACTTTTCCCTGGCATTTTTGTGGAATAGGAAGGGGATCAGACACCCCCATGGCATTTTTATAGAATATGAAGGGGATCAGACACTCCCTGGCATGTTTTTGTGGAACAGGAAGGGGAGTAGACACCCCATGGAAATTTTTTGTGGAATAGGAAGGATATCAGACAACTTCCATGGCATTTTTGTGGAATATGAAGGATGTCAGGCACTCCCCAGCATTTTTTGTGAAATATGAAGGATATCAGACACCACACTGGCATTTTTATGGAATAGGAAGGGAATCAGACAAACCCCATGGCATTTTTATGGAATATGAAGAGAATCAGACACCCCTCTGGCATTTATGTGGAATATAAAGGATATCAGACACCCCTGGCATTTTTGTGTCCCAGCCTGATCTGTCACCTTGGGGCACTGCAGCCCTGGACATGCCCCCAGGCCACTCCACAGCTGTGCCAGACTGAGGGGCTGAAATGTGCCTGGATCTTTCCAGTTCATTGCTATTCAAAAACTTCTAGGGTGACAGAATTTAGGTGATTTCTTTTGCACTTTTTCCATGAGAGTCTGAGGCAGAGCATCCCTCCTTCCATGCAGAAAACAAATCCAGTTATGTCCCTTAGATTTGAGCACAGAAAAGCACACAGAGCACATGGAGCAGGCAAAAATGGAGCTTTGGCATTTCTGCCTCCCAAACAGAATGATTGAAATCTTCCAAAACAACCAGACAAAAGACATGGAAGCAGCAACTACAATTAATGCTAAACTCCATTCATCAGTCACTTTCTGTCCTGACTTTACATTCCATGGGCATAAGTAGTAAAGTTCATTTCTACAACAGGAAAAAATTCTAGAAAATAGGGGGACAAAAATGAAGCCTTAAAGTTGGCTCAAATCCATCAAGGTACTTAATGAGACTTCTTTTATGTTCTTTGACTCCCCCATGCTTACAATGAGCTGCTTAATAAAGCACCTGGGATCAGCTTCCAGGCACAATCTGTACTCAGATTTTATCCAGATTGATGTGTTTACTCAGCACACTGCACTAATTGGAACTTAACTTGCCTAATTTCTGCTTCAGAAACAAATCTGACTTCTTTCAAGGCATTTTAGAGGCTAGCAAAAGATTTTCACCATTTTAGTTGGTTAAAAAAGCACCTGCCCTAAGTAAATGATGTTCCTATGTGATACATAATGAATGCAGAGGTGTTCACTGCAATAAACCATCCAGGTCTATAAACTGAACGTTGCTGAAATGAATTATTTTCTAATTTCACATTCTTAAATCAAACTCTAGTATATCTCCAAACACAGGCTGTCTGATAGAGATTTCAGCATACATCAGGATATTTAAATATCAGAGCAAGCCCTGTTACAACTGCCTTTCCATCTGTCGTGGTTTCTGCTGAAAGGTGGAATATTAATAAATCACAAACCAACTCAAAAACGTTTCTAAAACACACACACCCTCCAAAGGGCATTATCAAGATTTATTTAGAAATTCAGTGACAAGACAAAGCAGGAATTCACAGCATTTCCTAAGCACTGAGTTTTATTTCCCCTGGGCATTCTTGGGAATGCCTTCAGTGCCCCAGGCCTGGAACAGCCCCAGGATATTCTGCATTTCCACCCTGCATGGGCAGTACTTTGTGGGCATAACATAGGCATAAAGAATAATAAAGTAATAATTAAATAATAATTTAGGGACTCAAACTCCTAAAGCTATTTGGTCACTGCTACACCCAGACACAGCACACCTATTGGCCAAATCCTGCATTCTGCAGCAAATTTACTCTGCTAATAAAGGGATGTGCAAAGAAACACCAGGAAAAGATGAGCTGAGGTTCTTAATCCCAAAGTCCATCAGTGCTCCAGTCTAGGGATAAGCACCAACATCTTCTCCATAAACCCCTGCTGCAGCTGCATCAGATGCTGAGCAATTCAGAAATGTTCCTCCACCCCACACCCATATTTCAGTTCTGTAAACTGATAGAGAAGTGCATTTAAGGCAGTATCTATGATTCTTACCCCAAAGGATTGTACATTTTTTTTTATTCTAAGGAATTTTACATGAAATTTTTCATTTTTCATCTGTAGCTTTGTAAAGCCGACATTCTGGAGATGTTTGCAAAATAGCTACTTGAAAGCCACTCAAAACTCACACTGTCAGATACATTCTGACATTAATCTCATTTAAATGGGAAAAAAATCCATTTCAACTTCAAAAAAGTCATTTCATGCAGGAAATATGCAGGGTTTGGGAATATTTTCTGCCTCACATGGCCCAGTCCTAAACTCCTGATGAAATATAGGGAGAGCTTGAGCCATTCTTCATTCCTTTTGGAGAGTTTCCCTCAAATGCACCCATTTGGAAGGCGAGTCACCAGCTAAACTCCCTAGCAGAGCTAAATTTCCTTGTGATTTCTCACACCTGCAAAAGCTGTGTCTATCCATGTGCCCTGTCCAAACATCTTTGTCTTACCTGCCCTGTTCCCTCATGCACCCCACCCCACCAGGATTTATTCTGGTTTTATTCTGAGCATGGGCACCAATATTTCTATATTTTATTTTTTATATATTTATGTATTTTATTATATATTTATATTACTATTGTATCTTTTATTCTGACTGGGCACCAATATCTACTAGTAAAACTCACTCATCTCGTGCCAAGATGTTTGGCAGCTTCTGGTGCTGTTTTTCCTTCAAGTTTTCAGTCATGGTGCAGCCAAGTTTCAGAGCATTTGCTAAATTGAGCACTCACTCCTTTTTCAGGCCCTCTCCCTGCTCATCTTCAGTAGTTTTCTACTGTAGTGCTGCAAATCTTCTCAGTTCTTTATTCCCAGAAGAGCAAAACCGATATTGACAGAATTCTCTACTGCAGACATTTGTGTTTTCCACTTTGCTAAATGCAAAAAAGCAGCATTTTAGCTCTGCAGAGCTCAAGTGGTGCTTTAGCTATTGATTTCTGCCCAAAACACTCCCCTGGATTTCTCACCAGAGCCCAATCTTCCCAAACAACATATAATTACATGTTGCAGGCAGCACCCTTCCAGTGTGGCTCCAAATCAAATCTGGTCGGGTGAGAAATCCCATACAAAATCCTATCTCTTTATTAAAAAAAAAAAATAGAAAATTTCACACATAGCCATCTTTTTCTAAGCATTCTCATATTTATTCAAACTGGTTGTATTTGCCCATTACTTTGAAAAATAAAAGTACATGAAGGGATGCAGCAAATGCCTTGGCTTAATTTGATTTCTTGTTTTAGACCACAGAAACTCTACAGAGTTCAGTGGAGTTGTTTTTAATGAATGTTGCTACAGGAAGAAAGAAGTAGGCCAAGTACAGGTATGTTTTATTAAAGCCTCTGAGCTCCCAGGCACACAGCAGTATTATTAGCACTGTAAAATGATCTGTGAGATTAATTTACAAAAGAAATTTGAAGAAAATATATGGAAAATGTACTACCATTAATACCACGCACCAGAAATAGTCATGATTTTCAAATTGAAATGTTAAGGATGTTTCAAGAGCTGTTTTTTAGGGAATGGCATAATAACTTCATAAATAACCAAGAGAATATACACTACTACTGTACTTTTTTATTCTTACTGGGTGTAATTATAAAACCAAACTACAAGAGGCTGGAAGTAAAGTAAAAAACATGAGGAAATTGCTTAAAACCCTTAAACTTTCAGAAACTGGATTTGCACTGTTGGTTAAAACTCAGTACTGCTTAGGGGTAAAGGAAATAAAAAAGAATTAACTTGTTTAGAGGACAAGGGTACAGCTTTTAGCTGGATCATTAGAGAATGTCCATGGCAGGGCAGATCTGAAATAAACTGGCAGATGTGCCTTGATGAGCAGCTACAAGAGCACAGCAAAATGTGCTTTATCTGCTCCCTGCAAGGACTCTCTGCCTTTAAAAATATAACCCAAACTTCTTCTCTCAAAGTGCAGAGTTATTGTAGCAGTTCAAGACAGAGCTGAGAAGAGATGATAAAGAGCAAGTTGACACTACAGGAGAGTAACAAACCCACAAACTGCAGGAACATTATTTTGACTGTTCTGCCACAGGTTCACTGGCTTTCTGCTGTCAGAAAGGGTTGTAATGATTCCATTTCTGCTTTACCCTTGTCTCATTAAAATGAACACTGAAAAGGCTCACTGCCCAAACTCCTCTGGATCTTGGTCACTGTCTCTATTGCAGCTAACCACTAAATGTGCAAATTCATCACCACCTTTGCAGCAATAAATAACAGAATCATCACAGAATGGTTTGGGTTGTAAGGAAACTTAAACCCATCCAGTGCCACCCCTGCCATGGGGACACCTTCCACTGTCCCAGGGGGCTCCCAGCCCTGTCCAGCCTGGCCTTGGGCACTCCAGGGATCCAGGGGCAGCCACAGCTGCCCTCCCCACCCTCCCAGGGAACAATTCCTTCCCAATATCCCATCCAACCCTTCATGTCCATCACCCAGCTCAAGGTCCTTGCTGTTTCCCAGGTACTTTACATGCCTGCCCTGCAGGAATTTGTCCCTAGAAGATCTCAGCACGTTGTGCTTTCTTTGCTGTTCAGCTGTTGCACACTGTGCTTTTCCCTGATTGCAGAGCTGACAGGGAGTGTTCAGTGCCAGAGATGCCCCATAAATATGCTGGACTGTGTGATTGCTGTCCCTGCATGCTGCAGGCAGAGTCAGGAGCAGTGCTGCACACAGGCTCACAGATAAGAGGCTCTCCAGGTCCATTTTCCTGCTCTTGGGTGTGACAAATGTTCCAAATCCAGCAGTGAGCAGGAGGTGCTCACCAGCCTGACACTATCAGTAGAGCCCTGCATCACATTCAGCACACAATTCTATATTTCATGATAAAACTGTTTTTCTTTCATTTTCTGGCTTAACGTTACTAGCAGTGGCTCAAACACAAAATATTCTCAGAGACTCCAACAAGTATTATTTTAACAGAATAAATACAATGATCATCTTTGTTAATGACTGTTTTCCTCCGACTCCAAAGATTCAGATCTGATCTGCTATTGAAACACTGCTTTCTGCTCTGCCAGCACAGCTTTTGTTTCATCTTCCTGGCTCCAAAAACTCCAAGGTTCATTGCAACACAAATCTTCTCACAGGCAAAGCTGGAGAGGTCCCCTCAAGATTTTCTGGCTGGCAGAACCACAGCACTTGCCAGGATGCTTGGGGCTGCCTCCCAGCCTCCTGTTTATTTACAGGGATTCCTCTTTCAGTATACAATTGTTCTGTGTTTCATTTGTTTCAGTTCTCATCTCTCCCTCTAAACTGCTCAAAAACAATTTTTTACATGCATATGTGTGTATTTTGTTGTGTAAGGCTTATACATGAATGGGCTTTGAGCAGCCTGGTCTAGGGGAAGGTTCCTTGTCCATGGCAGAAGGGTTGGAACTGGAGGAATTTAAGGTCCATTCCAACCCAAATCACACAGCAATTCCATGACAGATGTGAATATTACATGATATTCCATGTAATATTCCACAATTAGAATTCCATGGATTCCAGAATATTCCCTGATAGATGTGTGAATATTACATAGCACATTACATAATAGGAGAATGCAGAGGTACATAAACCTGACATGACCAAATTTCAGTACTGAAATGTGCATGTTGCTGCTCAGGATTTCTATAGCAAATCCTACCAATATCTTTTCCATAAGCTTTGCTAAAATTTTGCCTTAAGGAGGAAAAGTTTCGCACATACATTTTTTGCCATATGAATTATCCTCAGGCCCATTTGCTCTTCTCTGAAACCTGCCTGCACTCCCAGAATAAATAAAGAATTCCACTGCTATTTAGGATTTATTTCACTGTCAGCTGCCTGACTTTCCTGCTCAGGGAAGGTGCAGCCTTTCACCAAAATCTCTTGGAATTCTGCATCCAAGTCCCAGCACCAGCTTCAAGGAGTAAAGGAAGCACAGGGAATTGGACTGGCCCTTATCCATCAGTCCAGAACAGTTTAGATATGCATATACCTGTATAACAGTGTGTAGAAGTAAAGAAGTAAAAGTATATCAGAAAGAAAAAAAAATGTGCAAACCTAAATTTGGAAACCAAAAGCTGCAAAACCCAGACTGGTTTGAAACTCAGATATGTGCACCACCAGAATATGCAGCAGGCCAGTGTGGGTTCCAACTGGTGTGTGGCAGAGGCAGCTTTATTCCCTCCCCCATAAACCCACTGAAAGAAAATAAGCCCTTGAGTTTTTTCCTCTGAAAAAAAACATCTGTAGATAGGGGTCTAGATATTATGGAGCAAACTAGGATTAAGGTCTCTGGGAGAGTACTTCTGCACCAATTCACTCTTGCAGTATCTCTTTCAGTGACAGAAAGTGTTTAAATTATTATGATAGTAAAGCAATGGCAGACAGAAGAAACAGCTGCTCCTGTTGGCACACTCCACTGCAAGTGTGCTCTGGGATGAGGATTTGGCACTGGGGACAGAGAGAAGCATTTGTCTTTTCAGTGGATAGAAGCTGGCCATTTTCTGCCACTTTTCACAACACTGTTAGTCCTGTATTGCTGCATTTCCTTTCTTTCCACTGCCAAATAAACAAGGGAATTGCTTACTCAGGGGTGGTGAGGTAAGGGCTCAGTTAATTAATGCCTGAAGGTGCAGGTGGATTTCACACATGATGAAAATGGGGGTGATCTTCAGCTTGCTCCTGCTCATTTATTCATGAGGAT
This sequence comes from Loriotus luctuosus, assembly GCA_035582745.1. NCBI lineage: Eukaryota > Metazoa > Chordata > Aves > Passeriformes > Thraupidae > Loriotus > Loriotus luctuosus. Next base: position 30,373,690 of record JAWWEY010000275.1, on the reverse strand, counting down.
AACAGGCACCAAAAAGCAGCATATTGCAGTTAGCAGGAAAGCTTCATTCCTTCAGACACACACAATTCTAAGAGAGAGCAGCAGTGGGGCTCTGTGTCTCTCCCACTGCAAAGATGAGCCAAGAGGAAAGCAAATTAAAAGCTTGAGTCCTCTGCTTCCCCAAGGCATTCCCTGCAGCTGAGAACAAAAGAAAATCTCATCTTTCTTGGCATGAGAACCTTTTATTGAAAAGAGAAAGAGATCTTATTTTACTCCACTTTCCCCCGAAGTGGACCTTCCTGCCTTGGGCATTAAACACAGCTCCAAGAGCCTCAGCCCCCTGCCCAGCACACCACGAGCTGCTGCTGTGCAGGCAAGGAGGGGAGAGAAGGAACAGAGGCAAGAAAACCTCCCTGCTTCAGTCAGCAGCACTGGTGCTGCTCTAGTGCCTGAGGCAGAGCCTGGAGGGACACTGGGACCTGCAGAGTACAACTCAGCCCCTCCTGAGCAGCACAAATCACATCCATGCTTCCCACGCTTGCTGTGAAATGTTACCAGGACTCAGCAGGATCATCTCCTCACTTTGGGTTTTTTTTAGGTCAGAGTTGAAACATTTCAGGTTTGATGACTTCTGAAACTGAAATCCTGATTTCTATGTGAATACCCATTATAATTCCTGTTTCAACTGATGCCTGGGTGACTTTTTGTGAGTCTATGTGAACAGTGTTCCCAAAATGATGTTATCATTTTACAAACACTTCACTATCCAGTTCTTCATTTAATCCTTGACACTAGATTGGCCTCAACCCATCAACCCAGCCTGTCCAGATCCCTCTGCAGAGCCTTCCTGCCCTCCAGCAGATCCACACTCCCACCCACCTTGGGGTTGTCTATGAGCATCCCAACCCTGAGTGCAAATTCAGGGAACAACAGGTGGGAATTGGTTCAGGCAAGGTGACCAGCCTGATAATTTTCACCAAGGAATGTGATGGAATAAGAAGATCCTCTGAGTAGGACAAAATTTCCAGTGGAGGGCATTTGAGGATAAATATGTTGTGCAAACCACCAGGGCCTGTTTGGCTGGGAGGGGAGGGGAATGGGAACAGCTGCTCAGCACACAGATCCCTCAGCACCTGACTCCAGAGACAGCTTTGTACCTTCAGAGAACAGCCAAGAGAATGCCTTTCTTCTTAAACTCCCTGAGCAACACTTATACAACAGGACATACAGGACATTGCTGGACCTAGGGAGCAACTTAGGTCACCTGAAATTCAGAGCTGCTTTAGGGCTGCTCTGGAGTGATCTGAGTTACAGCAGCTGCTGCAGAGCCATTTGATCAGCAGAGAATCCCAAGTGCCTGCTATCCCTTCTCCTCTGGTACCTGTTCTGCACTTCATTCCTCCCTTTCTACTCCCTCTGCTCTCCTGGCTGTCCTGGAGGCTGTGCAGGGATCTGGCAGCAGCCACTACAGAGGCAAAGGACGCCCCAGGGCCCTGATGTGCTGGGAGTTTCAGATTAGAATTTTGGAATAAGATGCAGCTCCCTGGCCACAAAGAGCTCTCTCTCATCCTAACCACTCAACTAACGCAGTGATTCCTCTCAGCATTGCAGTTCTGCTCTCTGAATATTTCAGAAAAATCCCATGTTCTTGTCACAGCCAGACCTCAGCATGTTTGCTGAGTGTTTCCTCTGCAGTAAAACACTTATTTGCACATTTCTTGGGTTAGGGCTGGAGCAAACACTTGGAGAGATGAAAGAGCATCAGCAGAACAATATACTTGCTGCCACCTACAGAAAGCAAGATGAGACTAACAATGAGACTGGAAGCACTGAGACAGAAAATAACTCAGGGCTAAGGACAGAAGCTTTCAGAAAACTGGCAATATCAGAGGCCAGCTGGGATAAAATATTGAGAAATAAGTGATTGGCTTGAGATTTAAAAAAAACAACACTGACAGTAGCCCAGAGCTAAAGATTTATGAAAATTCATAGGATGGAACTGGCCACACTGTAAGATGCTGTCTTTGTAAAGAGCAGCTGTATCGTACAGGGAAGGAATGTTCAGTGCTTAAATCCTCATGGCTGCTTCAAAGGATGTTAAAAGTTATTTTAAACCACCTAGAAGTGTTTGTTCATTTAAGCACAGCTTGGTTTCCTAAATTCAGATGGATTTGCAAGACACCAGATACATTTTATATTGTGTATTCAATGCAGCACAACACTGTGAAGGATCTCTGAGAAAAATGAGAGATTAGCAACAGATTTTCAATGGAGAAAAAATAGACACTACAAAAACATCCATAAAATCAAATAAACAGCCCAAGATTTTAAAATACAGAGCACATACACTTATGTGTTTACAGGAGGTACAGCTCCAAAGAAAACACTGAAGAGGCGTGAGGAGTCAAAAAACAAGCAAGTGAAGATGAAATATGATGGCTTTCTGATTTTTAAAAATATCTGCAATACATCAGTACAGGCAGTGCTGGACAAAAAATCCAACAGGAATTTTTACAAACTTCCTCTGAAACTTGAGAAAATTTGAAGTCACATTCATGGACTTGAGCTGATCAAAACCAAACTGAAATTGGAATAAAGCTCCGAGGAGGAAATATCACCAGAATTTTCAAAAGAAACAGTGAAGCAAATTTAAAGTTATTTTGAATGGGTGATAATAACAGTGCTCGACAGGGACACATGTTGGATTTGATACATGTCAAAGAGGAAAAGTGGATTTTTTTTTTCCAGGTGTTCAGCTCTGAGCTTTGTGCAGAACAGCCATCATTCATCCCACAAACTGTTTAGATCCTATTTCCTCCAAGAGCTGACAGAAACATTTCCAAACCATTTGGTGATTTTCTCACCAAAATATCTTTTCTTCTAAAGCAGCATGAGTGTTATACATATACTGGATCCACCACAGATTTTTTTGCTCAGGAGGATTTTTCTAATCTAAGATTGAATTTCTTATCAGAAAATGTAGTTCCATAGCAGATTTTAGAAAATAAACACCTTGCTGAGTGTTTTGGATAAACAGCACTTCTAATGAAAAATGGGGAATATTGAAAAGTCCTACTCTCCCTCATTATCTGCTCCTAAGGAATAGTCTGTAACAGGCTTTCACTGGAACCTCAAAAGGCTGTTTAGCAAATCTGTTGTTTCAGACTTTTCTTCCTGCAGGAAACAACTCCATTCCAATAACAAAGTACTGACTAGAACATGAGCCCAGCACCCACAAGATACACTTAGATCAGAAAGTTGTTATTCTTCTGATCTTTAATAGGTTTTATCAGCATTTTATAACTCAAAAGGACTGATTTTCTCTGTATTGCATTTTTAATAAATACATTTTATGGCAATGCCTAGTCAATGCACCCACTGAAAGATCCACAGATCACAAAGATAGGCACACTTGAAGCAATCATCTGCCTCCTCTCACAGACTACAGCCACCTTTCATCACTTTAATTCCTCAGAATTTCAAAGAACCTCCATGAGAAAATATCCTTCAAAAAGAGCTTTGAACTCCCCCTCATACCAGAATTATTTTCCAGGTAGCCCCAGCACCTGGGTGCTTCAAACTCCAGGCCCAGGAAACAAAGGATTTAAATCAATTAATTCATCTCTACACTTTAAAAGGAAGAAACAATGGTGAAACCATGGCAAAACATAAGCAGAATTACTTTTTCCCTCCAGATATCCCAGATATCTGGCATTATTTTTATTTTGTTCCAAATCCCCACAATGTCTCTGCAAACCACTGTAATACCAATTATCAGACACATTCCTACTGAGCTGACCCAGGAATCAAATGTCCATTTTCTGACACCCTAAACCATCACTGAAAGAGCAATGGAGGCAAGATATGGAAATAACAACATAAATTCATTAAATCATTGTCAGAGTACCACAGATCTGTGCTGAGGAACATGAACAGAGTCATCCCCTAGGAACAAACAGAAAAAAGGTTTCTGAGGCACAAAAGCCTCAAATTTCTATTTTCCAATAGAAAGAAAAGCAAATCTGTTTTAAAAGAGACCAGTTTTTGTCTATTTTCTTCTCCAATACAAGCCCAGTCTTGTTCTTGTTTTGATCTGTTCATCATAACAAAGAGTGAGCACCACTGGACTGTGTAGTAAAAATAACTGAAATAACAGCCAGAAAGATGAATTCTGTGTAATGCCAAGATAGCTGATTATTCAGGGAAAAGAAAGCTCCATAATTCACACATTCTCACTGCTCCATTATTTCAGTGTGCCTGACCTGGTCATCTCTTGTTAGCTGGTTAAAAGGACACCAAAAAAGTGAAGTCCCTTTTCCTGAGGAAGCCAATCAAACTCCAGTGATCAATTAACCATAATCAGCACTGGAACACAAAGACTCATCCTTTTCTGTATTTGAAAAGGTAACATGGCATCACTGAATTTGGCTGAAACCAATCATTCCAATTTAAGTTAAGGGACCAGGGTCACAAAAAAAAAAAATCTCAGTAACATTGCCTTGCACTTTATTTGGTTGGTGCTGCTTAGCCCTTGTCAATCATTTTTAATTCAGAAAATCCCCTTTTGACCTGTTGACCTCAGTGTGTCTGTTTTCTTCTCCTTTTTTGTATTTGAATCCTGTTACCAGCAATAATCTTTACATCAATGTTCTCTACATATAAACCTGACCCCAGCTGGGGTCAATGCAAGGAAACAAGGTAGGAAACACAATTTCAAACACATAAATCTGCTCCCCCACAAATGTCTCTATTATTATTACTCTATTACTTGTTATAATTTCCTCATTATTTCTGCTATCCTTTTCCTTCAATACCTGGAAATATTAAGTGTAGCTTTTTCCCATTTTTCTTCCTAATATTGAAAGTCATGTCTTTTTTTGATAGTGTAGTAAATCTAAAGCAAAAATTATGTCCCCTTTAGGGCAAACATGACAGCTTGCTGTTCACAGAACCAAGTAAAAGTTAGGACCCATCAATCAGTTTTCTGAAAACTGAGAGTCTTTCTTTTAAAATTATACAGCTACAGTTTCTAAGAAATAAAATAACCCATAACATCACTAATTAAAGCACTTGGAAATGAGGGCAGAGACAAAAAAGAGTTTCTTTGGCTTTAGGTTGTCCATATAAACATACAAAGACAGACTATGGAAGTCACACTCCTTGAGAGGAGATTTTACTCCTTTTTTCCTGTGAAAATTCTGGTTGGAGACAATCATAATAAATGAACTAGAGATAAACTAGCCCAAAGCAATGAGCAATTGCAAACACAAAGTTTAGGAAGTATTTTCTCCTGCTTTAAGAGATTAAAAAGATCAAAGAGTCATATAATGGTCATAAGAATAAGGTTCCCAACCCAAAATAAACTATTTATGGAATGCAAGCACAAAGCAATAAAATTATCTTTTCATTTTTAACATCATTAAAACTTTAAATTTGTATTTTACACAATAATCCCAGAAAAGCCTGTCTGAGAGATGGCAGTTCAACTAAAGAAATAAACCAAGATTTTAGAAAGTTCATAAAGATGAGTTTGTTTCAATGAACTTGGAATTTGACACTGAGAGATCACATCACATCACATGTCAAGGGCTTAGCTTAGTCATAGAGAATGTGTGAGTTAGTTTTATTCGGAAAACATTTTGTTTAAAGCAAATTACATTTATCTGATCCCTGTCAGTTGACTGAAAATCTATGAATAAAAACATTTCTTTTGCTCAATACAGGAGGCTTAGGAAACATGAGAGTTTTCTTGTTTATGACTCCAACCACATTTTTTGTCCAAAACTTCCCTAAAAAATAAATTCCATCTATAGATTTTCTCCCAAGGTCACGACACAAAAATTGAGTTTCTCATTATTCCTCTGGTTGCTTTCCACTTTTATTTTTGCTTCCCTGGTTTTTCTCCTCTAACCACTGACACCTCTTCCATGGTGATAGAGGTGAGGGGTGAGATGGGAAGAGGAGATTGCAAAACTATTGAATTCCAATCCCAGCATTTACATGATGACAATCCCTTGGCCTTTTTCATCTAAGACCCATTTAATTGTTCATTACTTTCAAACAGGTGACAGATCCCCAGTATGTGCATCAGCCTTAAGGAGATTTGTGGTTGCCAATAGATGAAAAAATATACATGCTGAAAGCCACCTAACTCTGGGTTAATATATTAAAAAAGAGAGATTTAGATGGCATTTAGGATAACCCTGTGAAATACAGTAAGAGTGATGGCACTTTGCCTAGATAACACCAGACTATGACACTAAAAAGCCAGCAGGATGTAATAAGAACAAGTTAGCAGGAATAAGTAACTGCAACACTCACTGAGCAGCAATGTGAAATTTGTCACAGTGGTGATTATTTATATTGCAGCATCAAAGCAGCAGCACTATGATTAAAGTCCTGTTGCAGAATTCAGTTTTAATAAGAGCTTTAACCTTTAGCTTGTTGGAAAAAAGTACCATTAGAATGGCAAAAAGAACATAGAATAGGAACTTTGAGTGGTATTTGAAACTACACTTTTATGGTGGTTGGATGAAAAATTTATTGAGACATCAAGCATTGGATCTTCTAAAATATTTTTCATTGTGTTCATTGAAAATAGTTTTGTACAAGGAAATCAAGACCATTTTGACCATCAAATCAAGACCAATCCAGTCTGGCTCCATGGAAGTTTCCCCCTGCAGCAGTAGTTAAACATCACTGTGTTCTCTGTCTTGCATTTTAGTCTCATATTCAGCGTCACAAATCATCATTTTAATTTCAGAGATCTCAGCTGTGTTAAGACAAAATGATTCCACGAACGTGTGGAATATTTTGGCAGCCCTGTCAGTGAAATTGCTGCCTAGGAACAGAAGGATGATGGTAAAGGTGAATAACAAAGAGCAAATGTTGGCATGTTGTCACCTTCTAAAGGGGGAAATGAAAGCACTGCTGGTCCCACTACAGGCAATACAAACAGGAAGGTGGGCAGAAATCTTTCATTTCTAGTTTTTATTTCTACACCTTTAGGCAGAGAAATGTTCAGATTTTTTTATTATTGTATAGTAACTTCATATCCTAATATTAATGCCATCAAATAGACCTTTGATAATTAATTGTAATTTGGGCTACCATGCTGGGCCATAAAATTGAGTTTCCACAGTCTAATCAAATAACACTTGGAAAAGGAAATACTGCAGTGATATGGGTGAAAACTACAGGGAAACAATGGAAATGGTGGAAATTTTGAAATGTTGCAGGGTGCCAGTTTCAGCTCACATGGGATTGAAAGCTTTTCTGTTTTTTGCACAACCTTTCCTTCAATGTCCTTCATGATTAACAAAAGGGCCTCTGCAGCTGATGTCTCTCAGCAGAGAAAAGAGACTCAAATCCCTTTGAATAAAGAGAAGAATAGCTTCTCTCTATTAAATATAGTCCTGAAACAGGGGTAGGTGTTAAGGAGGAGAACACTGTGACATTGTGACATTCAATAGCATGACATTGAATTGAGGCAGCATGATGAGACACAGCCCACAGACACTGGGCACTGCCACTCTCAGAAATGACAGTGGGAAAAGATTTCTAAGATGTATTTTCATCTCTCACACTCAATAGAGAACAGTGATCTTGACTCCCACATACCTGACACAGTGCTGGGTGATGATTTGAAGAGAAGAGAATGAAATAATATTATCTCACTTTGAGAAATTAATTTTGAAAATGTCATGGTTTGCAGCAACTATACATTGATTTCTTTATTACCATGAAACCATGCCTCCACATTTTGTAAATCAAATTAAAAGCACTACAGTGGAAATTGCTTTTCACCACTCCTAATAATTTTAGACCCTGGGTCAAATAAAATAAATTTTCAACACACTTTTCGTAAGACCTTATTATGCTTTACTACAGCTTTTGTTTCCGCAGTGCTTTACATCTTTTCCTCAAAATAAGGAAAAAGGGAGTTATCATGAAACAAATGTGGGTTTTTTGGTCAAAATGCTGGGGAGAGCCCAGGGAATTACACTGACTTGGGAAAAGGCAAGTTGAAAACAATTCCTCTGGGGGTCAAGCAGGTCTCTTGCCCTTTCCTTTATCTGTAACAAGAGCTCATTAACTGCTTGTTTTTAATCAGTCCTGCAGCACCTTTGCTGCTCTGTTCCTTATCTCCTCACCAGGGTTTGGGGGATGCAGCAGATCCAGGTCCCTGGAGCTTGGGCAGAGCTGGGACTTCCAGGGAATTATGTGATATTCACATAATTCTCCCAGTTGCAATTAGTTTTTGCTCTAATGCAGTTGTTTCCAGGTCTGTTTAGCAAACTGAAGGTGTGGAAATAGGTTCAATCAGGCTTCAGCCTAAGGCTGCAAGCACTGTTAGGGACATTTCCAGTTCCACCCCATAATGAGCTGGCCCTGGGAGTGATCTGTGAGCAGCAGCTTTCATCATTCCCCTCAAGCCCATCTTGTAAATCCTCTTTTTTTCTTAGTCATGGTTCTATTTGCCAGTAACTCACCCTCCTTAATGGAACAAGGTGACTTTTAGGGATATTAGAAAGAGATTTGTTTAAAACTTTAGAAATAAAGCACAGAAGCTGGGTATCCATTCTCCCCTTTAGAGCAGGCTTAAATAAACAGGGCCCAGTGAAGTCTACAGCATCATTTTCATTCACTTTTACAGATTATGGGTGGGGAACATTAATCACTGGTTAATCTTGGGAGATTTGACACAACCTTACCACATCACAAACTTAAAATCTTAGTGCAGTGCATACATCAAAGCATCTACAAACCTACACCAGCAGACAGCAGACAAAATAAAAGAAGAAAAGAGAAAAAAAAAACCCAAAATAAATTTATTCCCAATTTCAGACAAGTAAAAGTCTTGTATTCTCATTTGGTTTGAATATAGCTCATAACAACAATAAATATTTCATGCCAGGGGCAATAGTCTTACACAGCACTTGCTGTATCTCTCTCATTTCTCTCCTCTTGACCCATGTTCATATTTGCAAGGCAGATACCTCAGGGACTACCCATGTCTGCAAGCTATAAAATGATGTCAGGTTTACAGCAAACATCCATCTTCCCTAAAAATGCTCTCACTATTCTTCAGCAATATTCCCAATTATTAACCTAGGGCAAAGCTTTACAGCATTTTGGTTGCACTGTGGAACAGAGCTGTAAAATTATTTTCCTAAGAGGATTCATTTCCATTAGTGATGTATTTACTGTTGCCACCACATGCAATCAAATCATCATTTATATAAACCTTCCCTTGCAAATCAAGTGTTTGTATTCAGCATTTCTCAAGCTGTTGCTGCTGTCACTGTGAAAATAACAAAATGAAAGGATTCTCCTGGGACACTCTCTCCTGGAGTGGGTCCAGTGGTGGGCTACAAAGATGGTGAGCCTGGAAATTCTTTATTATTTGGATGAGGATATAGAGAATGATCTACAGATTCACACCTGTGCAGACACATCCACCTCTTGGCAGCTCCATCCAACCTTGTTCTGCTTCAGGATCTGCTCATTGGGCTTCTAAAACAATTAACAATTCTTTACAAATTAAAAACCAAGGGTTACTTTGCACACAGTCTATTTTTTAAATAGGAAACCGTGCAGACATTGAAATCCCATCTAAAGAAGAAGGTCAAAAGCAGCTGAAATTTTTTAAAAATCCCCAATCTTGCTTTCCAAGATATCACATTCTACAGGCAGCTAGCATTACTTTATTTATATCCTATTACAAATGGCATTCAAATTTAAACATCTGCAAGGTCTTAAGCACCCTCAGCAAATTTCTGAGTAAGCTCAACTCCCACCAGCTACAGATGGAGAGGAGGGGGCTGAGAAGAACATAGCAGGAGTCATTCTTGAGCACATTTAAATTTAATTCCATTTTGAGAGGTGTTGTGCTTCGGGGCCACCAAATCACTCTCCACATTTAGAAGGCTGACTCTCACAGCAGCTGAAAGCTACACCTCAGCCTCCCCTGAAGCCCTGCATTTCTCAGAACTTTGACACTGTGGCTGCTTGAGAAGGTCCAAAGTATAAAATCCACCATAAAATCCATCAAACCAGGAGAGCATAGCACATAGATTTTAATTTATTTACTCTAAGTTTGACTGGAAAGCAAAGCAGCTCCCAGCTTTTGGAATCTGATGGCAGCTTGTGCCAGTTGGGTGGATTCTACAAGAGAAATGTGGATAATTCAGATTTATGCAGAACATTGGTTGTTTCTCTCCACAACTCATTGCTTGTGCTCTCCATTGGCTGAATAACAATGTGCTCCTGCTGGGTTAGATTAGGGGTTTAGGCCAAATAAATTATCAAAATGCAGACTCTTGCTGAACATATGCTTGAAAATTCTGAGAGATATGTCTCACAAAGAGACCTGTATTGCTTAGCAGCACTAAATTGCAGGAAGAATTACTTTACAACCTGAAAAACAAAGTAAAAAATTCAGCTTTTCCATTAACTTTGTTTAATAGGGCCAGCCCAGTCTAAGACTAGAGCAATAACAATATAAACACTGTGAGCAACTTCTTCAGGAAAACACATGTTCATACTTGATGAAACTGAGTAGACTTACAACTTTGTGAGCCACTGCAAACCATCAACTATAACTATAACATTCCTCTCTGTAGGTTTTAGCAATTTATGAAGCTAAAATATCATAGCAGAAGCTTTAAGATGCACTCTGCAGCACCAAGCACATCCCAGTCCTGATCCCTGCCTGGGGAAGGAGGTTGTGCTCATTAAAAAGATAATAGAACATGAGAATCTATCTTGTAACACTTGTAAACAACTGCAGGAGTTATCCTCGAGTTAGAAGCTTTCTGGAGATCAAAGGAGCTCGAGATATCAGAGCTTCTGATGCACAAGGGAGGTTTAGAATATAATCAACATTCTGAGCATCAACACAAAGGCTCTGGAGCCCAAACGCCCCTCCCCAGCTCTCAAACTCCTTGGGATAAATTTGATTTCAGCAATTATTGAGCAGAAGAGATTTGGGGTCGGTTTGGGTTTGTTTGGGTTTATTTTCCCAAAGAGTTTGGGTATTTTCCAAAGAGTTTTATTTTCTCACTGAAGTGAGAGTAGCATGATTTCAGTAAAAAGGTGTACATTAAAAATACCCCTTCATTAACATCTTGATTAGAATACCAGTAGAGTACAATTAACCACTGTTAAATTTAAAATTGTTTTGAGCCATTTTTTGAGGTTGAGGTTGTAATTGCACCTCAGAATCCAAAGCAGCTTAAATAAGCACTGCATACACATCATTAAATAAAATATCTCCTGATTATAAACTTCAAGATATAGATAAAATACTATTTTTATATAAAATATTCTTCTATATATTTATATATAATATATCTATATTATATATATTCTATATACATTATTTCTAGTCTATTCTGATAGACTAGTCAGATGTAGTACAGTTAAGTTATCTCAGCAGGACATCTGAAGGCTTTAGCATGGTTTGAGGCTATGGGTTTGTTCTCTACAAAGGCAATAAAAACCTGCATTTGGGAGAGGTCTTCACAGAACCCTGTGGGATTTTATGCTGTTGCTGTACTTTGTGTTAGTATCTTTTAGCAGAGAACTGCTAAAATATTTCATCAAAAATATAAAATATACTAAACAAAACCCAAAAATTCCCTTCTGAGAGCTGACTCCAAATTCTTTCTGAGGTTGTGGATGCACTGCAGGCTCTATCCATAAGCAGTAACTCCAAGATAATGACTTTGATATCCTCAAAACCCATGAAAACAGGAGGCATCAACCACCCTGAAAAGCCACACTTCAAGGCAATGCTTGGGAAAAAAATAACTCAGCCTATATCCAGTGATTTAATAATATTATAGCTCTGTTAGAATGATGGTAAAACCTTCAAAGTGCCCAGAAGATCATAACCAGTGTTTTTACTTTTCTACCAAACACACAGTGTGCTTTTGTTCCAAAGGGGTTAAAATCAGATGTAGAGAGAGCAGAAAGGAGAAAATGAAGGGGAATGTTTCCACTCTAATGATGCAGAATTGGGCACTGGGAGCTCAGGGCACTGCCTGGTACCACACAGATCTCTGAGCTCTGATTCCCTCGTGTCCCTGGGCTCCAGCTCAGCTCCCTTTTCTGTGCAGGAGCTGCAGGACTGGAGCAGCACAGGACCCCCCAACAAACAGCAAAGAATAGAGACAGAGGAAGGTGTCAGTAGTTTACACCTGGTATTTTAATAACCTGGTTTGAAAGATACTAATTAGGATCCAAGAATCACAGAGGATTACAAGACTATTTCACAACACTAAACAATGCTAAATACTACACAATTACCTAATTTATTTATTTTTTTTAACACAATTTCCTTAGCATGTGCAGGATGGAAAAACAAATAATGGGCAGTTCTAGCACATGGCTCATTAAGTCTTAGGCTGAGTTCTAATTATTTTTCAAAAAGAAATGTCAATTGCAACACTACTTGTTAATTTAGCCACTGAAGTGATGCATTAAGAGCAACATCTCTGGGCAGAATGACAGTAATTACCCATATTGCAATAAAAGCTCAGCACAGCACATCAAGGAAATCTCAAGTATGGTGAAACAAAGTCATTTTGAAAAGATTTTTGCAGGCTTAATTCTTTTGGATATTCTTTCCTTGAGCAGCTGATGATTATTCTTTGCAGAGATAATTACAAAAATCACACTGTGAAAAGAGCAGTGTCAGTTTGTGGCAAATTCTGTGGAGAAGCTTTCCATTTATTAGGAAAAAAAAGTCTTCACAGTTTTTCTGAAGCATTCACATTCTGTTAAATGTACATTTATAATCATAAAACTCTTCAGTGTCCACTTCTTCTCAGTTTAAATCAAATGAGCTGATATTTTATCTGATTCATCTGCAAACTCATAAAATACTCATATATCAATCAACACATCCTATCTACCTGACAAAATAAAGGTTTGGCTACATTTTAATATATTTTTTCTGATCAGCTGGTGCATTTCTCTTAGTCCACTAATTGAAATTGTTTAGATTTTTCTGAATCTCTCTGTGGTTTAGAGAGTAATTTTATTTGCCTCAGATTTAGTCTTCTTTTCCCTCAGTTCTACAGGATTTCATTCTTCAATGGCTTCTATAATGGCTTTTATATTAAAATATATTTATTTAAATTTTTATTGCTTCTATGGATTTTGTATTTATGGCTTATTGTATTTTGTATATTTCTTTATACAAAAAATATTGTATTTTGTGTATTTTTTAATACAAAAATATTTTAGTGCTCTAGATCTCACAAAAATGATCACATTTGAGGGTGTGGGATTACTGCCCCAGGTTGTGATGACAAGTAAAGCACTGCTTTGGCTGAAACAACCTGCTCCTACACCCACAGTGTGCTACATGACTGAACCTTTCAGATGTCTCAGCTCTGCTGCCAGCACCAGATCTTCTCCACTCTCACTTTGAAACCAGCCCAGTTCCCCCAGGCTCCCTTCAGTCACAAAGATTCAGCACCTGATCTCCTCCCGCCTGGTCTTCCAGCTTCTAATCACTTGCTGCTCATTGCATTGAAGTCAAATTTTCTAGTAACAGAGAGCTTTTCCCAGTTTGGGAATCCCCAAAGCATTCAGGAGGTGTAAACACATTTAAAAGCACAATTAAAAGGCAAAGCAATGAATTGTGAGCTCTGCCCCAGCTTCAAAGGATGAGGCAATAAACCCGAGAGTCCCAGGACATAAATTTACATCATAATCCCTGGATATCCCCAAAATTAACAGTTTCTGCAAAGCCTCTTCTGGCCAACAAGGATTTTCAGAATTTTGAGCGTGGTGTGTGTTGGATCCTCACACACAGCTGAAGGAAGGATGGATTTGAAAAGAAGTTCAGCGAGAGCAGATCCCAGGCAAAAACCTCCAGGATTAAAGAAAATTAAAGAAAAATAAAGTGGCTCCTGCCACCTCTGTTGACTCAAGTCTCCAACCAATAAAGAGAGGCCCAGGTTGGTAATAAATGCAGGAGCTCTTTGCCTATTACACGCAGGGATCTGACAGGATTCATTTTAGTCCCTTTTTTTTAATAGCAGACACTTATCAACAGTCCAATTATCTTAATGCCAAGTCATAAAAATTAAGGAAAAAATTTAGAGAAGACAGAAATAACATGGCAAGGATGATTAGAAAAGCACTTCATTTGCAGGAGCTGCTTTGACACCCACAAAAAGAGCAGTGACACCAGAACCTCATTAGCCACTGAGGGGAATTTTGCACAAAAAACCAAAGTCACCAGGAAACAACACAACCTCCTGGTGGAAGGAGGCTGGCCCCAGGTTTTTCATCATTCAAGTTGTTTTCTGTGCCATATGGCCAAAAATGAGGAGCTTCTAAACTGACTAATTACTGGGAGAAGTGGAGTGAGGTGTCTGGTCTTATACAGAGAATTTCCTCCAGGTTCCCTCTCCAGACATCTCCCTTCCACAAAGGGGTTTCAGTGACAGAAATCAGTCTTCTTTTTGTTTGTAGCAAAAATATATATATATATATGTGTGTGTGCATCTATATATATATATATATATATATAGATGTATGTACATGTATAAAAGATACATATATTTAATTTTTAATATATTTTTAATTTTTTTATATTTTTAATTTTTTATATATTTTTAATATATCTTTTATTTTTTATATATTTCTTTTTAGATCCTTACAATTTTGCTTGCAGACTCAGGCATGTAAAACTTTCCCCTTTTGTCCCACTCGTGGAAGTAGCAAGGAAAAGGAACAGATAATTATTGTGGTTCCTTTATTTCAACCACTGAAAACTCTTAGGTAATGGTCAGCAGTGTGATGTGGAGAAAGAGCTTTACAGAGATTTAAAAGAGGCTGAAAAGGGATTTTAAAGACCAGTTAATTGCTTATAGAGTTGTGAAGACCAACTGAGGCTGAATTTAGTTGTTAAGACTGCAGAGATGCAAAGGGAACTGGAAATTGCAGCTGCTGGGGTTGTCCATGGTCCATAATGTGTTCATCACCATTGGGATGGCCCAGGAAAGGGGGTTTTGTGAAATATGGAGTTGTTTGTATGGGCAGCATGCAATCACAGACTTGTACGTTTATCAGAAAAACAGCAGGGGAAAAAAAAAGGAAAAAAGAGCAGAAATGTCCTGTTACTAAAGCAACCACAGAAAAACACCACAAATCTTTATTTTTTGGCACCATTTTCACATTAGTCATATACCCCTGTTGCTACCCTAGATCATGGGTGACAGGGAAACTCCATTTCCCTGTGATTCCCCCCTTGAGCCAAGATGAGCTTTTGCTCCTCAGAACAAGATCACTTCACCACAACTCTCATGCAGGTGTTCCAAGCACTTGGAAATGGATATTGTACAAAATAAAAGAGCTGCAAAGCCTCAGTGTCAGCTCAGGAAGGTCAAAACCTCCCTGCCTGCATCACACCCTTGCCCTCCTACAAATGCTCTTCACAGGGAAGCCAGCTGAGAGCCCTCACTCTGCTTGCTTTCATCTGCCCAAGGAGGCTGAGGTCACCCTTCTTCCAAATAAATTATCACTTTGGAGGCAGCCTTGTGATCAGTGGGGACCAGCAGAGCATTGTGTGCAGGCAGGGCACAGCCAGCTCCTCTCCTGCAGCCCTGGGCAGCTGGGGATTTCTGTTCCTTGCTGCCTGCACAGATTTGTGAGAGACTGGCCAAGAGCTGGGATTGAGTCATGTCCTCATGCTGGGCTGCTCTGGCATCCAAACAAACCTGGCTGATCCCAGGCAGCTCCAAGGTCAGGAGTTCTGGCTTTAAAAGGGATGAGTTTTGAAATATCTGTTGAGGCTTAATTCAGAATTTTGGTTTTGTCCACTGTAGGTATCACAGAATGCACTATCACAAGAGTATTCATGCCAAAAACTCACATTTATGAAAATTAAACAGGCTCTGTATGATCAAAATTCACAATCTGTTTATCTGCATTCAGCTTCAGTCATCAGGCTGACTGCAGCACCTGACAGCCTGAGTGCAATAGCTAATAAGCTGAAATTCAGTTACATTCCAGAAAAAAAAGTCACAAGCCAGGGGTTTATATTGGCCTCCAATGACAGAGAAAAGACAAAACAGGTACACCAACTGTTGAATACATTTTTGTAAAATATCACAAGGGAATGAGCAATAGCCTGCATGATTGACTCAAGAATTTCCAACAGCCTTTCTGGCTTTTCCCCCAAAACACAACAAATGCTCTAATTCACTCATCTTTATTATGTGACAAGAGTTGTAGCACATTTAAAATATAACAGAATTCTAGTAACCAAATTTTTTTATGGATACTTGTATTCAGCTGAAAGCATTATATAAAAGTCAAATATTCCCTATGATTTGGGATATATGGCAACAAATACAAAATTCTCTATATTATCCTATGTGTTTTCATGTCAACACCATGCACACAGCAGAATTACAATTCCAAAATCAAATGGACTGAAGGAAATATTTGCTATTAATATGATTGCCCTCAAAGTATATGAAATTTCTTTTTATGACTCTTATATAACCAATTCAGTCTGATGTGGTGAAAGTGTAAAAATGCCAAATCCAATGTATAAACAATATTGTGCCCTCGAGTTAGTCAGGAGCTGCAACACATGGTTGTGTTTTGGAACATAACTGAGCTGAACCCACACATTTCTCTTTTTAGCATGTGTGATTCCATCAAATATGTTCAAAGCTCAATTCCTGGTTGTGTTCTGTGCTGACAGCTATAAAAACTAATGACTGCACTGCAGGGTGGAACATTTGGGTCACTTTCACCAGCAGAAATCAAGAATAATTTTGCCATTGTGCCTAAGTACCTTCACATTGAAATCTCAGCTGGCAATTTCTCTGAGGAAAAAACAAATCCAAAGCAGGACTCGATGGCTGGGAGGAATTTATACTACAGCTTCTTTTAATAATGGCATTCATTAACTATTCTAAAAGATTATCAAAAAACATGACACAGGGACCTTTCTGAAATCTCCTGTTAGACCCATATGGCTTTTCTGCTTTCACAGATCCCTCTGGTCTGGCCAAAGCAACACCACCACATTTTTGTTGCCAAATTTGCCAGGCACAACATACAATCAGTATATTGTTTTATTTCTCTTTTTTTATAGGGAGAATCAACTATCTTGTTCCAACTTTCTTTCCTGAAAAATATGGTTTGAAATGTTTTTCATCTTTTACATTATATCACTGAATTTTAAGGAAAAATTATTACCTTATTCAAATTCTCTGTACTGTGCTGTGTTTAACAACACAGTCATGACAATGAAAATCAGTAAACTAGCAAAATCACAGTTCAGAATTTCTAGGGATGACTTAGAAACACTGTTAATATCAGAGAGGTTATTCTGTTCTTGTCTCTCAATAAAAGCCACAAGCATGCAGATCTGGGAGCATTTAACACCGATGTTTAAAATGCCCAAGCAGTTTAAATCAGTCTCTCTGTTTATCAGCAGCTCCTCCAAGCCCCACGGAGGAGTCAGCTCCCAGTGCCAGCTCCAGCTTCACAGGCTGAGCAGAACTTTATAACACTGCTCTGCCAAATTATCAGGGCTTGACCAACTCCCAGATCTGGAGGCATGGAACATCACTGGGATCAGAGGCTTGGAAGCAAAACACCTGCTCCCTTCAGGTCTCATTTTTACATCTCTGCACAAAAGATCTTCCAACAAAGTGCTCCTGATGCAAAATCCAGAGACACACAGGGAAAGGGCTGTAGGCATTCCCTGTTCTCCCAATCCCATTAACTTCTTGTCCTCCAGGCAAGAACAAATCCAGGCAGTTTGTTTTGGATAAATTTCATTAATCCAGACCTCATGTAAAGTGAGGTGATGTTTTTCCACACCACAGTGGACACTGGATCAGGTTCTATGAAAAGGTCTCTCTAGGTGGGTAACATTTTACAAAACCTTCTCATTCCCTTGGATTTTGTACTAAGGCCCAAATAAAGCATTACCCAATAATTTATTACCAGTGCACTGTTAATAAACATATTTTCAGATATGCAACACATCAATTATATATATATATGTCCATAAAACATATTTCTATACATGCCTATATATATTTAAAACTATACCAGTGTTTATTGAATTCAAATGCACAATATAACTTTACTGAAGCATGTGGGGTTTTTGGCTGGGATTTATTAACTGTTAATGCAGCAAGAAGTAAATTTAATTTAGGAACAGAGCATTGAAAAATGTGCTCATTTTAACAGGTAACATTGAACCCATAGAATCATTTTGGTTGGAAAATACCCTTAAGATTATATTTAAGTCCAAGACTTTAAATATAAGCTATTAAGACTGGAGCTGTAGTTTTTCCAAGCTGCCAGCATTCAAAACTTTGACCAGATTCTTCTAGATATTCTAGAAGGGCAGGGTGTGATGTGTAATATAAAATATATTTATTTGATTATATTTTGTGGCCCGTGGGATTTCTTATTTGGCAGAGTGGTACTGCAATATCCTAAAATCACCATACAAGTGAAAATATAGGAACTGCAATCTGCAGTTCAATCACAATCCCAATAAGAACCCCAATGTACAGCACATCTGTAAGGAGAAAACAATTATATAAAATGGGTTTTATTCAAGCATGACTGCAAACATCAACTTTTATTTGTCTGTGGTAGACCACTATCAATAATTGCTCTGCTTTACAGACCTACAGTCCTCCCTAAATCTGTTTTTCAGAATCTCTTTCTTTTCTGATGGGTGTCAGGAGAGCTTTCACAGATGTGCAATGCCTCTCTGCAAATGTGGCACTTTCTTGTCAGATGTGCAGGTGGCCACATACTGAAATAAAATTATTATGTGCATTTTCATTCGTTTTGGTGATGCTTTTAGGGAAGAATTGCAGCATTTTCTAATGGACTAGATAATCACCTCTTGGCCTTTCTGCAGTCATGAGAAGCAGTGGAATTTCCAAATGTGCTCAGAGTGATTTCTCGAAGAAAAAAAAAATCGAGCAGTATTTAACATCTGTCAGATCTCCCATTTTTATGCAACCTACAACAACCTGACAGAAATCAATATTCTCCATATGTTCTCTTAATTTTTATCCTTTGACACGCAGCTGATTAATAAGGAGTAGTAGGGAAGGTGAACTGAAATCACTGCCTCCTTCCCTAATAAAAAATAACTTGCCAGTGCTTTTTACACAGGAAATGAGCCCAGTTCTGTGTTACAACAGTGTTTTGCTTGATCATCTTAGAAAGCCAAATTTCCCTGACTCACAGACACAAGGAAAACTCCCTGGACAACTTCCTCCTTCTACAGGCACAGCATAAGACAACATCGACTTTTCCTAATCAACTAGGCATGCTGTAGAAGATGCACAGAAAGTGGATTTAAGAAAGCTTACATTAATTAATTTTAAAGCATTTCAGTATACATACATATATATAAATTATTTCCCACTCTGCCTTTTCTGCTGTAAAGATCTAGACTTGCAGAAAACATCTACAGCACTGCAATATTTTAATTGAGGTAATTTGGGAATAAAGGGTGAAGTGGAAAAGAGGACCCAGCTCATCCCCAACCCAGCTGTGCTTCATCCTTCTCTATCTGAGATTTTTATCCCTGTGTTAAGTGCAGGAAGTCAGAGAGGCTTCCCTGGTTGTCCAAACACTCTGCCAGGGTAAAAGATTTATTAATTGCTCCTACATCTTCATCCCTCCTGCTCTGTGCTACCCAGAAGGGATCTTCATCACCACACAACTGCCACGACTCAAAACTGCCTTTCTGCTCCATGAGGACTGCAAGAGAACACAAAGATAATGCAATGCCTCATTAAAAAAAAATAAAAATTCAATCATATAAAGTTTGTTGGAACTCTTTGTAAAACAAACTCACTCGGCAATTGTCGCCTTCATTGATTTGTCCAGCGTCTTAAAAAATAAAAATCAAATTATTGGGCAATTTGTGCCATATTGAGAAGTCTGATTAAAACTTAAAAGGCAATTATTAGTTTTCTAGCTCTCAAAGAAATAATGCTAATGCAATTTTGTCCAAAATAGGAGTTCAGTGAGTAGGACTATGGTACTGAAAACAAAATTGAAGCTCTGCAGCAGTTCTGCTAAAGTAATAAAGATCACTAAGAAGAAAGAGAAAACCCTGAAGGCCAAATGATCTCTAAAAATACCATTTCACACTTTTTATTAGGAAAGAACAAAAACACTAATCCAGAAACCAATTTATATAGTTAATACCAATTCTCTTGCCCTAGCAAACAAATATGAATATAAGTGATAAAGTCAGTAAAGTTTAATGTAGGAATTCAAAAGAGATTAAGCACATTTATGACATGCAGTTGGATAACAAATAAAATATGAACCATCAAGTCAGAAAATAATGCCATGGAACCTATAGAAAAGCAAGGAAATTCATCTCACTACAGCAGTGCTGCTCCTCCAGGCTGCAGATTTCTGCTGAGACTCATTCTGCCATTTCCCACAGGGCCCAAAGTGTTACAAAACCTACTCACTTTTAAACCAGGTTTAAATTTACTGGTCCTGGCAAGGACTGAATTCTCTGTTGAAAACGAGTGGCACGACTCAAGCACTAAAGGTCCCCAAATCTCATTATTTCAGATCAATAAAGTGGTTTTTCCCCCCCATATTCACACTGTGCCTTCCTGTGTCCCTATTGATCACATTCCTTTAACTGAATAATGTGCTATCAATCTCTGGGGGCGATTTGACTTCTTCTGAAGAGTGCATGTTTGAAGTGAAAGAAGGAAGACTTAAATGAATGTCAAAGTCTTCAGCTTAGGAGGTGCCTTTACAAAATACACAATTATATCACAATATAATAGCAAGAAAAGGGATTTTTTTGTCTCCCAGCAGCAAGCCAAGGGCAGCACTGCAGGGACAGCAAGAAGCTGCTGACAAGGAGCAGCTGACAAGGTTTCTTTCAAATCTTGAAGGAAGCCTACTTGTACCTTTCATCACAATCATGAGCTAACCCAAAAAATATATATAACATCACAACCAACCCTACAAACACCTTCAAACCACTCCTAAAAATAAATAATGTGCATTGAACATAACAAAGTAGTAGGAAATTCAAGAATTAGAAGGTGGTATGAAGAATTAGGAAACAAGCAAAAATACTCAGAGTTATGCTCAGTGCTCTGTTAGCTGAGGAAAAAACTTCAATCTGTTTCTAAAATTCTTTAAGGAAACTGCACTTGTATTTATTACAACTAATAGACCTTGAAAAATCATAATACTCAAATTTTCCAGTGCCAAAACCAGGTTGAGTCAAGCTCAAGTTAAAAAAGAAGCATCCTTCTGTTTGGAATTGCCAGATATCAGTAATTGCAATGTTATAAAACCTCTTGAAAGAGGTTTTATAACATTGCTTTTTCCATGCTGTCCTGCAAGGTTTGGGTCCAGCCACCCTATTCACCTGGAGTCATGTCCTATCCATCCTTTTTCTCTGTATCCAGGTCCCACCTCCCTCAGCCTCTGCTCTGGTTTAGCACTGAGCTCACTTGACATCTCAAACAAAATAAATGTCAAAACCAAAGGAAACACTGAGAGTAAAAAAGGGAAAATGAAATATATCCACTTTTTTTCTACAGGACAATTTATTGGTGTCATTCCCATGGATTGCTCAGTTGAATAAATTACTTCTGCCCAATGGAGAAGGAGATGATTACTGCAAAAACCCAAACAAACTGTGAAATCTGTGGTAGCAACAATCATTAATTTTGAAAAAAGTGGTTAAAATATGCCAGAAACATATTTATGTTCTCAGCAATATTTCACTGACAAGGGACTTAATTCAGGAATGGGCACAACTTCAGCAAAACTCTTCTAAATATTATTTTTGACATGCTTAAATGGAGGCTTTATTTAATTAAATTTCAGCAACTTTCTATTTGAAGTTACACTGTGAAATTCACTCATGGAATGAAGTTCAGTGCCACACTTTTTGTGTTTTTTATTTTGTTTCTGGATGCACTCCTTGTAGAACATTAAATAATCAGAAAGCAAAATCTTCTTTGCCTTGTCTTCTCCCACATTCAAGATGCAACTCAATCTAATTACATTTTTTAAAGAAAATTACATTTTTTAAAGAAAATTACATTTTTTTAAAGAGGCTTCAAAGTCAAAGGTAGCTCTTAATTGATTTAGAATTTTTCAAGTTGCAAAGTGGTGTCTTTTCACTTTTTATCTGTCTGTAATAAACTGAATGTTGATTTTGCAGGGAAAATAAAGAGCAATGTCACTTGGTGCAGAGCTTCTCTCAGGTAAACACACACTGGTTCAGTGCCAACCTAATTAAAAACAAGGTGGATCCAGTGCCTTTCATGGTGTGGCCTGACTTGTCCTTTCTACATGCCCAGCTGAGGATCACCTTCCTTCACCTGCTGAACTGGGACACGTTTTGTAGTTCAAGAGGAAAAGAAAAACACAGTTTTAACATTTAAAATGAGCTCTAATTAACTCAGCCTGCCTTTATGTTAATGAGTACCCTGCAGCTCAAACAGCACTCAATCGTGCCATTCATTAATTCATCTCTCAATTAATTGCATAGAGTACTTTCCATATCTGCTCTTTTAGAGCTTCACTTTGCAAAAATGAGTTGATTCATCTGTGGGTGCTGGGCACGTGTTTGGAAACACAAAAAACAGTATTTGGAGCACCAAATACTGTGCATTAACCTCACTACTGCAACTGCTCTGAGGCTCTTGCCACACCAATCCTACAGACTTTTATCCTGAATATTCCCTCCAATGAAATAGATAAGTGAGATGAGAAAAATAATTATTAAATTCTTCTCTTTTTTTTTTTTTTCTGCCAAATAGAGGGCCAGGCAGCAATTTTCTCCAAACAGTAACAACACATGGAGGTCAGTTGTTGTAACTCAGCCTAACACAAGTAACATCATGGTAATTAAACCTGTTAGAAGACTGAACTATCTGCTTCATGCATTCTAGAATCTCCTGCTTGATAGATAAACTAAACCAATAGCAATCCTGTGATGGATTAGCAATCCCCACTTGCCTTTCCCCAGCTCTTCTCAGGCAGTAATTGGCTCTGACATGGTTCATCACCCCCATTGTTACAGCAGCAGCCACCCTACGTTCCTAAAAGGAACCAGGAGCACCAACGAGCTCTGCAATTAATCACAGCAATTAATCACAAAACTCATCACCTCCAGAAGAGCTTTCACCTCCACAGTGCCTTGTAAATATGCACCAAACACAGGTCCAGGGCACTGAGCTAAACGAGCAGTAATGATTGTCCTGTCTACAGCTCTGCCAGGACAATCCCTCCTGTCCATCCTCAGCCCATCCTGCACCTCCTTCAGCCCTCCTCTTGCTGGGCTATGTTCATTCCCACATAAAGCATTCAGGGCAAAGGGATCTGCTCTAACTTTTCAATATTTGCATGTTTTTCCACTCAATTTTAACAATACTTAAGGAAATGAGTGATTAGCTGCCCATAGAATATTTGGGGTTTGAAGAGACCTGTAAAGTCTTCTGGTCCAACCCCTGACGTGGGCAGGAACATCTTCAACCACCTCAGGTTTCTCCAAGCCCCATCCAACCTTGGACACTCCCAGGAATCTCACAAGGTAGATTGTTTCCTGCCTTTTTAGGGTTTTCCCTATACAGCCAGGTGTGCTGTACTGTCCCTATACTGCTCCCAAGAAAATGGAAATAGAAAAGAATTAGCTTGTGAGTTCCCACTAAATGCTTCATGTGTTTTAAAAAAACCCTTCTATCTCTTTATTCCAAAACAGGAAAGACCAAAAAAAAAAACCAAAGCTACAAGCAACCAACCAACCAAAGAAAATGAAATAAAAAAAATATAAAAGCAAAAGCATTAATCCTTAAACAAGTGAAGTAACTGCACTGAAAGTGTCTGAAAGTGTCCTTCTGACTTCAGCTTGTGCCCTGCCCACGCTCTGCAGGTGCACAAACCAGACATATGGCACAGGTAGAAATCTTTGCTTATTAATTACCCTGCAGTAATTAATTAAAATTTTCATCTCAAGCTGCTGAGTTGCCTTTCTCTGCTTAAGGGAGGTCAAAAGATTCAGAGACTGGGGAAGTGCTCCTGTCCCAGACCAGCTGCCCTGCTGGACACACACAGTCCCACAGCCCCTAGGTCACAGCTGCTCCTCTCCAAGGCTTGGAAAGAGAAACCTCTGAAAATCTGCTGCTGGACAGCTCAATATTTTTTATGTCTGATGCAAAGTGCAGAAATTCAATGTGAATTTAATGGAATATAAAGTCTTCCTGTCAGTACTCTCTCTGCTTTCTCAAATAAAATCCCACCCAAAGCTTGGCTCCTCCATGCTGCATTGAAACCACCTCAGCTTTCCTCTCAGCTTCAGAACAAAATTCTAATGTGCTGCATCACAAAATAATTCAGGCAAGGTAGAGAACTAAATCTTTTGGAAAAGGGGATGTTTGGGACAAAATAACAGGGGGTTCCTCCTTAGCAAAATTGTAGGAGTTGCCAGAAAACATGGAACAGGGAATACAGAAATTCAGCAACCTGGAAACATTAAAGGGCAGAGGAGTAAAGGGGAAAAAAAGGAGAAAAAATATTTTTGATGATTTGCCTGGGAGAAAGCAACAAGCAATCACATTTCATACTGGGGGGTCTGGGGACCAGACAGTGCCAGGTGCTCTTGTGTGAAATGGAAAACAGAGGATGGAGAAAAGCACACAAAAAATGGCCTTTGCTGGGGAAAATGTGAAAACTCAGACATGTTTGGGCTAAGCATTGCCATAGAATTGAACTGAGGAGCTGAAACAGAGCTTTTTGTGGATAAAGTGTATTTCATGTTGGGCTCTGTGTTCATTTGTTGTGCCCATTGTCCCCATTGCACTTGGGAAGGAATTGATGTCTTGTTAAGGCTGACCCAGAACAGAGGCTGGACAGAGCTAAAGAATAAAGCAGGGATTTATCAGAAAGTTTTAATGGATCCACCTTGGGCAGCACAAGAGCCCAGCCAGGGCTGCACCCAAGATGAACCAAAATGGCCCCAAAATGCAC
>JAWWEY010000275.1:30332230-30348520 GCA_035582745.1 Loriotus luctuosus | reverse complement strand
ATTTGGATCATTTGTCCTTGGTGCCCAGCTGGAGCAGGAATTGTTTTGTCTCCCTGCTCTGTGCACAGAGCTCACCGTGCCCTGATGTGAAGCTCAGACCCACACACTAAAGCAGCACAGAATGTGAAAAATAGAAAAGCTAAACCTGAGGCATCAGAATCACAGCCCAGGCTGGGACACTCTGGCTGGAAAGGAGCTCTGCAGGGAAGGGCTTGGGTAGCCCTGATGGAGCCACCACTTAAAAAACCTATTGAGTAAACATGTAATAAAAATAAAAAGTAGTTCATTTGACACCTGATGCTCTAGGAGCCTAAAACCAAGCCTAGAAAATTGAATTCTTTCTTTTGGCTTTGTAAGGAATAAATACTGAATAACTCTGCCAGAGCAATGAGCCTGTACACACCTTGCATGTTAAACTTGATGTCTGTCACTATCAATGAGCACCCTCATTTCTTCCCAACATGTCATCAAATTAGAGCTCATCAAACAAAGCCCCGAAGATAAATGGCTCAATAACTCCTTAATCATAATTAAGAAGGCCTTAAAATCTCTAGAAAGAAGTCTCAAGGGATTTAAGAGAATGGCAGAGTGATAATGAACATCACAATCTGCACCATGGCAGCTTACAGACATATTCATGTCTTCCAAGATTGTAAGTTTAATGGTCTACATATCTAGATTGAGTGATAAACACTGATATTAAGTGATCAAAAACTTTAACTCCCAAAACTTCAAGAATGCTTCACAGGGAATTAGCTTGAAGGATCTGGTCCCCATCTACAATTCTTATCTAAGAGAATTACTTAGAGATAGTAAAACTGGTGGGAACAAAGCAGATTCAGGAGGTTTAATTCTGCTCCAGCACTGTACCATGACCCCTTCAGGGGACAAAGTACTCATTAGGGCAGAAGGACACAAATAATACAATTTACAGCATGAATTTATATAGGAGTCTCAGTGGCTGTGGGATCTAAACCTCTTTTTGGGGTTGTAGTGCTGAAATGAAGAGCAGAGCTAAAAGTCTCCCCTGGTGAATTTGTTCCACAGTCTGTGAGAATTAACCATGTTCTCTGGATTCCAGCAAATCTCAAGGGGATCCCTCTGCCTGTGAGCTCAGAGTGGGCAGCACTCAGCACTGACAGTGCCTTGAGCTTGGGCAGGACTCAGAGGCACATCAGGACCAGGTGGATTTAGGGACATCTTGGGACTGCTCTGGCTGCTCTCCAGGTCACAGCATCTGTGGAGGTGTGAAAAAGTCATCTTTGGAACAACCACATGAACAGGAAACTGATCCACTGGTGTATAAAATGAGCAGTAGCAAGGGTTTTATATTGAAATAAAGGAAAAGCTCTTTATTTGTACCCATAATGAACTTCAGAGAAAAAAAAATTGTATCTAAACTTGTTCATTCATTTAATTTTTTTTTTTTTTAGAAGGAACAGTGATTCTTTCTCTTAAAGTCCTCCAGGAATTAAAAACAAACACAAAACTTCAGCTATACATCCTCTTTTCCCTGGGTTGCTGCTTGTGGCATTCTGAAGAATCTTTAGAAAAATTCCAAACTTTTTATGATATTTCTTGCTGGCTTTAACAGCAACAATAATGGTTTTTTTCCTTCAGCACTACATATATGTTGTGTATGAAGAAGTAAAAGAGATGTTCATTTATTTCCAGTTAATTATAAGGTATTAAAATGTCATTTTTACTTTATTGTTACTTTACTTCTTTTCAGCATTTTTTCAGATAATATATAAAGAAGCATGCAAAAGTTTCTGGACATGAGGAAACTAAAGCTGCTGCAGAAAATAAGATATCTAGCAAGAAATATTTGGGCTTGCTTTATTATTGCTGTTATTAGTGTTGTTTTTATTGCTACCATTACAAAACTCAACCATAGTTACAACAAAATACAATTTTTTTCACATGGTTTTTTGTAGTAGAAGTAACATTGAGTAATACTAACCCATCAGGCAATACCACCAGCCACATTCAATGTCAGATCATTAAGGTTTAACTTGTGGCACCTTCTATTTTTTGTTCATTCTGCATCACAGCAGCAAGTCAGAACTTGGCAAATCAACATTATGGGTATTTACAGTGTAAAATCAAAGGAAAAAAAAAACCTCTTGCACAGCACATCTCAGATGAAAGGAAATAACCACTACAACAAATAAAACAGGACAAGTTGTGATATGGAGATCCTGTCTGTACAATATTCACTGATGCTGAGAAAAGCCAGTCCCAGTGGAAGTAAAATTAATGAATTTCAAAATAATCTCTTTGGTCTAGAGTCTGAGCTCAAGCAGGCTGCTCAGATCCACAGACATCACTAATCTGACAGTCTGTGCTTGAATTCTCTGCCTTGGTGACCTTCCACAGAATTCACTTGGGCTGACAGAGGAATGAGCCATTTCACACAGAATGGTTTTCCTGCTGGAACGTGGGCTCTGCATGGGCAGCTCTTCCCAATTTCCATACAAACCCTTGGCTCTGACAGAATCCCACTTCCTCATTCACAGTAATGAATCCTCTTACATTTCTCTCCCACACTCCAAAAAACCAGCTTAGCAATGAAAGTGCAATTATGTAATTCCACATAACTACACCCTGTTCTTCTGAGTGCATGTAGGAGCTTTGCCTTTCTACCCCAAGTACCCAATCAGTCTAATTCAAGGCCTCCATTACTCTAATCCCAGCTCTAAGAAGATTTCCACGAACAATTTGCTTGTTCCCAGCCATTATTACAAGCCTGCCAATACTCTAACTATGAATTTCATTTCTTTTGGTCGTGTTACCCAAGCTGTTCTGTGTTATTTAATAGGTACTTTCATTGATTTAGGTTTTTGGGTTCAGTATGAGGTTTTCTTTATCCAAACAGCTTTTCTATAAAAGCCACAATTCCTAACTGCTCCCTGAGCCAGATGTATAATTTGTTTGAATTTTGAGAGAAATGAGAAACTTTATTTCTGTTCCTGAATTCTTCTTTCCAGATCATAAGAGCTAGAGAATCTGCTTTCCCACCCTAATTGATTCCCCATAAAATTCCTATTAGTTATGCTGAGTAGTAGACACTTATAAGCTAATGGAATTGGGCAACTTAATTACAAAAACATTTTAAATAATCATCTACATCTGTCTATTGCAGCATTCCACACTGCTGTGGCTTGCAGCCCCATAATGCTCAACATAAAATCATCCACGTGCAATATTGCACTGGGCTCTAAAGTTTTTACTTTTGGGAACAGGAAAAGTGAAATCTCTCAAGTTTTCCCAGAGTTTTGAAGGACACAGCCCAACCTTCACCCCACACTCACCCTGCCCAGGCAAGGGCACTCAGAGGGGGAAAACCTCGAATCCCACTTTTTAAAATGTCATGGTTTGTGCCACGAGTTTGAGGATCCTGCTGGTTTCAGCTGGCAGAAATCTCTCACAAGAGCTGGGGTTGTTTCTTTGGAAGCCACCACAGCTGCACATCAGCAGATAATATTTGGCAAAAGCCAAAATTCAGCACTGCACATCACAGGATCCTCCCAGGAGAGGACCAGGACAGAGAGCCCATCCCAAACCATGGCATCAAGTGAATGAATTCATCTATTACATATTTCAAAATCTAAATCTGAAAAACTTTATCACAGAAAGTCCTTCAGGAAAACAATCTGATGAGCAAATTTGTACCCCAAAGGCTAAGTCTGCACAAACTGGCCAAAATTTCAGATGATCCAACCAGTCACAGAAGAACATGGAATGGCAACAAATATCAGACAAGCATGCAAGTCTTCCTATGCAAAAAAATGCCAATGCTGATGAAAAAATTAATTTTTCATGAGTAACTTGGTGTTGCCTGCACTGACATCAGAGTTACATTTTCTGTATATTGTATTTTCAATTTCAATTGCTCTACATGTACCAAATTAATTTACAGGTGAATCTAAGATTTCACCTACCACCTGTATGGCACCTGATGCTCCTCTTGACAAGTGATAGTCTAATTCTGTTTTCTGTATTAACCATTTTTATATGCACACACACTGGAACCATACTTCACTGTGCTCCACATATATCTGCAAAGATAATTTGCAGTCTAAATTAGAGAACAAATTGAGGGCAACTTGAGCACTCCTCCTCCTTGTTCTTTTTCTAACAAAGAAATACAGATTAATTGTAAGCATGGAATCTGCCACACTTCAACTGTCTCCTTGAAAAGCTAATTGTAATCTATTAAACACTATTTCTCAGAGATTATAATAACCTAATCACATCCTTCTATGTACAGCCTTATACACCAAATGTAACACTTTTGAATAGGAGAGATTTCTCAAATTTAGACTATTTACTTATGTCTAACTCTATACTTAAAGTGGATTCAAACTCCACTCACTTTTTTTTCTGTGGAAAGAATTCTAATGGTGCTGCATGAAAGAGATACAAATTAATTTGTGTTTAAGTTCACATTCTCAACTTGATTAATGTGAGTATTTTGCTCATTTACAGATTCAGTCCCCATGATTACACTTTTTGCATCAATAAGGTGAAACTGTTTCTTAGTCCAATTCTTTAGCATTCCAAATATTTTTACAATCTTAGCTGTGCAAAACCTGCTGACCTTTAAGAAGTCAAGTATTTAATTTTATTTAATCGAAGATGTTCCTTGAGAACACATAAATCCTAAATCCATTGAAACTGGAATTTCAGGAGAAAAAACTTGGGTGGTGTGTTGTGTTGTCAGACTCATTTGTCAATGGTTATATTTTAAGATAACCTTTTCCTATAAAAAGCAAACTGGGTGAAAATTACCTTTCAAGAAATATCCAACACAAAAATAATTGCTTTGAATGCTATAAAATTTAAAATACCATGTCAGTGCCATAACCAGCAAAGGAATTTGAATCAATGGCATGTTAAGTAATTTTCCATCAATAATTAAAATTCCAATCCTTTCAAATCTTTGCACTGATTTGGCATTAGGAAGTATTGCACCAATCTTCATATCCACATATCAGGAGTGCAGCTTTTTGTGGTGCTTTCCTGTCATCTGTGAGGATCAATAGTTCAGTTTCTACTTCAAAACAGTCCTTAATAGCAACAGTAATCCCCAACGTCAAATTTTTGAATTTTTAACATTTTTTTTTAAATGATGACCATTATAGTAGAGGGAAGGGTGGTGGAAGTGGAAAAAAAATTAATCTCCCACTGTGTAGTGGGGTTTAAAACTATATTTCCCTCAACATTTTGGTAATAGAAATTATTAAGATAAATAATACACCAAAGTCAGATATCCTGGGTCAAAAGAGCTTTGTCCATGAGGTCAGCTGGGACGGGAAAGTGAGAAGTCCATGACCTGAGTACTGAAGAGCTTGAGCTGAACTGTGCTTGCTCCACCTGCATCTCCTACTTGATTAGAAAATAAATATACAAAGGGCTCTGAACCACCTAAAAATCATCACCAATCACTCACTTTCATCTACAACTATATATTTTGTTGATTTATTTCAATTTCTCTTCAGGTAACAGACAAAGCTGCTGTGATTTCCACATCACCTTTGGAGCCAGAACCAGGATTGCCAGAACCAGGATTATTGGCAAGCAATTGAGGCAAGTATTTCTCTGAGCCCGCGGGAAGAGTCAGGAGAAAAGCTTCAGTTTGAATTCCTAAGGGTGTTCACCTCCTGGAGCAGTGCCTTTAACATCAGCCACAAGGTTTGTAGAAAAGGACAGAAACTCTCACTTGTTCAAGAATTCCATTTTGCCCTTCCTGAGAGAGGAGAGCAACTTGGCTCAGGGGCACAGCCAAAGGCTTCTCCCAGGTCTCCAGTGCCTAAAAATTGAGCTGCAAGCTGAACCTTCACATCCCCACCATGCAGGTTCCCAAAGGAGATGAAAATTCAGAACTTTTGCCAACAATTCACCGGCAGGAAACCAGACACTGTGGGAGAGGGGTGGGGGGAAACTGAGGTTAAACCTATACGGACATATGTGAGCAAATGCATCTTTGGTGCCATGTGGCTTCCAGATCAGAGCCAGATACTCTCCCCAAGCTGCAAAGGCAAAACCAGAGCAGGAAAATCTGCTTCAGCCATATTAACACCCCACCCATACACCACATACACACTGAATTTAAGGGTGCCCATCAGAGCTGCTCCCTCACGCCCCAGTGCAGTGATAACTGCAAACTGCAAAGCTCCAGCAGCCAGAGCTGCCTGCAACACAACCTGGTGGCCCCTGCAACAAGCTGATTTTATACATCTGCAATGCACTAAACATAATTATCTGGTAATTTTCCTAAATGAAAAAATGAATTTAAATTACTGAAGCACAAAATGCCTTCTGCACACCAGTTTGCAAAGGCCAAGCCTGCCACATCTAGAAAACAGCAGTGCTTTATTCTAATTATGCCTAAAGTAGAGGATACAATTTCAGAAATAAGGTTTTATACTGGTAAGACAGAAGAAATGGCTTCATAATGTTTTTGAACTTATTTTCTCCTTTTTCAATTCCAATGAAGCCAGAATTTAAACAAATAAGAATTCCCTTTGAGAATGTGCAGGGCAGACCTCAATTCCACACACGTTTTATTCTGTTTTTTTATTCATATGGATAATTCTATCAAAGGCCATGAAAGTGCTCCCATGAACACACCACAGATCAAATCCTAATCTGAGTTGACAAGGTGCTGATCAGTTAAAGGTTGGACTCAGTGTTCTTAAAGGTCTTCTCCAACCTAAATAATTTTGTGGTTTTTATTTATGAATAACATTTAAAGATATATAAATATTACAACTAAATGGAAGCCATATCCTGATTACAAGCAGCAAATGCAGTTAATGCTTAGAGGGACTAAAATGCCTCACATTTGCTGCAAATGTTCCATATATTCTGATCCCATACAGGACTGAGAGTGAAGAGGCTGATTTTCTGCCAGTGTCACCACCCTGTCCTGAGGACACCTCAAGCAGCAGCAGATCCATGAGAGAAATGTGCAGAGTTAATCAGGATTGATTCGCATTGACCCATTCAACACACAGCTCAGCTCCTACACAGCAGAGAGCAATGTCACAGATAAATCAGGTGTAATAAGGCTGTCATTGACAGATTGAGAACAGCAAATGCAGCATGAACAAAGAATTGAGTCCACTAATCTATATAAAAAAGCCACTTTCAGTTTGTAGAAATAGTAATTTAATTTACTTTGTGTAAACTCTACAAAGAAACAAGGATGATGGGTTTAACATATGTATTTTCTTTTATGATTTGTATGACTTAACAGAACATTTATGCATTTGTAAGGTTAGTTTTAAAAACTGGAAATTTAATATACTCATGCCTTGTAGCTATTTTTCAATCCTTTTGGTTTTTCAGTTGTTTCTTTGAAGCATGCCCACTTTACATGAGTATGTAATTGCTTTACAAATTAATGAACAGAATTAAAATCTACTCTGAAAATGGGATGAGTTACTCAGCATCCAGACTTTGAGAGTGTGTCAGGGGAATTTACTTCTTGGGGACTCTGCCGGCATCACAGCTATAAATGGATGGGTTACCCCTTCCTCTTTTGGAATGGTTATCCTTTCCTATTTTGTAATGTGAATCTTTAGGAGAGGTTCCCAGGAACCAGGGGGTCTCTGGGGCAGAATTTGTGGCTCAAACCAGACATCTGAAGGAAGGGAAGCAAAATGATGCTGCTGTGTGGCTGAACTTTGGAATCAACTGATCCAGCCCTGCAATATTGACCCTCCAGCCCTTTGCCCCTCAAGCCAGCACACAGATGAGCCCAGAGGATGAGGAGAATCAATTTAGAATATCCCATTAAAATTTCAGGCAGAAAATGGAGCTAAATGCCACCTTAGGACTGAATCTTGGGGAAATCATCCACACAATCCTGCTCTAATACAGTTTGGAAAGTGAGAGGTTTTCATCTTCTTTAACACAAGAGATATAGGAAGTCTTGTGCATGTCCTAGAAAACTAAACTAGGGACCTAAAATAGAATTAACTGTTAAAAATAAACCAAAAAATCACATAATGTAAAGATTAGGAGAATTTTACCACTTCTATAACAATTTAAAACACTAACCTGCTTTAGGACAGCACAAAGTCAGCAGATCTGTCTCTACACCTGATTATATCTGTAAGCTTCTCTTTCCTCCTTAGAAAACAGGAAATACAATTTTTCTTTCAGAAGCTCAGCCTGGCTGCCCTGTCCATACACAGGAGTGCACGGGCAGTGTCACCACAGTGTCACCACAGTGCCACCACAGTGCCACCACAGTGCCACCACCCTGTCCTGCACATTGTCCCACTCAGCTGCTGGGCAAGGCTGCAAAGCCTGGCATCCCCCTACAGCAGATGTGACTTCTCTTGTCCAAAAGATAAACACGAGACAAAACAAGGCTTAAAGACTCCACATGAAAAGATTCAGCTTCAAAGACAACTCCAAGCAAAGGAAACCTTGGCAGAAACACTGCTGAGGGCAGAGGGGCTGCATGAAGTTCATGTTCTGATTTTGCTCTGGGTTAAATACCTGGATGTTTAATCACTTACACTGATTTCTGAGGGGCACAAACACAGCAGAGACAGCTGGGGGGGCTGCTGTGGGTTTTGGTTTCCTCCTTTGCCTCTTCTCAGCATCATACACGAGCAATTCCAGATTTATGGGTCTCTACATCAGCCCCAAGATAGGATTTTGCTCTATTTCTTTCCATTTTAAAGCCTTTAGGTTTCTGCTCCGGTTTTAGGTTTATTTTGCTTTGTTTTTGCTAATAATTCACATTCTTCATTCCTCAAACATTCAATGAAACTCCTTCAGCACTTTTCACTGTGATTAATCTCACCCTCTAGGTCTTCCTTTTTAACATAATCCATTAGGCTTGCATAATTTTTTGTTCTGGACCTGGATTTATTCAGAAAGTTGCATTTTTAAGTGAATTCTCAATTACCATTTTGTTTTCTGGTTAACAAAGTGATTGCTGCTGGCAGCCTCAAGAGATGCAGCAAAAAAAAAAGCAGTTAGAAATGTGAGGTTTCTTGATTAGCTAATGACACTGGTTTTCCCAAAACAGCATCTTTTATGCTGATCTACATCTGTTTGAATCTGAATTATCTACTACTTCTATTTCCAAAATTTAAAGCCAAAACAGCCTGCCTGCTGCTCTATCTGGTATGTCCAATGAAAATGTCACATAAAAAATTAAAAATAAAAAGAAACGTCATTTTGCCTTTTTATTTTTGTATTTTACCATGGAGGCTGCTTGCAAGGGAATCTACTACTTCTTGACTAATAACCAACCAATCTGTGGTGGTGGTACAGAAAGGGCAAGGAGGAAAATGAAGAAATCTTAAGAAAAAGTAAATTAGGAAATCTTAAATTCACACAAGCTGCCTAAGAGACAATGAGAAGTGTATGACTGGGTGGACTGTGCCAAACTCACTTTTCCCTGGACACAGAGAGCCTTGGAAGCATCAAGATGGGCTGAGCACCCACCTTGAGCCAAGTGGTGGTGGCTGTTTGGTCTTCAAAATACTGATTTTTATTACTTTAGCTACAAAAGCTTTATAATGATTGGTTAAATTGATAATTCCAAGCTCAGTAAAACTAAGAAAAAGTAGTAGAGAACTTCCACAAGAGACTAAAACTGCCCATACAGCTTTCAATAGGAAAACATATTACAAGAAATTGTGTTAGTCAAGGAATTATTTTTTAAGATCTGTCTCAAAGCATGAGTACTGTGAATGAGGTCCTAATGAGCACTGTCCTTATTCTGATTAAGCAACCATAATGACAGACCAGGCCTTTTTTATTTGCACAGTTGGACCATGAGCTTGATGCAGAATTTTTGATAAGCTTGGAGTTTTCCAATGTGTCATTTCTTAGAGCCAACCTTACACTTTCTTCAGGCCAACATTTTATCTTCTCCAGAACAGTAGAAAATTAGTGATCCCAATATTCTAAGGGGCCAGGCCCACTTCCTGAACCAGAAGCTAACCCTGTTGTGAATGCTAGAAGCAAAAAAAAACCTTGAGAAATTGTCAGTTGTTGTCTCAAACTCCTCAGGGAGCTGCAAATTTCCATTATACACAGCTGGTAGATGCCTCTGCAGGAGTTACCTATCATGAAGTCCACATTAAAGACTTATTTATGTCCTTAACAGGAGAAGTCTTGCTGATCTGAATGGCTTTAAATGAAGGATTAATTGCCTCTCCCTTGAATATCTGATTTTGCTCCATCAATCTGATTACATCACATTCCCTTGTCTACAGCACAAAACTTCATTACAGCCCAACCCCTGCAAGCAGCTCCATTACCCTCAGAGCAAAGCCAGCTGTGATTGCAGTGCAGCACCATTATTCAAGGTGATTTTAGCTCTCTCACTTCATCCCCCACATTTGCTCTCTTTTGGTATTTACAGCCCTGCAAACAAAGTTTAAATCTCCCAGAACAGGGAGTGTGAGCAGCAGTCAACCCTCATAACACCAGGCAATGTCTCTCAAGAAAGGGGGATCAGTCCTTTTCTTGTGCCTGGTCACTCATTTATTAAATGGGGAAATTGGGCTCTTACCCAGATCCCAACAGAAAAAGGAGAGTTTTGTGTGAAGGAGGTGCTCCAAAAGTCCAGTACCTGCCTGCTCACTGCACAATCCACTAAATTGTTCAGCAACAAAGGGGTTAAACACACCCTGAGCTGGAAACAGCCTGGCAGCAAGTCTGCTCCATGAAATTCCGTTTCTTCCTCTAATCTCTGATGAATATTTTATGGAAATATGTTTAAATATGTTCTGTCACATCCCTGGAAGCATTCAAGGCCAGGTTGGACAGGCCTTGGAGGAACCTGGGATAGTGGAAAGTGTCACTGACTATGGCAGGGGGTTGGAAGGAGATGATCCAACCCAAACCATTCCATGGTTCTATGATATTATCAAATTTCTGCTTCTCATAGCTCCAATTCTCTTCAAAATTAACCCATTCGAGTTCTGCAGAAGATACAAGAAACTGAGGAGATCGTCCCTTTGCTTTACTAGTAAATAAAAATACATTTATTGCTGTGGGCATACCCAAAATCTGATCATTCTAGACCAGGGATACTTTTAGCTAAACTTAGGATAAAGGTAACACATTTCCATAAAAGCTTTTCAGAGTGAAGAACCAGTGGTCTTAATTAGTTAATTTTGAACTGAACACCTCAAAATGAGTGGTTTCAGTGCCAGAATCTTGCCTTAACCTGACCACTCTTTTCAAAGCAAGTTCTATAGGACATAAAGATGAAAAGGAGAAAAAAAAAAAAAGCTTTTTACACATTTCAGAAGCACAAATTGTACAATTCAACCTGCAGTGCCCTGCTGGACATTTCAAAGTCAGGGACAGTGAAAGGGGCTGATTGTTGGCAGAGCCAGTGGCTAAAATCCAGAATCTGCCCCACAGCAGGTCCCCAGGACACCCCACTGCTCCAGCATCCCCTGGGCTCCCTGTGAGCACAATCAGGAATAAAGCAGGAACAATTGCTGAGAGCCACAAGAAAAGAGGGCCAGAATTCACACTGCAGCTCCTTGGAGGGCTGGAATTAGACACAGCTCCAGTGTTCCCTCTCAGGCACGTCCTTCAGTCCCCCTGAGCTTCCCAAAAATCACACTGCCTGGGCAGCCGGGACATTCAAAGGCTGATTGCAATAATTTTAAGTTCTGTATTAAAGGCAAACAAAAGCTCATTGGAACACCTCACTGAAAAGCAGGCTGCTTTTAACAAAATCACAATAAATTCCTCAATAAAAAAAGGTTAAAAAAATTATGTGATATCAAATTTTCCCTGCTCCCTTCTCATTTTTTCCCCAGTAGCAAAACTGAAAAGAGAAGAATGTGACCAAAAAAAAAAATTACACTTAAAGCAAAATCAACATATCTGTTCCAGAAATTTACAAGTAAACACCTCAGTCATAAATTCCATGAAAAAATACTTTCAATTTTTCTCTTGGTTAATGAAACTACAATTTAAAGGGTTACATTGATCTATAACCAGTAGTTTTCAGGAGCTGAGAAGATTACACCCTATACATGCACCTCCTACCCACACCTGAAATGTGATAAACACTTTGCTAAAGTACTAAAACCACTTGGCATTTTTTAAATGGCATTCTGCTTTTCCAAAGATTTTCACACACACCCTCAAGTCCTAACAATGTTTCAAATGGTTCAGTTTTATTTTTGGCAATACAGCACTACAAAGTGCCCTACAGTGATATCTCTATCCAGATCCTAATGAAGAGTCATCCATAAAACAGAAGTGGCATTAAAGCCATTGAAATCAGACAAGAAGACTGTGGTAGTTAATATGTAGATAAATTATTATTCAGTAATTAGCAGGGAGGTGCAAACATGAGCCTGACAAGCATCTGACAGCATAAAATGTAGCAGGAGCCCCTAAGAATGAGCAGAAGAAGGAAGATCCTTCTAGAAAAAGATGCCTATTTTTTAATTTCAGGGAAAAATCTGCATCTTCCTATTAATAAGAGAAATTTAAAAGGTCAAAGAGGGGAGAAATAAGAAGGATCTGCTGAGGTCTAGAATGGCTTGGAATTGTCACCCTCAGGTAGAGATGCTCAGGGCAGATACAGCAAAAAAAGATGCAAGAAAAGGAGGCAAAACCAGGAATTCCAAAGAGAGTGGGGTTGTTTGTGCACAGTCTCTTCAGGATGAGAACTGGGGACATCAAATAAGGTTCACAACAAGAGGCAGTTTGTCATTAAACCCTGTGTTGATATTAAAAATTGCACGTCAAGAAATAGATGGACAGAACCAACTGAGGGATGCTAAACACAGACAAATATCTACTGGAAGGGTTTGAGGGCTGCCAACTCATTTTTAAGCACTCAGATATATCTGGATAATCAGCTTTTGTCCTAATTTGCACCAAAATGGAGCAGAACAAGGAGGCTGACTACTTTTGAAAACTTCATCCCAAGTTCTGACAGGAACAACAATCCCAATGACTGTTGTCATGCCTTTATCACAGCATTTGATGTTCAGAGCTCCTTGGAGTATAAACACCTGCAATTTTTTACTTAGAGTTCCCACTGGAAACTATGATCTAGATAATGGTGAGAAAAGGATATTTTTCTCTTGAAGTATTTACCTCTCCCCAAAGAAATTGCTCTTCTTCCTCTGGGCAACCTAGAGCAGCTTGAGATTTTTCTTTATTTTTATAAATAGAGAGAGCAAGATGTTATGCAAGAGCAGACCTATAATTTATCTTGGCTGGCTAACCAGTGTGTTTATTTATCCTCTTTTTCCACTTACACAAGAGTTCTCTGAAGCCCAGAAAATCGCTGCCCTAAGGCAGGCTGGATCTGCACAGCCATGAAAAGTGATACAAAGAGCCACAGCTCCAACAGAAAAAAATAACCCCAAGTTTAAAGCAATAAATAATATACAGCCACCTATGCTGTCATCTCCTTCCCTGCTGCAGGAGCACAGGACCTCTGAGATTACAGCTCCTTCCCCAATTTGGGTAGAAAATATTCTTCTCCTAGAGATCCCTGAAAATGCTTAGTGCTAATTAACACATTGAGCTAAAAATATTCAATGCTAACATCTATACAATGATTCTAAAGAATCTTTAAAGGATTGACTAAAAAGGTAATTTGGTGTAGTCAAGCCTGAACTTCTTCTGCAGCTAACAAATTATAAAATAAAAAAATAAAGAAAAAATAGAAAAAATAATATTTGGGAAATTTTACATCTTTCTACAGGGTGATTTTGTTCTTTTGTTTATTCACTTATCCCCCTGCCCACTGCATGGGATTTATTGTACATGCTGTACACCATGCTCCACAATGACAGAATTAATGACTGCATTGAAAAATGCTTTACATAAACAGAAAAATAAGTACTAAACCTCAACAGAAATAATTCTGGGTTATATTTGTTGTTTAACTTCTGTCTTTAGAGAGAAAGTGAATGACATCTCACATTTAAGCTCCTCACTATCACATCTACCCTGGGTTACAGTATTTGAGGACCTGCCTCGCTGAAAAAATAGCTCCACTAAGAACCATCAACATTTAGATTATTTAGATTAAAATAAAATAGTTAACATGAAGATCAATTTGAGAAGAAAAAAAAACCTAAAGAGATGTGAAAATAAAAACAAAATCAATTGGTTTATGTTTTTAACATTAAAAATCAATTATGTTTTTAACAGATACATTCTGAATCTAGTCACTTCTCTAACCAAAGTTGTCACTGGGAGAGAAACTTTAGAATTTTTACAAGCAAAAGTAGGACAAGTCCTAGGAAAGCAGTCAACAGCTGTGTCATTTGGTCCCATTTCTATTTCACTGCCTATCAGCCTCAAAGCTAAACTCTATGAGTTTATCCA
Organism: Loriotus luctuosus; assembly: GCA_035582745.1. Taxonomy (NCBI): domain Eukaryota; kingdom Metazoa; phylum Chordata; class Aves; order Passeriformes; family Thraupidae; genus Loriotus; species Loriotus luctuosus. The sequence continues at coordinate 30,334,159 of JAWWEY010000275.1, read as the reverse complement.
AAAAAAATGAGACAATACAACAAAGAAGAGATTTAGAGAGAGGTTTTAAAAAGCACAATAAAGTAAGTGAAGACATTTACAAGGTCACTGAAAAATTATGAAACCATGGGGAAAATGAATAAAGATATTTGTCTGAGCTTGTAAAATGTAGATTGAGACTGAAACTACAGCCTGAGCAGAGAACCTAATGTCAAACTGAAGGAAAAGCAATTTTAAAAGGTTTTACCCAGACATACATGGTACAAGTCAGTGGCTGTCTTTAGCCACTTTAACTGGTTAAAAAAAGTCCTTTTGTGATAACCCCATCCTTTTCCCCCTAGGAAGGCAGCCAGAGATGCACAAATTGCTCACACATTTGTGTGCTCCAGGTGCTGCCCTCAAGCTCTACTCCCTCCCAGGGACACCAACACCCAGCTCATGGAATTGCCTTGTCATCTCTAACAACATTTAACATTTTCTTCTCACCCTGCTCCTTTCCTTTTAATTCCTTTTTGCATTGGAGAGTGATTTTTGGCATCCTGCCTTATCTTTCTTGATTTACAGATGTTGGAGAGATGGCAGGATTTCAAACTAGGATGTGTCTAAGGTCCAGCAAAAGCAATTAAATGGTAATGGGTGATTTTAAATACATATAGAGAGATTTGGCATTGCCCCAGGTAAGCTGTATGAAAAGCTGAAAAGTTGAAGTTTTCTGCCATTAAATTCCCATCTCATTGCATTCAAAAGGATTTGTGTTTTGACAAAATCCTCAGTGTTTAGATCCAATTTTGTGTAAACTGGTAACACACAGGTTTTGGGAGAAACATCATCCTCAGAGATCATTACACAGACTTTATCCAGTGAGAGCTGAGGAAATAATAGTTACTGCTGTGGATGTTGTAATTCCAGTTATGAGCTACAGCAGCAACACCAAAGGGTAAAGCCTGACAGAGCAATAAAGCAAAATGAGTCCATTATCCCAAGAAAAAACTCCCTAATTCCACCCAGATTCTAAACCAGCATTGTCACCACCAACAACCTCAGGATTTATGCAGACATTTCCATCTCCAAAGCCCCTGATGCACATTAAAGCAGTCAATGCTTGCAGAGCTCCTGTGAGCAAACTTCATTACGGCCAGCACTCCATCTCAAAGAAATAAAGGTATTTTTTTCCACAGGCTCACCTGCTGGCTGGCCCAATTCTGGCTTTATTTACACCAGAGTAAATGATGTCACTACACTGGTTTGACTACACTGCCATCCCACAGCCATAATCCCCTTCTTCATGGCACAGCCCCTTCCCAGCCCCAGCACACACCACAGGCTGCACCAGAGCAAAGATTCCCTCCTCAGGTTATTCTACAGGTTCTTGTGTACTATTGCCAGGAGAAATGCCTGACACACCCCATAAATCTGCGCCAACAGGAACAGCCAAGCTGTGTAAGCAAGACAAGAGAAGAGTTACATCTCCCTTTCTGAGAGAGCCCCCGAGGCAGTGTTTTATTGTCACTGCTCCTGGCTCAGGCTGGCAGTGAGGGAGGAGATGGAATATTTGCCTCTGAACCAAGTGCACCAAGCAGAGCTGTGAGCCACAGGCACACAGAGCCTGCCCCGAGTGCAGCTGGGCTGCACTTCCTACCAGAGCCACCAGAATCCACGGGCATTGCCCTGCAGGTGCACTACATGTGCTCTGCATGCACATGGAAAATATAAGTGGGTCTGGTTTTTTTTATGACTTTTTTTTCAGTGCCAGCAGAAATACAGTCCCTAGTTTGGGACCAGAGTTCATACCACATCAACCTCCACAGTTCCATACCCATGGCAGGCTGTAGGGTCCTGCCTCTGCTCCTTTTAAAGCAGCACATCTGTGATGGTGTTCACAGGGGTCCGAGGATGAGGGAAGAGATGAGGATCTGACTCCATGTTTCAGAAGGCTGATTTATTATTTTA
>JAWWEY010000275.1:30302530-30332130 GCA_035582745.1 Loriotus luctuosus | reverse complement strand
GCTGGAGCAGGAATTGTTTTGTCTCCCTGCTCTGTGCACAGAGCTCACCATCCCTAATGTGAACCCAGACCCTCACACTAAAGCAGCACAGAACCTGAAAAATAGAAAAGCTAAACCTGAGGCATCAGGAGAGTGAAAATTACTTAAAAGATGCCAAAATCCTACTACTGGAGAATGAAAAATACTTTAAGTCAAAGCCACAATTCCATTTTCAAGGCAGAGTGTCCTGCTCATGCATCTAGTGGAAGTGGTGGGATATCACTGACAACTTCAGGAATGAATTTGATACAGAAACATCTCCATCTCTGGATGATTCTTTATCTTCATGTCTTGCCAGCAAAGCACTCCATGTCTCTCTAAACTTAATTTTTTTTTTTCAGAGAAATGGGAATCTTTTTCATTGTGCAAATTCCATTAGAGCTGCATTCATGTACAAAGATATTTATGGAATGCATTCACGTGGTTTTGTGCCTCCTTTCTCATGGCTCCCATTGTTTAATGCTTTAAGCTTTAAACCTTCCAGATAATCTGTTATTTCCATTTTCTATGCATAATGCAGCTAAAGAATTTTATGGGGTATCAGACTTCTGATTAAATGAAGATGTTTGCTGTCACCTTTTAAAAGATGTTCTATGAATTTGCTTAAAAACTCAAACTATTTTTAATGATGAGTAAACACCCTTTCATTTGCCAACAGCTAACTTATTTTTGAATGAAAATTCATTTTTTTCCTTGATGGTAAAGTGGGCTGGAAGGATTACATTTTCATCTGCTACAAACTAGAGTTAATTCAAACCCCAGCAATTTTACAATTGAAATGTCATATTAATTATTGACAACAGTAAAATAAATCTTGATATTTGTCCTGTGCATAATGTGCTAAAATATTTGCTTTTTTCCATCTTTGAGTAAATTCCCTGACTTTTACTGGAAACCTATAGCTCTGCCCATGAATGTTTAATCACTCTTGCTGCACATTTAGAAGTTTGTTTTAAGAGAAAGAAAAGAGAGGAGACCTGAATACTTATTTCAGCTTCTTTGCACTGCTCACATGTGAGCTGTGACATGGGTTTGGTTTTTCTGAAGAAATGCTGTGAATTCCCCCAGTGGTGGCTCAGGCAGGCAGGCACATCTCCAAAGGAAGGCAGCTGTGCTGCTGTGCTTGTTTTTCCAAGTGGAGGAATATCTTAAAACATCAATCTTCTCGAAATCTGTGGCCCTGGAGGATATTCTGTGACCTTGTGAGGAAGCTGTGGGTCTGTGCTTTGTGCTGTTGCTGTTTCAGCAAGTAACAAACCCTGAAAAATCAAGGTGAAGAAAAGAAATCCCCCAGGCTGGGGTTGTTGGGGTGTCTGAGCTAGGAGGGACAGGATGATCCTTGTGGGTCCTTCCAGCCCAGAATATTCTGTGATTATGAATTAACAGATATGATCCTTGTGGGTTCCTTCCAGCCCAGAATATTCTGTGATTGTGAGATAACAGAGATGATCCTTAGGGGTCCTTCCAGCCCAGGATATTCTGTGATAACAGAGATTATCCTTGTGGGTCCCTTTTAGCCCAGGATATTCTGTGATTTTGAGATAACAGAGATGATCCTTGTAGGTCTCTTCCAGCCCAGAATATTCTATTATTATGAATTAACAGAGATGATCCTTGTTGGTCCTTCCAGCCCAGAATATTCTATTATTATGAATTAACAGAGATAATCCCTGGGGGTCCTTCCAGCCCAGAATATTCTGTGATTATGAGATAACACAGATAAGAAAGGATCCAACCTCTTTGGAAATCAGGGCCTGAACTCCTCTGTCTCACGGTTTCACCTTTTCTAAACTATTCTGTCATTCTAAATTCTCTGAATATCTGCAGGTGGGCATTCTGGCTGTTTTCAAGCTTTATCTACATGGAATCATTTCCAGGTATCCAGAAGTATCTGCAGATCACTTTTGCTTCCCATCTCCCAGTTGGTTCCAATGCCTCCAAAGGATAAGCAGTAAATATGAAACACATAAACCACAAAAAATGCAGGGAATTCCAGGGCAAGGAATGGCAGAATTATTTCATCAGAATACAGAATGAAGAGGACCCCTAATTTTAATGTTCTCTTTACAGATATTTGCCCACACCCAAAGATGCAGAAAGGTACCTGTCCTTCAAGGGGCCTTGCTCAGAGCTGCACGTGGTTGACCAGTTCATGTTAGAGGTGAGGAGTTCCAATATTAAAAGACACCACATCCTTTTTTTTGGACACTCTCCAAGCTAAAACCACTGCAAGAAGCTGCTGTTTAGAACTTAAATTTACAATCTCACCCAGAATCAGTACAAAAGGATTATTCTGATGAAGACTTGGGACAAAAAGAGAACCATGGATCCCTTTGTGTCTCCAAGTCACACTCCCTCCTCTTCCTACACAGTATTTATCCTGACCTAAATCTAGATTCCCAAAATCTAGAAGACATAATTATATAGATATATATAATATATATATTATATACATATTTAGAATTATAGGTATTTAACCATTTTTGCTCACAAGAAAAATGTGTCTGCCCAGGAGCATACAGTGAATCTGCAGGTTTGTGCCAGAGTGTATCCACAGAATCACATGAATAAATGAGCTCAGAAATTAGGCAAACAATGGCACAGCTGAATTGCTCAGTAAATAATGAAAGGAATATGCATGTTTTGGTGTGAATGTGAGTTTTTATGCTGGTTCTGCTCGATTCTGTGCAGATGTGTAAAATCCCCCAGCTGGGCCAGAGGCTGGATCTGCTGCTCAGCATCCGTGAGCTCCCCGAGAGCATCAGAGACCTGGAGCCTGTGAGTACAGGAGCCCTCCTGGAGAGTCTGTGATCCTGGCAGCTTGATGAGAGAGGCCCAAACCACCTCAGTGCAGATTTCAAGGCTGTGTCATTTGGGAGGTTTATTTTTGGGGATTTTTCCCACTTGTGTGTTTCATATCATCCTTATTCCACCAAGGTTCAGGATAATGGGTGTGGCAGTAGAATAGACTTCCACAAAAGAGAGAGAAAAGAACAGGAAAAGATCTTCAACATTTTATTTGGAGTTAATAAACTTTCCTCCTTCTTTGGATAAGCCAGAAGTGAATTTCACCATTAGAATTCAATTCCCTTCGTGGGGAGGTTCTGGCCCCACGAGCTGAAAGAATCAGTCTAAGGCAAGGAGGAAGTTCATTTGACAAATCTCCAAGAGATTTATTATTTCCTGAAGGCTGAAGGAGCTGCTGCCCCTAAGGATCACAGCTCTGGACTGGAATTTTTGGGAGCCAGAGCTCGAGTCCCTCTCTGCCTTTTCCCAGGATGACCCAAGGGTGAGGGATGCAAACAAGTGCCAGCCTCATGACTGGATCCTGCTCTTCCAAACCCTGCCTTACCTGCCAGGTTTTGTCCATGCTTGGATTCACAACAAGCATTTCCACACCACCAAAACGTTTCAGACGTTTTGCCCTTGTTCTGCTTGGGAATGAAAACAAAATGTGGAAGTTCTGTGAGACCAAGTGGTTATGCTTTGTCAGGCTGTGATTGAAAGCCCAGTAGCAGTGAGGGGAGCCCAGGAGAGGAGCAGATGGAAAGCACAGGGGAGGTGCAGACATTCCTGACCCTGCCTGCTGCAGCTGCACCTTTGCTGTCCTCCACTGAAGCCCAATATTGAATATTTGGAAGTTATTCCACGCACCGTTTGCTTTGATGGATATTTAATGTTCACTGAAGAGCTAATTAGTGCCTAAGTGTGTTCTTATGCATGCTAGCACGTATTTTTAAACCACAGAATATACACCTGAAATCCTAAGGGACAATGTGAATTTTGGCTTTCAGCACCTCTGGCCCTGAGCTGGGCTATAAATGCTTTAACAACAGCTCTCAGTGCACCCAAGTGCTTAATCCTCTCCTTGTTTTTAAATTTCTGTGTTGGTGGCTGATGAAATGAGGTGTGGTGCTAAAAAAATACAGATTTTTTAACTGAAAACAAAATCCCCTTCTGTGCTTAAATCCCTAGAAGGGAGGTGGCTTTTCCCTGGGAAAACTGAATTATACTGAGTTTGAGTACAGGAAATTATTATTCTTCCTTGTGGGGAAACTGTGCTGAGAATTCTGATAAGAGCATTGAGCTGGTGCAAATGGAAAGGAGGGAGGTGAAGGATGGAGCTCCAGACTCTGCTTCCCCTGACCCCTGAAATTTGGGCAAAACCCTTTTTGTGCCCAGGAGGCTGCAGTTGTTCTGGCAGGGCTGGCTTGGCAGCCAGAAAGGTTGTGACTCCTTTTGGGGTGGCTGTGCCAGCCCAGCTTTGTCCTGGGCAGTTTGGCCTTGCAGAAAATCCCTGAGGGATTTGGACAGGGAGGGACAGACCCCACGGGTTTATCCCCATTTTCAGCCTGTCTGAGGGAGCTCTGTGTGTTCCAGCTGATCACCCAGAACATCCAAGCAAGCAAGCAGCTGCAGTCCAGCCCAAAGTTTGTGGCTGTCTTGGAGTACATTTTAGCCATGGGGAACCACCTGAATGAAAAAGCTGGGAAAGAGGTGGCCAAAGGATTCCGACTGTCCTCTCTGGCCAAAGTGAGTAAATATCTTTTTGTAATTGAAGCCATCCTGTCCTAAGGTTTGCCAGCAGTAATATGCTGATATTTGTTAGCATATTAATGCTACTAAATAATAAATGTAATTCTTTTCAGTGTGGAGAGAGGCAATAATTGCTAATGAGGAGCTCACATTTTACCACCTGGCTTTGGTTCCAGACTGCTGCTGAACCCTGAATTCTCTGGTGCCTGTGATCAGCAGCTGTGTCCCCACTGCAGGCAGCAGCTCTGCCTTTGTGCTGCTGAATACCCTGTGCCTCTGCTGAGGCAGAGCATCAGAATGGGCCTGCCCTGATGTGAAAATCCCTTGGCATGAGGAATTGTGTGTGACCGTGTTCACAGGGGTCCCAGGATGAGGGAAGAGATGAGAATGTTGACTCTGTGTTTCAGAAGGCTTGATTTATTATTTTATGATATATATTGTATTAAAACTATACTAAAAGAATAAAAGAAAGGATTTCATCAGAAGGCTGGCTAAGAATAGAAAAGGAATGATAACAAAAGTTTGTGACTGACCAGACAGTCTGGACAGCTGGACTGTGACTGGCCATTAATTAGAAACAACCACATGAGACCAATCACAGACCCACCTGTTGCATTCCACAGCAGCAGATAATCATTGTTTACATTTTGTTCCCGAGGCCTCTCAGCTTCTCAGGAGAAAAAATCCTAAGGAAAGGATTTTTCATAAGAGATGTCTATGACACACATCCTTGATCCCTGCTCCTATTTGTAGCAGGATCATCTGTGTGTGTCCTTGGGCAAGCTGTGAACCAAAGGTTTGGCAGCTGCTCAGTTAAATTGTGGCTCCAAAGCTGAGGGCCCATGCCCTGGCAGCTGGGGCAGCACAGCCTCCCCTGCTCTGTGGTCTCGTGGCATTGGTACTTGGAGAAAAGAGCACTGATGATGTAGGCTTTAAGGTGGCAAGGTCAGGCAGGAGGAGCAGGCTTGCCTCTAATTTGAGGTTTCAAGGGGGTTAAAGTCTCATTACAACAAGTTAAAATGGTTATTTTCCTCCCCTTCTTTTCAACTCTTCTGTGTGGTGGGTTGACCTTGCCTGGATGCTGGTGCCCATCAAGCTGCTCTATCATTTCCCTCCTCAGCAAGACAGAGAAAATAAGATGGAAAAAAAAGATAAAACCCTCATGAGTCAAGACAAAGGCAGCTTAATAAAGCAAAACCAGTGCAGAGGAGCAAAGGAAAACAAAAGATTTATTCTCCACTCCCCAGCAGCAGGCAATGTCTAGCCAATTCCCAGGAAGGAGGGCTGCGGTACCCACAGCAATCACTCCAGAAGACAAATGATGTAATAATGAACACACACACACACTCCCCTTCTCCCAGCTGCCATTGCTGAGCAGACATCCTGTGAGAAGGCAGATCCTGTGGTCACTTGGGGTCAGCTGTCCTGCCTGTGCCCCCTCCCAGGGTTTTTTCCACCCTCAAGTGAGGAATGCTGACTCTGTGCTCCCAAACACTGGCGTGTTCTCAGCACCTCCCCAGCTCCCAGCACTGCACTGTGAGGGCTGCAGAGGGGAAAATTAACTCCTCTCAGGCAGATCCAATGGGTTCTGTTCAGCCAAAACCCCATCCAGACCCCCAGGATGAGATAATGCATAAGCACCAAGCCTCTTCCAAAATTTGTCAAGACTTTTGTCTGGGAAGCAGAGTCCTGCCCTGGATTTGAAGCTTTCTTTGAGATCACAGTGCCTCAAAACAAAAACATTTCAAATTCAAATAGGCATTTGGGGCTGAAATTTGGCTTTGTCAGAAGCATTCTGAGCAGGTTCCCTCAGGACACAGTCAGTGCTCCCTCATTTCTCCTTTCCTCCTGATTCACTTTCATTCCTCCACACCCTTTAATTCTTCAATTTTTTCTGCTCTGGGGACAGCAGGGAAAGAGCATCTCAGGGCTGGTTCTTTCCCTCCCTTCTTTTACACTGTGCAATCAAACCAACAGCAGCTTCAGGACCTTGTAAGACTGAAAAAATAATTAACAAGACTGAAACCATAATTAACAGAAAGAACTAAACACCAAAGTAAGAGGCAGGAAGGATGAATGTTTAACACTACCTTTTTCCTAGCCCAAAGACAAACAGATTGATTTTTAGGATTCATCCTCATAGTATTTCAAACAGAAGCTTCATTAGTATGAGACATTGATCTAGCAGCCCAAGATGTCTCTATTGTTTGAGTTCTGCTGGCTGAACCACCTGGGTGCAACAGCTTATTTCAAAGCTCTGTACTCAGAGGAAAGTCAATATATTGCTTTGCTTCTATAATTTCATATGAGCTTGTGCACTGAAGACAGGGGAAAAAGAATTAAGCCTAAAATATTCACAGTGGGCTGCAAAGGATTAACCCCTTCCAAATTCAGGGCAGCAGGGTTAAAACTTTAAGGATTTTTAAGGTTCCTTCAAACTCAAACCATTCTCTGGCTCTATGATTGATCTCAGGTGTTCCCGTGGAGAACATTGACATTTTCTGTCTAACTATAGTAAAAAAACCCCTATGTATTAATTAGCTGCAAACTCAGCTGACTTCCTACACACACACACCCCAATATTTGGAATTCTAGTAGGCATTCTATAGCTATTTTTTATAAGGATTATCTGACTAAGAAGTTACATTCCAGAAAGAAAACTGCTAAGTCTGGTTTGAGTTGTAATACCTGCCATGATTGATGTCCTGCTGTGATTATTCAGAAAGTCCTCTGCCATGAAATAGATAAAACAATACATAATTACAATTCCTGTTCTGTCTGAAATAAAGCTCCCCTCCAATCCCTCTCATGTAATCCAATTTGTTTCTCTTACAGCTTTTGTTTTCTGCCCAAATATCCAAATTAATCATCTTCCTTCAAACTTAAAAAAACATTATGAAAATCACCAAAAAGCAGAACCTGAGAAATTTTCCTGCTGGCATTTCATGCTCAAGATAAATTTAGCAAGTCACAAAGTGAAAACCAAATCCACTCTGCTAAGCTTTGTGAAATGGGCTGCGCCAAATATGCAGCAACAAACCAGAATCACTGCAAATATTTATACATGTATTCTTCAGGAAAATGCAGTGTAGTTCTCAACTTCACCCACATTCATTAAACTTTTTCAACTGATGACAAATGGAGAACAAATTAAACTAAACTATGGCTTAAGCTGAAATCAGCCAGGACCCTCACCCTGTACAGTCCACAAGGAACTCTCTAGTTAAGAATATTGGAAAGTTTTTACTAACCCAAGAAGAAATTTCACTCTTAAATTGATACAGACTTTTGTTTTCCCACTACACCAGGCTACAACAAAATAAATTTATGAAATTAATCTTTTTACTTACAAACAGCAATATGAAACAGGAAAAGCTATCAGCAACTCCAAGTTTTATGCATGTTGTTTTCAACCACTCAGTATTGAAAGGAAAATTAATTACGGAGCTTTTTCCTTCTGGATATGCTTTTGTTTGAGGATTTTCTTTCTTTTTTTAGCAGTGTAACCATTGCTGTGTCTTTTCTGGATGTTTGTCTCAAAGGATGGCTGCAGATGAGCAGCATCTAAATCTCCATGCTGAGCAGCAGCACACCAGGAAGAAACAGAGTATCCAGGACATTATTATTCATCCATCAAATATGGATGGAAGGGGTATCAAAATCAACCTCTTACCTGTGGGTCAGGTTGGAGGCACTTGGCAGCACAATTTGGGAAACAAACACTGCTGCTGCTTGGTGGAGACACAGAGACCTTCTGTCTCTGCCAGAGCCCATCTGGCATCTCCCACAAGCCCTGAATTCACTCACCCAACACAAACAAGTGAATAAGCCCTGTGTGTTTAACACTCCACAGAATTTCATCTTAAAGGGAGCTGGGGAAAAAAAAATAGGAAGGAAGGAATCAGTCTGACTATTTGTACAACAGACTACACTCTGTTTCCTCTTGGTCAGGGCTAATTCCATGCACTGATATTATTTGCATGCTTTGCTGATTGGCATTGGAAGAGAGACATTATCTCATAGAAATTGAAAACAAGCAAATGAATATGGGTATTTTATCACCATAAAATAGAATAAATTCCAGTGGTTTATTCAGATGAATACTATTACTCGGTCAGTCTCACCTCAGTGACTAAGTACTGTTATTTGGGAAGAAATGCACACACAACTTGGTCAACAAGTCAGGATTCCTTTAAAAGAAAAAAAACCCTAGATTTTATTTTTTTTCCTCCCTTTTCTTGAGCAGTAAACAAATGAGCTGTGAATTCAGCTGCAGAAATAAACCTTGCTAATGTGTGAGGTCACCTAATTTGAGGATGCATTTACTCAGAGGTGTCTGACAGTCAGATCAGTGCATTGATGCCCTCCTCACTCAATGTTTAGGGGTGTTGAGACAATGTGTCATTAAAGGCCCATTTCTAAATGCCATGATAACTGCAACACAAGACTAAGGAATAAATTTTATTTATTAAAATCCTCAGCTTCTCAAACCAGATTGCTCTGTAAGACTCTTCTAAGGAATTAAAGTTTCAGTCTTGGGACTCTCAAGAACAGCTTGTTTGAGAGGTTGTGCTCCTTCACAAGATTAAATCATCTCCAGGATCACAAATTAACACTCCACTAAGCCTCCTGTGAGTCCTCTGGCACCTATCAGCATCACCCAGAGGTATGGGATTTACAGACATAATACTCATTTGGTTTTAAAGTTTGGGATTTTTTTTTACTCTATTGGCACGAGACTGGTCCATGCAGTTTTGTACAAGATGATTTTTAAAACATAAGTTCAGTAATCCTATCCCAGCTGCTCCTGATGGTCAACCATCATAAAGAACTGGATAAAGTCACCTTGTTATGCTCATAAAAATGCAAAGAGCAATTAAAGTAGAAGATCTGGTTAGATAGGAAAAAAATTGGGGTTTTTTATCACAACAAAAAATCAATAAAAAATAATAAACAAATACAAGAAGTATATACTGAATAGCATAAATAAGTATTTTGGTTCAGGTTAGCAAAATTTTTATCACTGACCATGCAAAAGGCAGCTTAGCTGAGGTACTTGGCAGGTCTGAGGCAGTTTCATAGGTAAATTAACTCATTCCTCCAGTATTAAAACTGATCTGTGCTTGTAGCTTATTTCTTTGTACCATTATAAAACATGATAAAATTTCCCCTTGACTTATTCCCATATCACCATCATTAAGTGATTACACTTAAAACATCAGAAAAAGAACACCCAACAGCATATCCAAAGCTCCTCTATGATATTTATTTGTTATTTGCTATGCAACATCAACTGTAATTTGAGTCATCATCATTCTTCTTCAACAAGGAGGTAATTTACTGACAGCAAATGAGCTGGGACTAACATCTTTGTAGTGCATATTTCCAAGTCATCAATACTGTTACCTGTGGTATAGAAAGCAAAAGCCAAAAAAAGAAACCCCCCCAAAAAAGCCAACACCTCCAAAACAAAAACCCCACAAACAAACAAAAAAAAAGGAAAAAAACCCAAAAAAAGGCAAAAAAAAAAAAAAGCCAACCCAAAAAAAAACAAAACAAAAACCAAAAAATAAAACAAAATAAATAAATAAAAAAACCAACACCACAAAAAAAAAAACACCACCGGCCCAAAACCGAAAAAATGACAACAACAACAAAAGCCACCAAAAATTAGTTATTGGACTGCTATAATTTTCAGTTCAGAACTGGGTACACAACAGAAGTCAGAATCCAAAGTGTTGAGCACAGCCTGGCATTGACAGCACCCCTGGCTCTGTTTTGGTCTCACTGTTTATCACAGACCAGTGTGAATTTAATGAGCCCCAGCCCTCCCACACTCCCCAGAAGAGGCCAGAGATCCTCAACAGGCTCAGATTTTCCCATTCTGCATTGGCCCACACAACTCTTATCACTTGGTTTCTAAAGTTTTTTTGTTCTTTTCTCTTCACTTGCAACTTCCAAAAAAAAAAAAAAAAAAGCTGAAGCTCTAAATCTCACATTTCACGGAAAGCTGGCCAAGTTTATACTTCAAATCTCCTTAAAAATCCCAGGCTATATGTCATTTGACTTCGTTTCCACAGCTCTGCTCTATTTTCTGTTGCTTGAGTCCATCCTTTCCTGGAATTTCTGATGCAGCTGCAGGGAACTTGAGGAAAAGCTCCTGGAGAATGGGCAAAGCTGCTGAGCCCCAGGGTTGGGCAGGGTCTGGGGGCTCCTGCACCAAGGGGGGCAGGTTGGAGGACCAAATATGAGATCATGGTCTGTCAGACTAAGCCCCTTTCCAACCCAGGGAGGTGTTTTAAAAACTTCTATTCCATTTTCAGTCTCATGAGAAGGGTGAGACAATGCAGATGTTATAATTCACACCATCACAATCAGAAGCTAATTATTTCTTAATTACAATACATTATAAGTGTTTCTTGGCCTATCAGCTTTTGCCACACCATGCTGTAAATGCCTTAAAGCCAATCATCTAAAATTGCCCCTCATGGATCCCACTACAATGTGTCTTTCATAGTTCTATTTCTCCAAAGTATCCAGTCTTCTTTGCAAGGCCATCCTTTGGAACTTGTTTGTAGCTCAATTTCTCTCTCAACCATGTCTGCCCTATTCCGTGGCATTTCTTAGCCAGCATTTCTTGTCTCAAGGTTTGCATACAGATGCACACACTGTGTGAGCCTTCTGTCAGGCTTTGAGAGTTTTCTACAAACCCATTTCCCACATTGGTCATGTCTGATGACAGCTCAGCTCACCAGCTCCCCGTGAGCTCAGCTGGGTGAATTCTCAGCTCACAGGGATGCCCCAGAGCTGCCCTGCTGCTCCAGGATCCCCATTTCCCACAACAAAAGCTCCTGAGCTGGGAGAGGCAGAGGCTTTGGCACCCCACATGTGCTGCCTGCCTGGACCTGGGGCCACCACAAGCCACACAAAGGTTCAAATGCCACCATTTTCTGGCTCTGTCACATCCCCTCAGACTTTCTCCTGATGCGCAGCTTGCCTGGGTTGTCTATAAACCTGAAGCCCTTTGGGGCAGATATTTTTCTAATTGCCTGTTTGTACTGGCAGAGGCCTCAGCTGGATTCTCCAGAGCCTAAAATCATAATATTCCAGGGCTGCCTTTTTCTGCCTCAAGCACTGTGTTTTTAAGTCAGTGAGCGTTTTAGAACATGAATCTGGAAATCTACATATTGCTTTATTACAAAAGTGTTTATGGTTTTAATTCTTCCTTCTCTCTGTATAATGAAATTACAAAGCAGGAATCTTTCATAATAAAATTTGATGTAGATATGCCTGGAAAATGAAATCAGAAGGCAGCAGTGATGGGAAAAGCTGCCATCAATCACTGCAGGCAGACTGTTCCCCCTGACAGCAGTCAGACAGAGGTAGAAAATTCAGTAATTTGATAAAAGCTGCAGTAGAAAACCAGGAAAAACATTATGATGCCAGTAACTGCATGTTTAGCATCAGATCTGCCCTGCACATCAGGCTCCTGAGTGATGGCCACAGCAGCAACTGCACTGAAGTCAAACTGCAGCTGCTTATTTAGTGCTGAACTGGTCTTGCTCTTAGTCCCACTGGCTGCAGACAGTGACCCAGAGCTTTTCTGTCACCCCCTTCCTTCCACAGCCCCCAGAAATAACCCAGAGGGAGAGGCACAGCCAGATGAAGCTTCCCCACCTCATTCCTGAGGGTCAGGTTTGCTCCCCTTACCACACAGATCCCTCCCATTAGAAACCAGATTTAGAATTGGTGTTCCAGGCAGAGAAGTTTCATCCAAACATTAACTTCATTGAAGCCTTAAATGAATAAAATTGATGGAATTCACACTAAATAAACAGCAGCATTCACCTCCTCAGCATTTATGGAGCAGGAGAGTTGAGGTGCCCTCCTCTCCCCTGTTCCATGAGGAGCATCTGAAGCAGCTCCTGCAGAAGTCTTGGGTCAGAACAAAAACTCTGTTTTTTTATAAATTTACATTCATTAACTCTTGCATAAGACTGCCTGCCCATTTTTTAAGAGACTGGGAGATTTGCAATGCAGCAAATTGCTCTAAATGCCCAAATTTATCTAGCTGGCTTCAAACACAAAATCAAAACCTACCCAAAATCTTCACAGCCTTCTCTCATTAATGGAAGAGATAGAAAATATTACTAATTTCAGCCCCAAGTTTGGGGCTTATGAAAAACAAAGAAACATTTTAAATCATTATTTAGACAGACAGGAAAATTCTTGTTGGAGTTTCCAGTTCTGTTTGCAGGTTGTGGGGGTTCTTTCAAAAACAAAGGATAACAACTAATTTATATTTTTATAACAAGCCAAAGAAAACTCTAGAATAAAATACAGAGAAATTAAACAAATTATTCTAAGGCAAACTCAAACTCTAATGTTTTTAATTCTAATTTACCCTAGTGAATAATGGCAAAGCCTACCAGAAGGCAGCCTCAGAAAAGCTTCCAAGGGCCTTCATGCATAATCCTGTCAACCAGAAGTATTCAAAAATCTAAGCATCAAACAAAAAATATTTTGCTGCCATTTCTTGTGAATTCAGGCAGCTGAAAATCCTTTTACTGAAAGATAAAGTACTCATAAAACACATCACACATTTTGAGACAAAAAAGTCAGTTGTAAGTTATGATTACACTTTTTTTTTCTCTCCAAGGATCTCTGCAACTCCTATTTTCAGACTTCTTTCTTTCAGTGAAAGAGAGAAAAATATGTTGGGAAAGCACTTGGTTTTTGGAAGAGAAAAATTGCTTTTATTGTCAGTAAAAAAAACCAACTAAGGTTATAGGTAATCTCCTAGGAGAGTCCTTCTGGAGCTTTAAGTCAGCAAATGTGAAAGAAAAGATGTTTTTTGTGGAAAAAAGTTATCCTGCAGTGGGTCCTTGCAGTCCATTAAAGGCCATCAATCACAAGTTGCTAATTTGGGCAGCACCAGCACATTGGAGCATCTTCTCTTTGCCACAGGCAGAGCTGAACCTCTAATCTAGGAATGGAAATAGCCCCTCATGTCATGCTGCTGCAAGAATTGAATATTTAGCCACCCC
Organism: Loriotus luctuosus; assembly: GCA_035582745.1. NCBI lineage: Eukaryota > Metazoa > Chordata > Aves > Passeriformes > Thraupidae > Loriotus > Loriotus luctuosus. The sequence continues at coordinate 30,318,508 of JAWWEY010000275.1, read as the reverse complement.
TCATGACAAAGGAGATAGCAATTAAAAAGAACAAAGGTTTTATTTAAAAGATTATTCCTCACTAAAGGGAAAAAATCCCACTATCTGATCTAAATAAATATGGAACTGGGAAGTTCAGTGGTGTAAACTGAGCTCTTTAAAATAAACAAAACAATAAAAAAGCCAACTTAGCCACTCCATAAATAAATCTTTCAGACCTGATTTCAGCAGGAGCCAACTAAAAGAAACCAACTAGAAATATATTACAGGAGATTTTGCTTCACAGAGGAAGTGAATTTGCATTTTACAGCTGTTTATGTGTATTTGTGATACATTTAATATGCTGTGACCTTCAGAAGTAATAAAATTTGGGTTTTCATCCCATCAGAAGCTATTTGGCATGCTGCAGGTTGCCAAGGCAGGCCATCACTCCAAAGTGGGAAGCAATAAACTTGTTGGACTTATTTCCCTGAAGCACCCTGACTCCTGGCTGACACTTGGAGCAGTCCTTACTAATTATAATTGCTCCATAAAAACAAGACTTGGGCAAGAGTGACTTTTTAACAAAGTATTCTCTTAATGGCTTGGCAGAAATACATCATTTTTCCCTTGACTGCTTGGAGATATCTTTAGGTGAAATCAGGTGAGTTAGCTCTAGTTTCTCTATTGTAAAGTTTGCAACAACAAGGAATAATATCTCTGCTCACCTTTGTAAATCAAAATACAGGGCAAAATTACCATTGCTTAAATCCAGGAGCAATAATAAGACTGGGCTGACAAGTGAAAAAATAACATTGCAAGTAGTGTTTCATGATAAATAACTTTTTTTTTAATTGCATTTGTACCTTCTTGGCCCAGAGTGATACTGTTAAGCTGCACGTGATTTACATTACAGACCTCTGGAATTTGTTGGATATTTATAGGTTATAAAGGTTTTCCACAGTGGGTGTAAAAGGCAGTGCCTTTCCAGCACAGCAGAAAAGTTGATCACATTTATCAGAACAAGGCACAAGTGGTGGTGGAACACAGCAGACTGTTTGAAGGAACAAATTACTTCCTAAATTTGCTTTATTTGTAAGGATTCCCTAGATAAGAAAGCTGTTTCTACTCTTTTTCCATAAGATGCCAGGTGCAGCACTAAGAAGAAACAAGTGCTGAGTCTGGAACAATCTGGCTGGACCAGCAATGTAAAAAGACATTGATAAACTAGTCAGGGATAGAGCAACCAACTGTTTTGCTGGAAATTCCCCAATAAAACATGGAACTGACTCAGTCTGCTCATCCCATCAGTGGGAGCTGAAATCTCTCCCTCATAACCCAGCACTGTGCTCCAAAGCGTGGCAATTATGCTTCCCACACAGTTATTTGGTTATTTACATCTATTTGTACAAAATCACAGCAAAAACTGAGTTGTGGTTCATGTTGTTTCAGCAGAGACTGAGTCTTTAGTTTTTGTACCACTTTTACCACAGTTAGATTACTTTAAAGCTCAAAATCCTTTCAACACCTTCTCTTTAAAAGAAATGGACAGTATTTCTTACAGGAACTGTTTTTCTCCCTTATCACACCCTTGCCAGCTCTAATTTAATCAAGGAGATAGCAGGGAACTTAACCTCTCCTTAAAGGCAGAAATATCTTTGTCTCTTTTACCCTGGTGGAATTTATCTTCAGTTTCTAGCAACACACTCTCATTTTTTAAGCTGCAACCAGACACACTATAACCTGCCAGCTTCACTCAACAAACAGCAATTGCTGCTTCATACAGCATTGTCCTGAACAAGGCAATTCACCAACAGATAAATTTCACACACCCATTGCAGTAAGGTGGAAAAAATTATAAAAGAAAAGCCTCACAAAACCAGGCCTGCTCTGTGAGATCAGTGCTAGCCTTGTCAAACCAGCACTTTGCATGTGAAAGCAAGCCTGGTGTGAACAGTTTGTTAGCACAGCACTCTACTCCTGGGTGAAAAACAACTTGCACCTGCACAAACATTAAATCTATCCCATAAAACCAGTGAAGAAACGTGTAAACAATTTAAGAATGGAGGGATTTGATGGACAAGTAAAATATCTTTTACTAACCAATAAAGTAATTAGCAAAAAAGCTGCTAACCAGTTAGAGCCACACACTAGGTCTGTAAAATGAGTTATGAGAATAAAAATTTTATGTAAAAAAAATTTATGTATAAAAATGAGTTATGTGAATTGAGAATGGGCTTTTTTCTGCATGAAGAACGTGGAGTTTCACGTGGTTTATTCCAGTACACACATTATGTTAAAATACCTTCAAGGCCATGGGGCAAGGAATAAGTTGCAAGATGCTCAAAAAAGCACCAGAAGGGCCCAGCAAGCCCAACTGTGGCTGCTGGTGCTGTGCTTGTTCTTCCATAGCTTCACTGAGAAGCCCTGAGGAGCACATCTTTCTCCCCCACTTCCCAAAGATGACATTCTTTAAAGTGTATAAAAAGGGAAGGCAAGAACACCGAGCAAGAGGTCACTCTGTGGCCTCAGGGGTTCCCTCTCAGCAGCACTAAACCCTGGCCAGCTCGGTGTTTGCTCATTCAGTCCCTCAAAGGAGCCAGTTTTCCCTCTCAGGCCATCACCAGAGGCAGAAGGGAGGTGTGAGGGGGGATAAAAGGAAAACCAGGAATCTCTGCTGGCACTAGGATAACTGTGGTGGTGTTTGCAGGGGTCCCAGGACCAGGGAACAGATGAGAATCTTGACTTCATGTTTCAGAAGGCTGATTTATTATTGTATGATATAATTATATTAAATGAAAATTATATATTAAATCTGTACTAAAAAAAAAAAAAGAAGAAAGGATTTCATCAGAAGGCTCAAAAGGAATGGAATGATAATGATGATAAAATCTTGTGACTGACCAGAGTCCAACATGGCTGGACTGTGATTGGTCATCAAGTAGAAACAACTCACATGGACCAATCAAAGATGCACCTGTTGCATTCTACAGCAGCAGATAATCATTGTTTTTCTTTCCCTCTGAGGCTTCTCAGCTTCTCAGGAGAAAAATCTTGGCAAAGGGATTTTTCAGAAAATATGTCTGTGACAATAACTTGGAGGTGGCACTGCAGCTGCAGTCTGATGCTCTGCTGAGTTTATTTGACTGGGATTTTAAATGCTTGGCTTTAAGAGGCAGATCCTCAGACACTTCAGGCTGTGGGAAAGTCCCCAAACCTGCAGCTGGCATTGAGCTAAGCTCTAAATTCTTCCTTACCCCAACTCCTCAGAGGGGCAGCCCCTGGAGCTGTGCCATCAGTCAGAGCAGGACACCCAGGGGCTCTGGGGGACATCACCCCCTCTCAGAAGGCATCCTTCCATCTCAGACTCCAGAGCTTTTATTTTTCCCAACATTTTGTAAGGAAGAGCTCATAAACAGGGTAGGGGAAATCAAAGGCATGTAAGTTTATCAGAGGTCAGCCTCTATGCAATTAACATTTTGTTTTAATACAGTCGTTTGAGAAAACAGGAACTGGATACAGAAAAAAATAAAAGTGAGCAAAGGAATTTATGATGCTGAAGATAAGTCAGGGCTTCTTTCACACAGAGGATGGGAGAAACATTCCCTCAGTTGGAAGAACTAGAGGGGAAAGGTTCTGAAATTTTGGGAGTGTTTCTACCAGAATCTGATTGATTTGAGATAGACTTCTTGATTTACAGGAGACAAAGAAAAAAGTAACATCACACCTGCTAGTCCTTCTTTATGGGGTTATTTTTCACCCTCCACAGATTTCATTCACCTACTTAAAAAATGATTACACATCCTCAATTAAAAAAAAATAAGTCTCACTATTCTCACAGTAAATGTTTTGATCAGCTGAATAAGGGATATTTTTAATAACTGAGATTAGGAACCTTCAGACCATCAGCCTTTTGTTTCCTGCTGTAACCAGTATGTTCTTCTACAGAAAAAAGAAAAAAAGTTGCTTTGGGAAGGCAACTTTGATTATCATTGCAAAAGAATTTTCCTATGACTGGACCACATCCCTAGATTTTGAAAATTTGTAAATGTAGGAGAACAGTCAACGTACATAAACATATATATATATAGCTTGCCCTGATTTCTGTTATAAAATTAGCTTCTTTGAAAATCTTGTGTCAGATTCTATGCAATACATTGTGAAATCTTCACATGTCTCACATGCAATCTCTCTGGAAATCCTGTGTCATTTAATAGAGACTAAGCACCCTCAGCTGCTCCTCATAAGATGTGTTTTCTAGACCCTTCCCCAGCTCCATCACCCTTCTCTGGACAGCTCCAGCTTTCTTGAAAATCATTGAGAAAACATCCCCCTAAAAATAAGAATCCTCCTTTTTAAAAATAGTAAATATCTCTATTTTAAAAAAATAAAAACACTCCTGAGTCACCAGCTGTACATTTCTGGTTAGTCAGAGAGCACAGCCTGAATTTCACGCTCCTTTCTGTCAAATTTATGCCCACTGACAAAGCTCCAGGCATGGCACAAAACCTTCCCATTCCAAAGTTAATCCATAAACATTCCCTTAAACAAAACTTCAACCCTCCAAGCAAGTTCCCTCTGATCTGAGCTTTGTGCCAGGCAGGCACAGCATTTCTGATCCTCCATCCCCGATTGCAAAGCCAGGCTTATCATATCATCAAGGCACAGCTCAGCTGCTGCTAAGCCTTCCCTCCTTGCAGCTGTCTGAAGTCTGGCTGCTGATGAAAACATGGTTTGAGCTCCAATTTTTACCTCTTTGATCCCCGTTTTGTCCAGAAATCAATTTTCAGCACTAAAACGCTCCCATCTCAGACGTGAGCTGCCTGAATAAGGCAGCAGATAGATCTGTTACCATTTGCAGATCTTTTGTTTTTTCCCCCTCATGACCAGGCACATGAAATTTTAAAATAGGAAAGCAGTAGTGATTGTTTTGTTCCAGGAGTTGCTTATACATTTGAATTTCCCAGAGGTCTGGTGGATTATAGCAGATGCCAAGAGGAGGTTGAATAGTTTTATTCCTATAATCCACACTCATTCTTTTGTCAAATTTTGTGTTGGCAGCACTCCCCTGGTACATTATCCAGCCCCTACATTAATATTGCAAAGAAATCATTTCTACAAAGTCTGAACTACTTCTTATTGCAATTTTTGCTTAGAGGAGAAGGTATAAACTGGGATTCTGTCAGGATTACTTCATGACAGGCTGCCCAGAGAGGGGTGGATGCCCTGGGAGTGTCTGAGGTCAGGTCCTGCTCTAGTTGAAGATGTCCCTGCTCATCGCAGGGGGTTGGGTGAGGTGACTTTAAAGGTCCCTTTAAGCCAAACCATTTTGTGATTTTAACTCACTGAGCTGGAGACTCTGATACCCCTGGACATCTCAGAGGTGTTGTCTCCCAGCTTTAATGCTCTCATCCTTTCACAACCCTGTTGGGCCAAAATTTATTCTCCTCAGAGCCCAGGAGAGGCTGCAGATCCCAGGAGGCTCCATTTCAATCAATCCATGCACAACCACTTCTATTTCAGACATAAAGTGTGTATTCAGTCTTTTTCCACACTGACAAAATGATCTCAGTCGTGTCAACCACAACCTCCTTGGGTGCCCAAGCTAAGGCAATCCAATCAGAGGAGCACATTTCATCAGCAAAACCCAGCAGCAGGCAAAGCTAATTAATCACTGCAAACACATTTTCTCTTTGTGCCCATCTATGCCACTTTAAAAGCTCCATTTTCTCTTTGTCTGGCTGCTCAATTCTCTCACACAACCTCAATGCCCATGCACAACCCTTCCAAGACTGAAGACCTTCCAGTTTCTGTGACACATGAGGTGCCCTTCCTTCAGCAGCAAATCTCCACTGCTCCAAGACTGGCATTGAAAAACTGATAAATGGCTTTTCACTGGGCAGGGGATGAATAATGAGGGGAAGAAATTAAAGCACAGCCCCAAAAGGACCTCACAGAACCTACAGATCCCCCTTGCTTGCTGGAGAAACCACTGAACTGCACTACAAACTTTTCTACACATCTGACTAACCAAGAACACATTGCTAATATCGAGTTATCAGTGAGCAATTAATCAGCACATCTCTGCATGGGGGTGCCTTAATTAATTCTGGAAACTATTCTATGGCATCAACCCTTGTTTGTTGGAATCCAAAATGCAGAGAAATCTCAGAACTTTGGGCCTGTAAGCCAAAGCTTAGAATTAAACACAGGATTTGATCTGAGACCTTGGAAAAGGCTTCCAAACTTAGGTGCTAGAAGTGACAATGTGGATTTATCGTTTAAAGCAGAAACACATTAAGCTAAGTAAAGTTCAGAGGTTTAGAGTTTAAGAAATAGAAAAAATAAAGTAGTTACAGAGGTAAACAAGGAGTTTAGAATGCAGTACTGTAGGTTTAGGTGTCATAACATAATTAACTAAAAAAGCTTACACTGTAGCATGGGCCCATAAAAAGAAATATTTAAGGATATGGTCAAAAACATAAATATCCTTGTTGGCAGTGTTTTAGTGGTCAATAAATCCTTAAAAGGTCTTCTAACTAAGGGTCTTGTGACCTTCTAAACCATGTGGTACAGATGTGAGCCAAACTTACCCTTCCTGTCTACATAGAAGAAAATAAACCACATCAAAAACAACTCAGAGGTCTCATCTCTAACTCATTCAAAATTCCTTCCAAAACTCCTCAGAAGGGAATTATCACACTCCTCCTTTCAAATATAGTGGTGAACCCTCTGCAGCCAGTCTAACAACACACTCCCATTTTTAAGTCAGCTAGCAGTGGGTATTTGAAGTCTTGAAGGTCATATTGACACTCCCTGCCTGCTGGATTATCCTCAACAAGAGAGGGACAAAAGGAGAAAGAATGTGAACAAATAAAAAACACTGTGAACAAATGCTACAGTGGTCACTGGAGATCAGAAACAGATGTTTGAGGGATTCCCTTCTCTCCTGCAGGTGTTTCTGGGTCAGAGTACTGAATTACAGCTCTTTCTTTGCTCTCAGATGAGAGCAGCATCCCAGAGCATCCCCAAGGAGAAACTGGACCACTGTGTTCTCCTTCTGCCTCCTGAAAGGCAAGAAGGATGTGCTGAAGGACATCATTTCAAGCCTCTCACACGAGTTTGTTATTCAGGACCTGAGCTGGGCCATGCAGGGTCTCAGCAGAGCTGCACTGAAAGGGAACCTTTGGAAAAACCCCACTGCCAGCTCAACACCTGTACAGACAAAGGGAGCTTGGAGTCATTGGAGGGAAATTGTACATAAATGCCATGGAGATTGGAACAATATGTTTCCATTTGCATGTGTGTGCTTTATTTTTTGAAACAAGAATCTACAGGGCAGAACAAATGCATGGTGCACCAAAGCCAGCTCAAAAACTGTCAGCAATTAGTTTTCTTCTATAGACATGATGCTTTTTTCTGTGACAATGAAGCCCTGGGACTATTCTGCCTCCCAGCAGATTGCAGTGCAGCTCATCTGTGAATTCCCCAAAGCACCAGGACGTCTGGCTGTGCATGGTGCTGCAATCAGGATGGGGAATGCTCTGAATGCCTGAGTCTACCTTCAGCCATCTGGAGTCCCTCCTTTATTAAATTATTTCTAGTGTTTACGCAGTCTCCTGCTAATTAATTTGAGAGATAGATTAGATTTCTCCCACGTTCAGAAAACTGGCATTCTTCAATTTAGTGGCAACTCGAAGGACTACAGACAAAATAATAATTATATTGAGTATATTGATATAAAAATGCGAGGCTGTTAACTTCAACACCAAACACACACCACCCACTGAGCAAGAGCTGCCATTTCTGATCATGGCTTTGCTGTGGGGAAAGGAGAGGATCCAGTTTTGTCTGCATTAGGAAGGGGTTCTAATGCAGAGCTGGGTGCCAGACAAGGTCCAGAGAAGAGCAAAACTGCCACCCCAACATCCCTTATCACACCTGGCCTGCAGACACAGAGGACACAGAACCCTGATGGGGGCATGAACCAGCTGCTCCCATTTCCAGGAACACAATGGGATCACAAAGCTGCCTTTGAGACCACAAAGAGGCCTGGAAATCCATTTCTACCTGTGGGTTTAATGCTGCAGTCACCAGTACCCCAAACAAAGCCTGCAGATATTGCATATTTTGCATATTTGGGGCTGCTCTTTACCCCAAATGTCTGTAGGACTGTGCTGGAGCAGTTGATAAACCAGGAACAGGTGTAGGGGTTTTAGGGAGGTTTGTAATTGTCTTTTTTTTTCTTTATTTCTTTTTAACAGAAGCTTGAATTGCATTTAATCAGAGAAAGGGTGATGCACATAATTACACCACAGCATGGATGTGCCATTATGGGTGATTTTTTTTTCCTTTTAATTTCAGTCAGTGATTTGAAGCATTAATAACCTTCCTAATTTTTTCTAACTAATGTAAGCACAGATGCTAATCTTACTTACATAAGCAGCTCCTCACATCACTGTTTTCCAGGGACTAAATAAAGTTCAGCAAATTCATTACACTCTGCAAGGGAATTGGTGAATGTGCCTGGGCACATTTGATCATTTCCAAGTGCACCCCAGCTTCCACCACTGAGCCCTGTCTGAACCAACGTTCAAACTGCTCTGTTGGTTTCTTGCTTGGATTCCTCTCATGGAGGATGATATTCCTCTGAGGAATTCTGCTCCAAACATCCAGAAATATATTTACCAATAACTATCCAATCTTAAAGTTCAACTAATTATGGACAGTTAATTATCAATAAGTTACCACAAAACCTAGGACCAGACCCAGTCAAGTTGCCTGCACAGAATTGTATCACCACAAACTCCCTAAAGAATTTAGATCATGTATTCTGCCATAAATTTCAATTTCCTCTTAATGAAAATAAACTTGCTCATTACAGTGAACATCCCAAGACCCATCCCTTATTAAATTATTTTCATATGGATACAGCTTGAGAAAAAACAATTTTATTGGGAATTGCCTCATATTCTCCACTGGTAAGCTACAAGAATTGAGATAACATTACTAAAAGGATTTCAAAAGATTTAATAAAAAGTCATTTAATAGTGGATAGGTGTGAGAATTAAAACAATCAACTAATTGCACAATTTATCTTGCAGTGCCTCCCATAGGCCCATACATGGCTCACTACTCAGACTCTTGTACAAAACCAGAATAGCCTAAAGAGCACCACTGAAAGCCACAATCTTGTGGCAGACTGAACCAGAGGCAATATTTCCAAGAATTCCAGAAGAACAGGATTAAACCTGTGGCAATTCTGATAAGTTACTTCCATCTTTTACTTCCTACAGATATAATCACACAACATTATAGTCACAGACTCTTAAACACAGCAATTACAGAGCAATCATCTTCACCACCCGTTTATAAGTAGTTTAGGTTCCAGAAATCACAACTGTACTTTTGTTTTGGGGTATTTTTTAGGCAAAACTAAAGAAAGGTAAGCAGAATGGAAGCAATTCTTCAGAAATAGAAAAAATATTAGTTCAGAAGTGCCTTAAGTGTTGTTCCAAGTGTCCCAGACCAGGCAGATTTGATCCAATGCTCCTGGTCTGCAGCAGCGCCTCTCACTGTGCCACACACAGACACGGCAAAAACCACCAAACAGCTTCTCAAAAGCTAAAAAAAAAAAAAAAAAAAAAAAAAGGTAATCCAGGTGTATTAGGTTTCTCTTCTCACCCGCTTCCATGAGGTGCTATGCAATTATCTGATTTCTGTGCGCAATGGAAAAATAACAACAGAGTTTTCTCTTGGCCTGCTGGTGCTGGGCACTACAGAAAGCTGCACTGGCATGAGCAATGTGTTCAGACCATGAGCACACCAAGTTAAAAAGTGCAGTCTATGGATCAACAGCTCATTAAAACACCAGTGCTTGCTACACCCAAAAAAAAAAAGGGCCTAAAGTGAGATTTTTGTTATCAACCATGCGGCGCTGAGGCTGAGCTATGTGATCTCTAAGGTCCCCTCCAACACAAGCCATTCTGTGATTCTGTAAGAGAGGAGGAAAGGACAGCAATGGGAGAGAAGAGATGGTTTCCAAGCTGGTTTGGTGGCAGCAGTGGCTGCACAGCCCCAGCACCACCCTGCCCTTGCACACCTGCGCCTTATTTTCATTTGCACCAGCTATAACCAGATAGGACACAATCACTGTGCTCTTTTTAGCATTGAGACACATACAGGACATCTGCAAAGCACCAGCAGAGCTTCAGAGGAGAGGTTTCACTGCCAGGAGAAGCGCTGGTGATGGAACCCTGGGGGAGATCTGCTCAAACTCAGCCCTGGTGTGTGTGACAGCTCCTCAGGGAAGTTAATGCAGAGTCCAACAATTAAAGAAATTCATCACCCTTCCCATCTCATGCCAGCTTTTTACCTTAGTACAATGCATAAGAAAGACCAAGGAAAGCAGAGAAACCAAGGAATTGTTTTGACAAATGTTCCCTTCCAAGCCCTGTCAGCCTGGGGAAGCAGGTAATATTTCTCACAGACTGTGCAACTTGCCAAACATCCAACATGTAACTACCAGGCTGCAACCCAGGGACAAAGGCTCAGCAGCTGCAGGCTGGAGATGCCTGAGCTGGGATCAGAAGCTGGAGCAGCTGGAATCCATCCAGGAGCTCACCCTGAGCCCTGCTGCACCAGCACCTCCCACTGTGGGAGCCAGGAGCCCCTGGAGGACAGCACAGTGCACAGAACACAGCAAAGGGCACAGAAAGCAGGGGCTCAGAGGTGATTTCAGGCTCCTGGAAAGCCATTAGGCACCTCTTGCAGAGCAGCTCCCTCCCTCCCTGTCCCTGACCTGTGACAAAAGGCAGCTGGGGCACACAGGGCATCCCAGTCCTGGGAACTGGCCACGCCACTTGGTTTATTGCCCTGGCCAGAAGTAGAAAATGAGCTTTTTTACTTCAATTGTTAATTTGTTTATTGCTTCTCAGAAGCCTCATAAAGACAAGCAAGCCATGAGCCAATATTTTCTAAAGCAGCTCAATTCACAAGGTAAGAGAAGAGCAAAGAAACAGTGGAAAAAATGGCACAGTAAAACCCATGGAGAGCTAAACTACATCTGAACTTCAGCTCCAGACCCATCCTTGCCTGGCATTGCCATCGAGAAAGTCCAGGGTTTGTAACTGCAGAGTGATTCCCACTTTCCTACAACAGTAGAAAATTCAAGTGAAAAATATTTAGACACAATTTATTGTGCAGAGTCACAAACCCAAGTGCAGGCACTCAGCCTGGCCACCAGCAGCCCAACAAATACTCTTGACAACACCAAGGCAGAAAACACCTCACCAGCTTCCTCAAAGCACTCAAAAAAATATTTTTTTTCATAAAATTGAGATGATTAACAGATAAGATCAGCAATGACCTTTCATGAGCTCAGTCTTTCCCCCTTTCTGCTCCTTCCATGCACACAGGCACTTTCTGCTTGTCTAAAAGACTTTTATAGCAGCTGTTGGGGCTCAGGGATAATTACTGATTAATAAATTTCACCTGACCAGCAGACCAGGCACACCAGATAAGCACCAGCTGGGTGAGGGGGGACTCTGTTCTGTCTCAGAGTTTGATTATTTTTTATATTCCTGTGATTTGGCTTTTGTTTTGGGGGTTGGGAGGTCCTCTTATGTCAGATACCTTATCCCTAATAATTACAGGTTCTGTATGTTTGAATCAAGTTTATTACATTTACCATGCCATTTCCTCTCAGAAACACTGGCCTTTAGAGTGGAAATGAAACTCCTAAACTCTGATGCCACAAGCTGAAGGGTGACAGCACTGAGGGAGCAGCACGACTTTTTCACTTCATGAAATTCTAATGTTTTGCTCTATTTTGACCAATAAATAGGAAAATATTGCTTAAAATAATAACTATTCACAGAGTTGTTGCTAACACACATCATTGCCTTCTAAAACAGCCATTTCCTGAAAAAAAGAAGAAAAGAAAGAATAACATCATTGCTGGAAAAGGAGGTTTTGAAAGAGTTACTGTATTTGGCATGGCAGGCACACTGTGCCTTTAATTTGGTTTTGACAACCCCGCAAACGAGTCTGTTAAAAAATGGAGCAGGCATGAAATGGATGGTGCTCTCTTGAATCAAAACTTGTAACAAAAGTGGTGTTTAGGTTTCCATTTCTTCTGTCACGCTGTGAGCCTTTCCAAGGGTCAATCAGTGGGAATTGGAATCACTGGAAACAATTTCAGTGCAAGCCCAGGGTGCACTCACCAAGGTGCAGAGAGGGCAGAGTCTGTCCTGGAGCAAACAGCACTGTGAGGGGGAATTATTCCCAGTTAAAAGGTGCATTATGGCTTTTGAAGCACTTCTGCAGTAATAGAAAAAAACAATAAAAAAGCTGAAGTCTTCCAGTAGGCTCTGCCTTTTTATTCAGTGAATCAAAGTGGATCCTGTTTCCTGCTTCTTGGAACAGAAAATTGCTTTTTGAGCTGAACTTTTTGGCACTAAACAGCTTTATAATTTTTGTCCTGTTTGGAAATAATTTTTTAGCAATTTTGTTGAACAGCAGAAGAAAAATAATTAAAATTACTTTATATGAAAAAATTCATTCCATACAAAATTCATTAGAATCACACATTAAAAAAATTAAAACCACAAAACCATCAGCCTTGATATCCAGAAAGTATGTATGATTTTTTTTTTTTTTAACTTATTTGGGTTTGAAATCCAAGCTTACAAGATCATCACTGTGACACTGTAACACTGTGACCCTATTCACATGATGTGAGTAAGGGACCTGAGGGCTTTTTCTATTAATAATTATTTAATTTCTTGTCATTGCTGAAGAGAAAATTCTGGCAGTTTTGTGTTTGAATGATTTGGTGATACATTTGGCACACAGACGTTTCCCTGTGTAAAATTATGACACTTTCAGACAGGGATATGTTGAGTGTTTTCTTGCCTGGGCACAGTGCCTGGCAAAATCCAATTAAGTATTAAAGACAAGTTTCCCAACTCATTTTGAATGCTTATATTTGTCATTCAGATCCCTTTGCCTCCAGGACTGGAATAAAATATCAAAGAATGCCAGGTGCAAAGGTGTCCAAGAGTCTCCAACAACAATTGTATGCTGTGCTGTCATAAATAAATAAAAGAAAACCAAATAAACATTGTGGGGAAAACATTTCTAAAAGTGTTTCATATCTCATATTGCATTTGAACAAATGGATGATGATGGAAAGCACAGCTTGCTTTGTACTTGAATACTGATGGTTATATCTGAAGCAGTTATTTTTCTGAATAAGATATTTTTGTCTGCTTTAAGCGAGCAGTTCCATTTATGTTAGATATTTTTACATGATTACCTTAAAAGACCATGTAACTTATTCCAACTTTTGCCTTGATTGCATAAACCAGCACTTATTTTCATTTAAGTGGAAAATACTCCGACTTGAGGCACAAACAGGGCCAAACTTCTGTCTGCTGAGCCATCTATGTGACTTTAAAAGCTTTATATGTTACTGACACTGTCATTCCTGTTTCCCTCGGTGGGGAGAGCTGACTTTAATCCCATTAGCCCTGCTGAAGGGGCAGCCTGGAACCAGGCAGGGCCAAGGCAGCAGCTCCACTGTCTGGGGATTTCTGCCGGTCACAGTGACCCCGAGTCTCTTTTCCCAGCCCAGCAGCCAAAGGAGGAGTCAGAATTCTTCTGTTCTCAGTCTCAAGGTTGTTTATTTTCTCTTATCTAATACATTTTTTCTCTGACCTGCTGAGGTCTGTCCAGCAGGTCAGTTTGAGGCACACTGACAGCCCTTGGGGTGGTGTTTGATTTTTATATCAAAAACTACGTGTACTTTATTTACAATAATTTTCCAATACCTATCACCTATGTTAGATAGTCTGTCTCTACTCTAAACCAATCCAAAAGTGTCACCATCACAGCAGAAGGTGGAGGATAAGAAGGACAGGACACACCCAGATTTCTCCATCTTGCCTCTTGAACCCCCATTCTAAATCCCAAAAATTCTACTTTTTCACCCTGTGATAAATTCACTATCATTCTATTCAAACTCTTGTGGCGTATAAATCCTCACACAAAGCTGGTAATTGTTTCCATGGGCTAAAATCAAAGGCACAGGTGTTTTTGACTCCGTGCCAAGGTCTCTGAGCCCCTTGTCTGGGTCTGGAGTCACCCAGGGCAGCCAGAGGAATGTCCTGGGTCCTGACATGTGGGCACCTGGGGCAGGTTTGGTGTGAAACCTGACGGTGCAGACACTCCCCTGGGGAGGGGGACAGGACCTGGTTTGATGTGGAAGGGGCCTGCAGCTCTGCCAGGGCTTTAATGGAGAGAGAGGGAGTGCTAATTATGGGAAAGGAAAGTCAAATGTGGGAAAGCAAACCACTGAGGGATTTGGGAATGAGAGGCCTTAGCTGAAGGTATGAGAAAGGACTGTGGTATAATGTCATTTTTTTCAAGCCCTCTGTGTCTGTCTGGGTGGGCAGAACATATTCAGGAATGCCAAAGCTTCCAAGACATTTTTAGCCTTCATTTAATTTTTAATTTGGACCTAGCACTACAATTCTACAGGGCTGGACATTTCCTCTCCCTGAGCTCAGAAAACCCTTACCTCACTCCAGGGATTTGCACCTTAGAGCTCTGTAATTGTCTCTCTTTGGGCCCATGGGGCTGTAGTAGGGTGAAGTTCTTATTTTACAAAGCTTTATCCTGTTATTAAAATTGCTTTAGAGCCTCTCTGCCTCACAAGCCATGCTGTATTTGTGGTCTTTATCACTCCTGCTTATCTGTGCCATGTCCCAAATTTTCCACATACCATTTTAATAACATTTTGGGGGGGAAACAAGTCATAATTCCATGCTGGAAGAGAGAGCCCCAATGCTCTACCCCATGCAGCATCACCCTGAAGTATGGAAAGTGTGAGTAAATCCAAACTTTGAAAACACCTCCTGTCCAGCTCATATTTAAAATTAAAGAAAGCTAAAAACTCATAATCTAAGATTAAGGTCCTGAGTGTTGTCTCATAGCTGGGTATCAGAAGGCAGAGGGCTGTTAATTAACTTCCTATTGACGAAACAAAGCACATGGAGAGGAACCTCACTAATCTCTTTTGTGCTAATCAGCACACATTATTAATTTGCTGGAAAGAAAAAAGAAAAAAAAAATTTAAAAAAGTCCTCCTCTTCCCACTTAAACTCAGGTTTAATAGGGCTGGAGCGTGGTTTCACATTTCCCAGGCTTCATTCTTTGGGTGACATATGTTGCAGTGCATTTCCTAGTGCATTATGAAGCTCCAGCATAAATAATTCAAGTTAAACTCCAGTTGTTAAAATAAACCAGCAAAGTATCTTTGGTGATTAATTATTCCTCCTGCCTCCCCCTCCCTGTCAAAAGCACAAGCACATGTGCCACAGCTCAGGAGGATGTTTTGGTGTGACCCAGGGCATCCCAGAATGTTTCAGCTGGCACAGGGAGGGTCTGGATGCTCAGGTTTGCTGGAAGTGCCTGCTCCAGCCTCAGGGAAGCTGGGGGATGTCAGCAATCTAACCCAAGAAAACCTCAAAAAACTTCAGGGATTCGATGCCAGATGAATTCTCAGTTAACCAGCAGATCTGTGTGACTCGGGTTTTCACTGGGATGAGGTTCAAGTTCTGGCTGGCCAGGTTAAAAAGTTTAAATAAAGGGTAATAACCACATTCCCTGGGTCCTTCCAGGTGGGCAGCACTTCCACAGGGACGCTGGGACACCCAGTGCCCATGGCTGGGTCCTGCCTGACCCTGCCTGGAGGTTTCCTCCTGCAGCCATTTGGGAAATAACACATTTCCTTTTGGGAAAGGAAATTTCCTTGAGGATTTCCTCTCTTACCCCCTCCTCCCACTCAGGAGGGGGCTTTACTTTATTCCTCTCACCAATGCCCTGCTTGCCCAGGTCACAGCCCTGGGGTGGCATCAGGTATCTCTTTGTAAGCTGAGGGTGTCACAGACATCTTTTATGAAAAATCCTTTCTTTAGGATTTTTCCTCCTGAGAAGCTGAGAGGCCTCAGGAACAAA
>JAWWEY010000275.1:30278253-30302430 GCA_035582745.1 Loriotus luctuosus | reverse complement strand
AAGCCATAAAAACCCCTTCTAACTAACACACCCTTTGCCTCCTTGGTTATCCAGTGAGACTGGCTCAGCAATTCTTTACTTCTATATCAAAACTTGCTTCCATCTCTATTCCTTCTTCAGATTCTACATTCAAAAATCTTTCTGCCAAGCACACATATCTGTGAGACTTTCTTGTCAAACTTTCATCCTTCCCAACACCAGGTGGCTTCAGGCACGGGGGTAACAACAGGCTGTGCACACAAATGTGATAACAGCTCCAGTGGGGAGATTACTGCCTTTTTTTTTTCTCCTAGTTTTCCATCATGTCTCAGCATTTTGGGGTTTTGGGGTTTTTTTCATCATAAATTTGTACCCACAAGGGCAGCCAGTGCCTTGAAAGCAATTTTGCTTTGGGCCAGAGGCCAAGTCAGTGTGGGTCTCTCTTGCTGGTGGCTGGCAGGACGAGGGGCATGGGCAGTCAGAGCCAAAGCCTCGATTACTCATCCTCCTGCCATCCATAGCAAATGACCTCAGGCACAGGGAAGCACACTGCCCTTTCTCCCACAGTCCTGTGGTGTCACAGGTGAAGCCAGGACAGGAGCACGGTGGGTGTGGGTCACACCACCAGGTAAATGGGCAGCCACAGCACAGGGCATCCCCCTCACCCCACCCAAACAACAGCAAAACATCACAATAACCCCTGGAAAGGGCAGGGGCCAGGGTGGGGGTTGGATATGCACTGAACAAGACCTGAGAGACAAAGAAGGATTATTCCAGTACTTCTTCCCATTCCAAGAGAGAAATGGCTGTGAAAAAGTGACTTCATTTATAATTTGTATACAGGCAGCTGCTTGCTGCAGCCACTCAGCTTTGGTGAGTGCTAAAGCTATTCTGCTTTAGTTCTTCCTCTGCTGGAAGGAAGAGCTAAACTAACTCTTCCTCCTCTTCCCTGTGGAGCAGCACACCTTAGGAGAGAGAGGGAGGGAGGGATGCACTGGGGTTATGCCCAAAAAGGACTCACCCAAATCACTGCCAGTCCAGCACAGCAGGTCACCCTGAAGCCAGTACCCTCCACACCTGAAAGGGAAAAGATTTTTGGAGCAAAGCTACACTGTACTTTGTTTTGTAACTTTGGGAGAGGCACTAGAGAGAGGGGATGGGTATCACTTCCACTCAGAGCATCCCTCACCTGACCTTGTGGGCAGGGACAGTTCCTTAGGCTGGCAGGCAGCCCAGGCACTGCTGGGCACCCCCGTTGCCCCAGGCAGCACTGCAGGGGCCTGCAGGAGGGCAGGTTGGGCTGCCAGGTCCTCCGGCCTTGCTGGAGTGTCCCAGATGTTTGTGCCAAACTGTGCTGTCCCCCTGTTCCCTGCTGAGGGAAGGGGAAGGGATCCAGAGCTTAAAACTCCAATTTGCTGAGCTGGGTGAAAAAGTAACTGGAGAAATGTGGCTCTGTGGTATCTCAGACCTGCCGCGAAGCTAAATCATCAGCTGAGCCTAAATCCTTCTCCTTAAAAGGCTCTTCATGTGGTACAGTTTTGCCTGCCCCTGTCCTCTCGGAGTCAGAAATGGCAGCTGAGCTGGCAGGGCTGCACACAGGGGCACACACACATTTAGGGATGCACATGTGCACACACAGCACCACCAGAGACCCTACTGGGGCACCCTGCCCTTGCACCTATCCAGTTTCTCCCAGGAATCTCCCTGTGCAGGGGAATTCTCAGCAGCAGTGGGGGCTGAGCTGGTGCCAGCTCCAGGGCACCTCTGAAGGGAGCTCAGGGCCAGCCTGGGGGACGTGGCCAGTGACAAACGCCCTGGGACATTTCATGAACCCCTTTTAGCAGCTTTGTAGCTGGAAAGGGCATGGCAGGCTGCAGGGAGGCCCAGACCTTTGCACATCAGCCTCAGGATTGCTCTGGTCGTGTTTTCAGTCCTTTGGTTCTGTAAATCAATCAGAGAAACAAAAATTGGAATTTAAATTCCTTCTAACAGCATATAGATTTCAATACACAGAGAAATACAGTGATCCAGGGACCCTGGGATGTACTTCCTCATCACCAAATTTCTGCAGCAGTCACTTTTTAAGATCAGGCATGTGCTCTGCAAAATGGCTTCTGGTCTCACACTGATCTTAATTAAAAACCAGCCGGTGGCAACAACATTTCAGTCATACTGTGTGTGTGAGTCTGTGAGTGAGACTCCATCCCAGCCCTGCTGTGTGGGGCACCATAGGTTACAGTCTGACCTCCCCAGCCCATCCAGCCCCACAAGGATGGGGATCTCCCTCCTCCCAGGCTATCCCACGGTGGTTATTGGTAACACAGCAGGAGCCACTGGAGCGGAGTTTTTGGTGCTCCCATGTCTCTTCAAATACTGAAATAACTGATTTTATGGCTCTATTCACCCACTCTCCCTCTTCTCAGAGGTGTTAAGAGAACAGCTCTCCCAAGGCCTGAGAGGATGCCCAGCCTGTTGCACAGAGCTGCAGTCCCACAGCAGTGCTTGCTCTCCCTCCCCTGCAGTTCATCCTGTGCAGCAGCACTGGGGGAAGCTAATGGGCCCAGGTAATTCTGTGTGATAGACAGAGCACCGTGACAAACCACAGCGTGCTTGAATCACAATGACAGACCATGAAGTGATGTTTTTCCACTTTACACTGCCTGCCCTGCCTGACCCAGCCAGCAGCTGAGCCGCCTGCCACAGCGATTATTGCACCAGCCACAAGGAAAATCTTTACTGGATGCAGCAAAGTCTTCAGTCTTAAAATCCAGCCTGCCTCAGAGATGAGCAGGATTTGGCTGGAGCTCAGCCTGCTCAGCAGCCCCAGACACCAGGGACTTCACCAGGAGCTCATCACCTCAAACCACTCTGGGTGCTTTTCTGCTGGAGGGGCTGCAAAGCACGTTGGTTTCAGCACAGGTCACCCACAGGGAAAATTTACAGCCCTGCCTACAAAGCAGAGCCTGGAAAATGCTGAAGGCAGGGAGAGGAAAGCAGTACCAAGGTGAAAATCCAGCATTTGCAGATGGATTCTCTAGGATGGACTGTTTGAGACTACTGACCAGCAACTACTGACCAACAACTACTGACCAACAACTATTGACCAGCAGCTGCTGACCAGCACCTCATCCTGCCCACAGCAGATGCACCAGCACCCTGGTTATGAGTCCAGTCCTCATCTCTTCTCGCTGCACAGGGGCAGCAGCTCACTCACATGTCCAGTTGTCCATCCTAGGGAAGGGTGGATGCTCTGGGGCTCCCAGAGCCACCTCCTAGACCTGCCACCTCTTTGACCCAGTGCCTTATCATCAGAGACTTCCATAAACCTGCTGGTAGTGGGGATGAGTTTCTCAGGGCATTCATATCTTCTTTCGTTTGGGAGTTAAGGAAACACTTGGATTCACATCACCAAGAGCTGTAGGTGCTTTCACACCTACACCCAAGTGTTTCCTCCTGAAACCCATCCTAAACCTGGTAGTTTGGTGAAGCTGGACCCAGGTAGTGGCTCATGGGCAGGAGGCAGCTGTGATCCTGGTCTGGGCCATCCCTCCTTGGGCTGTCTGAAAAGAAAACAAAGCAAAATATCTTCCACAAGTTGTCTTTACATCCGAGTGAATTCTGGGCGTGTCTGTCTACATATGCATAAACCCATGGAGTTTAAAATGCATGCTTGTACTGTGTAATAGGGTTTAAAAACTCACAGCTGAGTGGAGGTAGGCTTTGCAGGAACTACTCTCTATCACATATAGAAATATGGGTATTTAATCGAAGTAAATAAGAAGCTTTCCACATCAATCACAAACAATACATCAGGCTGTATGTCAGGTCTTATTCTCTGGGTGACAAGTCACTGCAAAGGACTTAAGATATTCTCAGATAAATCTGTATCTCCAGTGTTTTGAGTGTGTGTTCCTCACATTTTTCTTCCATTGACAGTTTTTGTCTGACACTTTTACAACTCCAGCTCCTTTTCTGCTGTAGAGATGTTTCCATCAGCCTGCAGGAAGGTGAGACCCCTCTCCACTGAAACAATCAAGCAGGTGCTGAGCTTTATGCTGGTGACTGTCTCTGCTGAAATCAAAAGGCCCCATTGCCCAGTTTTTGTGGGTCAGGGCTTCATTAAGCTGTAGGAAGGTGTCAGCACCCAGCCCTGCTCCTCTGCTCCCTCTCCTCCCTGGATGTGCCTGGAACAGTTCCTCAGGAAACCATGAGCCCCACGGGCAGCACGTGCCCACATTGATGTTAAGAGGATGAGCTCTGACCTCAGAAAAACCCTAATTACACCGTCCATGTCTTCTCTGCTGCTGTGATTTATGTTCCTACAGTGTGCTCTTCAGGGCCTCAGCTTTTGCATTGCAGACTCCTGGAAGCAGCAAGGCTTTCTAACTTTGGCTGCAAATATTTGCACACACACGGAGCTGCAAGAGACTTTCCCCACCATTTATCTCTTACTTAACACGGCTCTGTTCTGCTCATTTTTTATCACTTCTCCTCCAAAGGGAAAGTGACAGAGTCAGCCACAATGTTTCTGCAAGCACTTCAAGACAGAAACCCACAACCATCCCTCCCCCTGCACCTCTTCTGTGGTTTTACACGATTAATTGAGAAAAAAAATTCCTCATAAAGCTACACCAGAGAAGTGTATGAAGACTTGCAACAGGAACTGAGTAGAATTATTTTTGGCAAATGTTTTTCTCTTTTTGAGAAGAAAGGTTTTTTGGTTTTCATGAAACAACACTTTAGTAGTGGTTGAGTTTCTCAGGTAGCTTTGACCAGCTATGGGCATTTTGGACTTGTTTTGTGCAACTGGTGGCCAAGGCAGGAGTGGTTGGAATGTCACCGAGGCCATCAGGGATACAGAGGAACAGACGTGGGACATCTAATTCCCTTCTTTCCTCCTCCAGCTGGGAGTGTCCTACTCATCCTTCCCATGTTCCTTCATCTCTTTGTCACGGCCGGGTGGTTCAGTGTTTTGTGCCAAATGAACAGCTCGCACAGGAGGGGCTGGGAAGGACCTACCCCAGAGCTGCCACGTGAGCTGGGGAGATGCTGCGTCACATCTTTGCTCCCAGCATGGAGGATGGCAGGGAGCAGCCTGAGCTGCACCTCCCTTCCCTCTGAAGCACATCTCCCAGCCATCAGATTATAAACAAAACTCAAAAGAGCAAATTTGGCTACTGGTATAATTTTTAATAAAGAGTTTTAAAAACCTGATTCCCTTCCCCAGCAGAGGCATGTCAGGGCAGTGATTCTGTGCCACTGTGGGTAACCTTCCCTATATAAAATCTCCTTGGCTATTAAGGAAGTCTAACTGAAAAATAAAAAAAAAGGCCATTTTTGACTATGAAAGCATAATTTTCTGTGCTATTTGCCCCAGCCATAGATTGTTCATGCAATTTTACAAGCCAAACCTCCAAATCTGAAGGGTGAAATACAGTGATAATTGACTCCATTAGCCCAACGGTTCTCTATTTGTTGCTGCTATTTACAAAAAATAAACACAGGCTATTTGGTTTTGATAGTTAATGCATGAGTTTATCAGAGAGAGAACATATCCTGTGCTTATACTCACACATAATGTTTATTTACATTTTTAAAGCATGTTTACTGACCTTAGCAAATAATATTTCCAAGAAAGCTGCTCTCAGGTTAAGCAAATAACGAAGTGATCCGAAGATTATTTAACGAGGGAAGTGACTCACTGTTGTAACAACTGGAGGGCCTCCACCAGGAATGCCAGGGCTGGAAACCCAGGCAGGGGGAAGAGTCCTATGGTGTGGAGTGATGTGGTGCTGTGCAGCTGGGGGAATATGAGGTTGGCAGTGCCCAGGAACGAGGGCCATTCTTGAAACCTGAGTTGGGAAATGGTGTTTTTGGATGGCACAGGTCCTCTCCTGCGAAGGGTGAGATGCCCTGTGTGCCCACATCCTTTTGGAGCTGTGCTGCAGCAAGCAGGGGCACAGTGGGCAGAGCACAGAGGTGTGTGTACACCCCAGCATGACCCAAGCACATTGTTCTTGGGGATCTCTGTGGTCAGGATGCCCCGTGATGTGTCAGAGAGTCTCTTTTCCCAGCCTGGCAATGGAAGAAGGGGTCAGGATTCTTCTGTTCTGGTTTTCAAGGTTGTTTATTTTCTGTTATTTATAACATTCTTTTCCTGACCTGCTGAGGTCTGTTCAGCGGGTCAGTCCATGGCTCACTACCCGCCTTCAGGGTAGTGTTGTCTTTTTATACTAAAATCTACGTGTACATTATTTACAATTATTTTCCAATACCTATCACCTATGTTAGACAGTCTGTCTCTACTCTAAACCAATCCAAAAGTGCCACCATCACCCAGAAGATGGAGGCTAAGAAGAAGAAAGAAGAAGGACAAGGCATGCCCAGATTCCTCCATCTTGGCTTCTGAAACCCCATTCTAAAAACTCAAAACTCTACTTTTCCATCTTTTGACAAACTATAATTCTGTTTAAACTCTCATAGCATGTGAATCCTCATAAAAGGTTGGTAATTGTTTTTTCCAAGGGCTAAAATCAAAGGCACAGGTGTTTTTGACTCCATGCCAGGGTCTCTGAGCCCTTTGCCAGGGTCTCGAGTCCTCCAGGGCAGCCAGGGGATTTTCCTGGGTTCTGACACCACTGGTGCTGCTCAGCTGGGCTGGCACCCAGCCTGGAATGTGCTGGGCTTTCATTCCTGACACACAAACACTGTCCCTGCTCCCCAGGGCCTCTCCCCCAGCTGAAAACCCTGCTCTCAGGAGCAGCAGCTGAAATAAAAGTCTTTTCCCAGGAGGTGGTGACAAGCAGCACCTGAAAGCACCAGGAGTGCTCTGGGTGGTGCCCTGGGGGGTCAGGAAGGATTTGGGACCAGGAGGATGCAGGTCTGGGGCAGGAGGGCCCAGCAGGGAGCTGAGGGCAGTGCTTGGTTTGGAGAAGCTGTGAGGGCATCTGAGAAAGATATGGAAACATGGCATGGGTTGGGAGGGACCTTCAGGGCATCTCCTTCCACCCCTGCCATGGCAGGGACACCTTCCACTGTCCCAGGGTGCTCCAAGCCCTGTCCAGCCCGGCCTTGGGCACTGCCAGGGATCCAGGGGCAGCCACAGCTGCTCTGGGCACCTGTGCCAGGGCCTGCCCACCCTCACAGGGAGGAATTCCTTCCTAACACCCACTCTAAATCTGCCTCCTTCAGTTTGAACTCATCCCCTTTGTCCCATCACTCCATCCCTTGTCCCAGGTCCCTCTCCAGCTCTCCTGGAGCCCCTTTAGGCAATGGGAGGGTGTCCAAAATCTGCCTGGAGCCTTCTCCAGGCTGGACACCCCAGCCTCTGCTCCCAGGAGAGGTTCCTCAGCCCTCTGAGCATCATTTCTCATCATTTTCCCAGATATTTCCCAGGTCAGCCTTTGCTAAGCTGGCCTTAAGCTCCTTGTTCTTCCTCCACAGCTTTCTAAAGTTTTCAAACGAGGTATAAAACCAATCCTCCCTGCTTTGCAAACAATTTCTCTCTCTGTTGCCCATTTTCATCTCCTAAGCTCCAAATGGAGCTTCCAAGCTGGTGCTGGAAAAGGAGCATGAGCCTGGAGGAAGGGCTGGTGCCATGTCCAGAGCCTGCATTTGGCTCCTTCTCTGCCCAGTGCCTGAGGAACCTTCCAGAGCTGTGATGTGGATATTCACATATTAAACTCAATGCCATGACCCAACACTCTCCATTTTTTCCATTTCAATGCAGCTGGCTCATCTCTTCAGGGTGATTTAGGCTCCAGTTGCTTTACTTTTTTTCCCCAACCAGCTGGAATTGGCCACTGAGTCACCAAAGCTGGTATGGTATCTAGCAATATTAATTACTCTGCCTAGTGAGCCTAATAAAGAGCAAAGCTTTGTATTTCTCCATTCTATTTCCTAATTAATTCACTGTATGCACTTCACAAAGTGTTTTATAAGGAAACAGATACAGGCTGCCAACTCTTCTTCCCCTGTAAATTCCAGGCTCTGCTGTTTGTATTGGAAATAATTTTAGCATGCTGAAAAAAACAGAGTAAGGCATTGGACAGAAATAAGCATTCATATTGAGAGATTAAATATATTCCTGTTCAGCCACAGGATTTTGAACATTTCATTTCCACCAGGGTCTCATTTTATGAGCATGTAGGTAATTTTGCCATAGCATGTGACTGAACTGATTTCATTGCTGCATTGTCTCAGAACTATCTAAATTCCCAATAAGGAGCAGTGTGCTATGGACAAGGGGATTTCCTTTTTCTTGTCTCATCCACAACCCCTGAGTCCCTGCTTTGCTGTCAGCCACCATCATAAGCTGGAATAAGTTTTAAAAGCGAGGAAAAATATTGAAGTTGTTTGGTTTTGACACCCCTCAGGGAATGGGTGACACTCCTTTGGGCATGGCTGGAAGGATTGATTTCACTTTTCCACCATTTCATTTCAATTCCCTGAACTTATATATGAGAAAAGGTAAATGTAAATGTGATCTAGTCTGGGGAATGTATCCCTCTTTGGGTGAGGGACTAAACATTTTAAGGTGTGTTTTAGTGGTTTTGGGGTTTTTTTTAAAGCTTTTATCTCAAGTAACACATTTGATGGGAAGAGCAAAACAGAGGCAAGGGAATTCTCCCTTTGCAAGCAAATATCATGCAGGAAGGCTGTTTTTAATTGGTACAAATACTTTTTAAAGTATATATATTTATTGTTTGACTCCATACCTCCTATCCAGACTCCAGATTTTGTCCCATAGCTTCAGTCAGTCTGCCTTAAATAAGCTTTCACAGAGTGAGGAAAGAGTTGGGCAAAAAGTTGATTTGAAGCAATTTTGATCTATGTGATTACACATTGCTGACAGGAAAGACAATGGCACAGAACTAATAAAAGGGGAGGGGGGGAAAGCTGGAAAATGGGAGAGGAAACAAAGGTAAAAATGGGTTTAATGCACAAAGATCTACCACACAGAGTTGAAAAGCCAGACTGTGAAGAGCCAATTAGTGCACCAAATATGAAAAGCAGCTGAATTAAACAGAGAGAACATCATCAAAGAGAGCTCAGATAGGGATGTTCCCAGCATGCAGACATAAAGACATTTCAGATGAGAATATAAGCAAATGGTTTTAAAAAGAAATGAAATGCAGTGGGAATTCAGTAAAAACAAGCCTGTAATGAGCAAATGATAGGCTGTGAAATAAAGCAGAAAAGCCAACTCTTTATAGTGTCTAACACTGACAAAACACTTTAAGGCTGAGTTTATGAGATTCTGTGCCATAAACATCAAAACTTAGAAAGCACATTTGTTGCTTGATGCCTGTTTTTATTTACTCTCTTGGAGTGTTAATGAGCAGAAAGATGGATTCTAGTATAATACCCATGTTACCAAAAGAAGAAAAAAAAGGACCAACATTAGCATTGATGTTTTAAATGATTAAAAAATGTCTTGAAAATGGTATCTCCTGTTAAGCAACTTGGATGCTCCTTGTGGTCTGAACACACCGAGAACTGCTTTGATATAAAATTCAAATTTGTAAGTAATTTTTCTGCATTTGGAGTGGTCACCTGCTGGCTTTTATTCAAAGGAGATCAAACAGAAATGTTTTTAATGGTCCTTTTCCATTTGGATAAAAAAAACTGTTTAGGCAGTGCAATAACAAATAAAAAGTTGCTTGAGTTTCTAGCAATTACTGACAAAAATGAGTTTAAAACCCCAAATACAATGAGAAAATATTTTGGCAAAGTATTTACACTGAGATATGAGGACCCTGAATTAAGGAATGTGGGTGTTTCCTGCAGGTTAAATGAATCCTCTCTCTGTATCCTTGAGTATTTCATATTTCTGGAGGCAGTACCTCCAGCTAATGTCAAGTCAACACCCAGGATTCTCATTGAGCTCAAGTTAATATTTTAGTTCAGTCACCATGCCAAGATGATTTGCAGTGCATGTGGAAATTTCTCTGCCTGCTCTTCACACAAGCATTTTTTCTTTCAAATAATAAATTCCCTACAGTCAGAGGTTAGCTTTGCAATCAGGGCAGTAAATACTGAATTGCTATGAAACCTGAGCACTGCCTTAAGCTTTGGGATGGGGGTTTGGTTTTTTTTTGGTTTTTTTTTTTTTTTTTATGTTTCACCTTTGAAGATGTGACTGCCACCAGAGGTTTTGCTCAAGCTTCGAAGATAAGACTGACCTGCATCCCCAGCAGGGGCTTGGAATGAGATGATCTTCAAGGTCCTTTCCAAGCCAAACCATTCTACAATTCTGAATTAACTGCCTCACTCTGTGAATTATGTCTCACTCTATGAATTAGCTATCCTCACTCTGACACACCAGAATCTGTTTTTTCAGTCCTGGCTCAAAGATTGCATCATGAAATACGATGAGAGAGCTGGCAGGCCTTGGGTTGCTGCTTTGCACAACAAACCACAGGATTTAACGTGCTGGAAATTCCCCTTCCCAGTGAGAGCAGCTCCATGAAGATCCCCTAAAGAAGTTTATTCCAGCTTTGGGCTGAAAGGACACAGCTGCAGGTTGGTAGAGACCTCAACCAATAAATGTCACTGAAGGAAAGAACCTCCTGCAGCTCAGCCTCCAAGAAAACTCATCCAAAGCTGCAGATGAACCAACCTGGACTGTGTTGGAAATGTCAATTTTGTTACTTCACCATCTCTGAAACTTTGGATGTTTGATTTCACAGCTCAAGTGTTATTCTAAAGCTGTTGACTGAAGACTGTGTGTAAGCTCCTGCCAGTGTCTTTCAATGTATTCAGTGTGTAAAATTCAAACTTTTCCTATTTTTCTGTGACTAGTTCTTTAACCCACTAGAGCCCAACATACTCTAGAGATCTCTCATAATTTTCTGAAGAATTTACATAGGTATCTCTGTGTGTCCATGTAAAAATTCTAGATATACATATATGTATGTATTTACAGAACCTCCATGCCAAGTGTTTTTGGCATGAGAGAAACTCTCCTCCTGTTTTGCTGACTGAATTTTCAGACAGCACAGTTTTTTTCCTAAACTGAGTATTAAATTCACTCTATTTTACTGAGGAAATAAAGCTCCCAGCAGATGGCCAGCCAAGGCCATTACAAGCTGTCATTACTTCCCACACCCACTTGTCCCTCCAGATTAGGAAATACAACTGGAGAGTTGCTTTTCCTCCTGCACTTTTCCTATTTCCATTGCCAGCAAACAGATGATGCCTCACAGAGATCTCCAGCTCTTCCCCAAGCAATCTGCTGCCATTCCAAGGGGTTGCTTTGCTTTCCTATCTCAGAGAAGGAAAAAGGAAGTTTTAAAGATGCACATCTGTTCCCTGCAAAAGGAGTGCAGCATTTCACTGCACAAATAAAATCTGGTTGGGACAGAACTTGAAGAAAAATCTGATTTATGCCTAAAAAAAGGTGTTTTCCCCAGGACCATCAGTATAATGTGTCCACATCTAACAGGAAGACTTTTGCTTCAGAGTAATCATTCACAAAAGAGACACACTGGATGTTGTGGCTCAGGAATTCCTCACAAACCAGGTGTTGGTTTCTTCATTTCCAGCTCCTTCCTTCTCCCCCCTTGCCTGGAAGGACACTGAGGCACAGCAGCACTCCTGGCAGTGCAGAGATGCTCTGAAGCTGGTTGGGAATGGATCTGCTTTAAGCACAACTTATTTCACAGCAATTAATCCATTTTTCACTCCCCAGCGTTGTTCCACATCTGCAGGTGACAGGGAGAGCAGGTGATGGAGGAGCCAGGGAGAGCAGCAGCAGTGCCTGGTACAGCCCAGGCTCTCAGCACCCCCTGAACACCCAAAACCTCCCTGGGTCTGGCTCCAATTTTCCATTAACAATTTCAGTTCCACCCCTTTGGTCACAGCCCCAGCCCCAACAGCACAGCAGAGGCTCTGTGTGAACCCCTCACCCTGCACAGCCCCTGGGCCAGGCACTGCTGACTTTGGTTGCATTTTTATTGATTAAAGACCTGCAGGACACAATGAAAATGCATTTTGGTGCCATGCCCTTGCTCCTGGTCATGCTTTGTGACCTTTTTGTCAGATTTTAGCAGAATCTCTGAGGCTGGAGCTCAGACAGTTCGTGAGGGTGCTTGTGCACACAGCAGCTTCTGGGCTGTGAGACACAGAAAATGTCAGAATAAAAAGATTTTTTTTTTAATTTTATTTTTAAATTCTTGAAATACTTTATTTTATTTCTTTTTAAATTTTATTATATTATTTTATTATCTTTTTTTTATTTTTCCTTTTTTTATTTTTTCTTAATTTTTTATTTTATTTTCTATTTTTATATTATTTTATTATTTTATTGTATTTTTATTTTATTTTTTCCTAATTTATTTTATTTTTTCTTAATTTCATTTTATTTTTTTATTTTTTATTTTTTTATTTTTTCTTACTTTTCTTTTTTATTTTATTTTTTCTTTTTTCTTTTATTTTTCTTTTTATCTTTCCTCCTCCTCTTCTCTTCTCCTCTCCTCTTCTCTTCTCTTATTTTTCCCCCCACAGCATCAGTTCTACAGCTAAAGTTTACAGCCAGTGGAAAATGAAAAAGTTGACATAATCAGACAACATGGGGCTTCCACTTGCTGACACTGATTTTTTTTCAGCATCAGGCTTAAGTAGATGTATAAACACTTTCAGAATTAGCTTCCAAACACCAGATGGAAAAGTAGTTGGAGTCAGTGCAGAAATCTGTGTTCCAAATCACTGCTATGTCTTTAATTCAGGGTTACAACAGGTATCTTTCATTTGCATTTTTTATCTCAGCTCTGATCTCTCTGGGCTTTATCATGCTCAGTGATGATGAATCATAAACAGTGAAGGACATGGCTGAAATTCCCTTTCAAAATGTCATTTACAGGGCAAGCAACAAGGCAGAAGAAATCCCTTTTTTTTGATTATGAACTGAGCAAGCTCACCTGGGGAGACTAAAGTGAGAAATAAATGTGCCATTTCCCCCTGCCACTCTCAGAGTGACTTTCCAGAACAGAACCAGACTTTAACTTGAAAGCAAAAGTTACCTCTGCCAAGTAATCCATAGTAAACAATGTGATTTTAATTACAGCTCATTAGGTTTTGTTTACTGTGTCAGAAAGCGCCTGGGGGACAGCAGCCTGTCCTGAGGTTCACCAAACCCTTCGGGTGGATTGCCATTCATTTTAATGAGCTAAAAATGATCCCTTGAAATCCTGTCTTTTAAACATTTTGACTTTTAACTCCTTTAGTATCAAAAAGATTTCTTACTTGCTTGTTTTTGCAGACCCAAAAGGCTTGAGGGGTCCTAAAAGGCTTGAGAACAATCCTGATGGGGCACTGCTTGCTGAGTTTAGTGACAGGAACTCCAGAAGCAATTAAAACCTTGAAGTCTTGAGCAGCTGAACGAAAATTTTGGTTTTCTTCAGTGTGCAGAAGGTCACTAAAGTGGATTTGAAGCTGGTGTGATAGCAGTGGATGGCTTCTAAAACCCTGACACAGAGTTAGCACAGGGGTTTGACAGGGTGTGACAAATGGCTTCTGTGGAGCTTGAAATACTCATTTCTGATTATTTTGGAAGAGAAGTGACACAAGAATATGGAAGTGCTTTTTCAGAGTTAGGTAGTGAAATAAGCTTTAATAATTTAAGCTCATCCATGCCATAAATACCAAGCAGCTTCCACTCAGGAATTTCTAACCCAGAAGAGGAGGCCAACACTAGCTCAGCAGAAGATAAAATGAGTTGAAGAAAATGTTTTTGATCATAGTAGTGGCCTCTAAAGCTCTGAGGATGTTCAAAAACATAACATCAGCTTTTAGGAACTGTCTGACTTCAAAGAAATTGCTGTCACAGAAAACTGAAAATTGATGATCCCATTTCTCTATCTTACCCAAGCAGGTATTTCAGAGCTGCTGTTGCTGTGAAGGGACCATCACTCCTTAAAATCCTAAAGTAATATTCACAGCCTCCCAGGAAGGGTGGAAAAAAGTGAAATATTACTATGGCAACAGAAAAAGCTGGAATCTAGAATACAAACCACTTTTACACAGGCTGCTCCTAATTCTGGGTCATCCTCAACCATGAAAGGCCAGTGGCTGCAGAAGGCTGCAATGAGCAGAGTTTTTTCCTCTTTAAAAAGTTTTTCTTCTTTCCTGCTCCAGCTGACCATTCCTGGGCTCTGCCACAGTGAGCTGATGCTTCACCTGCCTTCAGGGCTTCTCATAAGTATTTTTCTCTTACCAGTCTGTGAATTTTTCCTTTCTTGCTCCTCTTAGTCCAGCAGCAGGGCAAAAGTTTGAAGGTAGTGGTATAACCCATGATGGAGGAATGCAATTAAAATTACAGTTACACACAAATAAAAAAAAAGATTGGTTTCCATTCCAGAAAAAATTGTTTTACTCTTTGTTATTTATCCAGGGCTGCACTGTTTCTATGATTAGTGCTACATTTGGTATAAATCAGTTCTAACTTTTGGCCAGCTAGTGCACTAAGAAGTATTTGCATTGCAAGCTGCCAATGCAAAGAGGAACAACATAAATCAGTCAAGGTGCAGATTGGAAGGAGCTTGATTCTTTTCTTCCCCCTCATTTAGCAGTGCTAAGTTTTCTTCACTCAGAAGTATGAAAGATTATCTTACAGTTTTCAAAACAACTCCCAGGCCACTTTAATCAGTGTCTTAAAGGAGGTAAGCAAACAAGAAGGGTTCAAAAAACAGGAATTACAAAAGCCCAGGCTATGAAAAGGCTTTTCTAAAGGAAACAAAGCCTCTGTGAGCATCAGTCTCTTTCAGAACTTTAATTAGGTCTCTGTTTAAAGTATATCAAAGAACAGATGGTTTTCACAGTTAATAGGCAGCTTGGAACCATCCAATATCAGTCGTCCAATTCTAAGCAGGAACCCCAAGAGGACACAGTTAAGGGCCAGACCATCTTTCCCAAAGGGACAAGTCTGTTTGCTTGTCTCTAACCTGGGCAAAGGCAAGCATCAAGAGAAGAGCTAAAACAGTGTTTTTCTGTAATTGGAACTTTCAGCTTTTTCCATACAGAGGCCATACATGTCCTCCCATCCCTGAGGTCAAACATTTATAAGAGGCCAGTATCCATGAGGACAGAATTCACTCTTGTTTTGAAAGTCAGTGCCAGATGAAGGAATTTGAAACAAACCTATCTAAAGTACAAATCCTTAATTCCAGGATCTTTTACTGGGCTCTGAATCTCATCCTTGTGATGGAAGAAATCCCAGAAGAAACAACCAGGTTCAGAAAAAGGAGTTTCAGTTTGATTCTGCTTTTCCTTAATAAGTACAAGTTACATTGCTGAGCTCTAGTAATGATCCTCTGGGTTTAATCCCTGTATTATCTATTAACTTAGCAGGAAAGTTCTGCTTAAATTTAATCACTGTCTGTGCTCTCTCAGGTGAACTTTTTTACTCCTGAATTCTTTATTGGGCTGTGAATTAAGTGCTACATAATAAAAACTTCTTTCTTCCCTTCAAAACCTGCAGATCTTAATGAAGTTCTTGACACCAAACAACTTTTCAGTTTCTGGATGTGGCCAGAAATGAAAAGGTCCAAATTAAAGAACCAAAAAGAAGGGCCCCTAAATCCCATCCAGTGCTATGGGCAGGGACACCTTCCACTGTCCCAGGCTGCTCCAAGCCCTGTCCAGCCTGGCCTTGGGCACTGCCAGGGATCCAGGGGCAGCCACAGCTGCTCTGGGCACCCTTCCAGGTAGGAATTCCTTCCAAATATCCCATCTAAACCTACTCTAAAAGCAGATTATGTCTTCATTTTCGTTCATTGTCTAAATAGAGAAATGGGAGCAGGTTCTGGATGAAGACATTGACTTACAAAAAGATGACTGCACTGTGATCAGATCCAGACACTCACCATGATTTGGAGCCTCCCAATGCCTACAGTAACTCCCAGATACCAAAATGTTCATATTCTGGCCTTAAAAGAGTCTCAAATCATAGCAGTGACAGGCAGTAATAGTAAAGCTGCAGTTCTTCATGTGCAATTTGAAAATAACAAAAGAAATTGGATTTTTGACTGATTTCCCTAAAAGATAAAATCTTGATTGCTTGGAAATATGAAAGTATACAGTTTTGGAACTATGCATTCATATTACTGTACAAAATAAGGCTTTTTATCCTTTAGAGGGAAACAGAAAAGAAAATACTGTATTTTTCAAGGTGAACTCATTAAAGGCAGTATTTAGGACTTGAACATTTAACCTCTCTTCCTATAGTGGTGCCACAGTGATGTATATCAATGCTTCAGTTTGTTCCACTTACTTTCATCTCTTTTTTCCATAAGCTGCATGTACTGTACCATCTTAGAGACTGATTTTTTAATAGAGGGATATAGGAAAGTGACCTTGTACATATTTGTATATTTTGGTCCTTCATCATCTGTTCTAGAAAAGCAATGAGCAGGAATTCCTGTGAATGAAATGTACCTTCCATTTAAAAATAAACCAAACTGCAGTAGCTGGCTTCAGGTGATAACAATCCCTCCTTTTAACAGCTAAATACTCCAGATGGGCATTTTCCACTCTGAGAACAGAGACCATTATCCCTGGGTAACATGTAAAGCCAGCTCCAGTACCCTGGTGATCACTGCTGCTTTGGTGCAGTGGATTCTCTGCTTTCCTGCAGGGAAATGCTGATGTTTGGAATGAAAAGCTGCCACCCAACAGCTGAGTGCTGCCCCATGTACCTGCTCTGCAGGGAAATGTTCACCTAAGTTGCATTTCAAGGTCACTTCTTGCCTGAATAGTTGGGGTCTGTGGTTGGATGAGGTGCAGAGCTCCCTGGGGCTCCTGCACTCCTGGGCTCTGGTTTCACAGAACCCTTGCTGCCCTTCCCTCCTGCCCTCTGGAGCTGTGGGGATCTGCTGCTGGGAGGGTTTGAGAAATGAAACTCAACAGGTGGTGGGATTGCTGCTGGCAGCTCACTTATTATCATTAGCTGGTACAAGGAAAACAGTGTTCAAGAAAAACATTTTAAAAAATAAATAAATAAAGTGAGTGACAGGGCTCTAACCCCTGTATTTGGCATTTTTAATTTCAACAAAGCCTCACAGGAACTATTCATCTAGTTCTTTTCCTGGAGGAATTTTTTTCTCTGTGTACATTCAGAAGACAGAATTTGCAAAAATTATACTGATCTGGTATCTATTTAGAACAAAAAAAGGGGAGAGTGATCCTTTTGCTTCATTCCAAAGTACATCAAGAGGAAAGCAATCATTCCCACTGAGCTGCATCAGACTGAGACCAAAGACACACAACAAACACATCAGGATTTAGCACAGTGGAGTTCTACTGATGTTAACAAAAGAAACTGAACCTGGGAAATATTACACAACAGGCTGAGCCTAGATAAGAAAAAAAAAAGATATTAAACCAGTCTTCTAGAACATATTTTTATCTGAATCATGCTAAGACTAATTAGATGGATTTTTGAGTTAATTTTTCTTTTTTTAAGAAAGAGGACCCCACACATCCTCTGGTCTCTGTTCCAGTGCTCAGTCACTGCACAGGGAATTCTTCCTCATCTTCAGGTGGAATTTCCTGGGCATCGTTTTCTGCACGTTGCCTCTTCGTGGTGTTAATAGGAAATAAAATAAAATAAAATAAAATAAAATAAAATAAAATAAAATAAAATAAAATAAAATAAATAAAATAACTCAATGGCAGCTGGTAGCAAAGTTATAGTTAATGATTTTGCAAAGACCACCAACAGCAATTTTATTTACTGTCTTGTTTGGCTACTGAGCTTGCAGGAAAATCAATCCCATTCTGCACTGGAATAGCTCAAATTTTAGCAGAGTAATGTCGAGGAAGAGGATGGTGGCTCTTGGTAAATGCCATCCCTTTTGTACAGACACAGGCACTTGTGTAGGGAGCTCCCCCAGCAGACCAGGTCACCAGGAGGGACTGGGCTCATCCTCCTGGGCTGCAGGTGCCACGTTGCTGTTTGGAAGCAGAGCTGCTGCTCCTGCAGAACCAGGGAAACTCAAAAAGGAGATTTGGCTGAACTTCTTTTCAGGGCTTTATTTATAAAAGATCCTGAAGGTGCTGTAAAACAACCTTGTTCTTTATTATGTACAAAGATTGCCTTTAACAGTTTAGAGTGTCAGTCCTGACATGTATAGATGAGTTTAGAGTTTTGTGATTCAGCTGGAATGGACAGAAAACATCATCTTATGCTGACTGTATAGTAGAAGTTGTATTTATCTCATCAGTGTAAATGTAATTTTTTTCTAAAGAGTTTAAGGATTTTTTCTAATTATTTTGTTATATTTTAATGAGGCATTTTGAATGAAGTTCTATTTTAATGCATGTTGAGTTTGTTCTGTTAATTAGATCACTTCCATCTATTTTATATAAATGTTTTGGTTGTAGTTTTATACTTTCTGCAAGAACACATTGTGACCATTATTTATTATGAGATAATAGAAATGTCATAATTCCATGTTCTGTATTAGATATAAATGGAGCTGTCATGCAATATTCCATTTCTGACAAGAAACCAATAAACCAAGAGAAAAAAGAAGGTAAAAAAAACACTAAAAAAATCCAAATGGAGCTGTGATTGATGGGCATGTAGCTGAACTAGGATCCCCATGAATAATGTTAGTTACAAAACATGCCAAAAGACAGGGCTTCCAAAGGGAGTGATTTTGTGATTAGTTGTAAATTGTAATCAGGACCAGAATAGTTCCAGGAATTAAATGCTGCTAAGCACAGAAATGAAGAAAATGGAAAACCATTCTCATGTTAAACAGGGCTTTGTATTTCTTGGCATGGTATTTTGTGGCAGCTGTCCTGCCTATAAAGTATTGATTTGGGGGATTTTTTAAATTGACAGCTGAAAAATCTTATTAAAACCAAGCCCAACCTGTGCTGCTGATATTATTCCATATTATTAAATCTGAAAGAACGTTTGAAATCTGATTTTTCTCCTCAGTAATTTACCACTCACACATGAGATGTCTTAGGCAATAAAAACATCTGTCACTAGTTTGCTTTCTGGATTGTCACAATTTAACAGGGATTTGTAAAATGTAAAATGCTCAGAGAGGTTTGTAGGTAAAACCATTCCTTTCATTTCAACAAAATGAAAATACAAGAAAATAATTTAATCAATATTTGATCCTACAGAATGACTTTTGCCTTCTCACAAAACATAAGTTATCTGACAATAATAGATACAACTGAAGTGCCTGAGAGAGAATACTTCTGAATTTCAAGACCTACAAGACAGAATAATTAACACAGGCCATCCAGGTTGGTAGAATTTCAGCCTGTAATTCTTTCCTTAGTGCTTAGAATTAAAACTAAAGGGAGAAAAAATAATCAGTGTTTGGTTCCATGTCTTGCACACAAATTCTCTTACACAAGGTCAACATTGCATGTATTGTTCTCCCATGGATTGTCTGCACTTGCTGATAATTCATTCATTTTCTGGCTCATCAACTCTTCCTTCCAAGAGATTAAATGGCCCTTGAGTCTCCTCAAGAAATATGAGAGAGCTTGATTGCACAGGGATGACAAGAAGGATGGATGGATTGAATTTCCACATGGCTCCTGCCTTTGCTTCTCTTATTTCTCTGCTTCTTGGGAAAAAACAATCTGCTGGCAGTGCAGGAAAAGCAGGATAGATCCATTGGGAGGTTTTGCTTCCCCAAACCAGCTTGGGCCAGGTGAAATTTCCCTGTGAAGGAATCTTTCTGGACAGGAGGGTGCTGCTGGCTGTGGGGGAGTGCCACAAACAGGAGTCTCTCACACCTGTTCATTTTTCTCTGGAAAAATTCTTTCTACTGGTCTTTCCTTCCCATGTCAAAGAAGAAATTTTAATTCATTTCCATGGCTCTGTTTCCCTTTTCCTAGATAAAAAGATTATTAAGACCCCCTCTGAAACATGCACAGGAAAAGTCTGTGTGAGCATAATCAATTTATGCTGCAAACCAAATTATTGTCTCAGAGCAAGATAAAAGTATTAACATTTCATTTGACTTCCTTTACTCCTGTATCTGACAATTGAATGCAAATAAACACTTATATTCTCCTTCATATCTTGGATCTTAAAAGGAAGGACCCATCATAGGTATTTTCACATTCAAATAGGACTTTTGGTTTTGCTGCACATTTTTGTGAACTGCCTTTGCAAGGGGTGGACTGAACTGGCCATGGAGGGAAGGGCAGGAGGTTCTCAGCAGATCTTGCCCTCCAAAAACATCCAAGCCAGATCCAAATCCCACTGAAGCACCAACAAACTCCCATTCTCTTTCCCCTGGCTTTCCATTTCTGACATGATTAATCCTCATTTTATATCGTACTTCCCACATTCCATACTGGGCATGAAAATAGCTAGTTAGGTTCTGCTCAAGCACCCTCAAAAAGATAAAATTAAAACTAGTTCTGCAGTATATATATATATATATATATGGTCAATACTAACAGAGCTCCTAAAAGCCTTAATTCCCCTACAGAGGGAAATACCAGGGCCTCTCTGCCACAGTGCAGGGCAGAACCTGGTCTGGCTTTGAGCAGAATACACATCTAAACCAGCTGCTATTTTTGCAGGACACGAGCACACCATGGACACACAATCTCAAGGTCTCTGGTTTGCAGTACAGGTTATCTCATGGGCACCATCCCTGCCTGAGGAAAGGCATTGTCATCTCTGAGGAAGGTACTTAGAGTCATTCTCTGGTGTATATTAATAATGATACACTAATTGAATCCTGAAGCTGATTGCTCAGAAGCAATGGATTCAGGGCTGAGAGTAGTATTTTATAGTTTTGGACAGAATGCAAGTGAGAGTGTTGCCAAGATAAACTCAAGGTTTGCTTTTATTGCTGGCAGGCATTGCAGGAGTTCCTTTGTTAGAGCTGGAGTTCTGCAAAATACATCAGCACAAAGCTCAGCCCCAAGACCTTAACTCACTTTGCTGAAGGTGAAACCCTTAATAATCTGTGCTGAAATTCCCTTTCTAAAGAGAATTTAAGAAATTCCTTTCCCTCCCAAAGGAATTCTTTCTTGAAACTCAGTATGGAAAGGTAAAGATTGTGGAGTTCATTGTCATTTTAAAGTGCCCTCAAGAGAGCAAGAAATGAGACATTTATTACCTTTGCATTGCAGGTTGCCACTGGCACATGAAGTTTGCCACTGGAAAATGGGCTGAGTTGGACAGGAACAGTTTTTATCCATAGAAAGCCCTTGTTAAAATATTGGCAGCATATTTTGGTGCCAGACATGGTCAGACACACCACCAAAAAACTGCAGGGGACACAAAAGGAATTGCACTACTCTTGTTTGTCCCCTGATATGCTGTGCATGACTTCTGTGATTTGCCAGGCATCTGGAACAGACTCCTTTCCCTCTATATTCCAGTGGGATTTTCTGATCACTCTCTGGGGTACCTAAAAAGACAATTCATCCAGAGAGCTGTGCTCTTCACACAGACCTTTTCTGTGCAGCTCTGGGGTCAAGGGATTGTGGAGCTCTGTAGCAAACCTTGGCAAGTGGCACATATTCTCTGTATTTGAAAGTTGGTACATTCCTGAGGGAACTGCTTACGAAGATGACAGGCCATCTGTCCCTACTTCTGGTGTTTTCTCTGCTTCCACATCCATAAGTTAAGCCAGAAATAATGTTTTCAACTCAAAAGCCTAATTTGGGCTGTAAATTGTAGGTTTGTAATGATCAAATCTAGTTTAAGCCAGGCAGTGAATATTTTTTGCATTGCCCTTTGCTGGTAGGAATTTCTTCTCCTAGCACTGACGTCTTGCAGATCACTGCTCTGTTATTTGCATTTTATATGGGATATTTTCACACCACCAAGTCCACATTGTGGACTCCTGCTTGTTTCACCCAGATCCAGGATTATTTACAGGTACCATTCTGCTGCACTGGCTGCTCTGTCCCAGTGGATATTCTATTACAATAAATGTGGGCAGTGTAAAAAAACATGTTGTAGAATATTGATTAGCAAGGGTGCATTGGAGAGTTACATACACGGACACCAAGAATGAAGAGCAATAAAAGGAAAATATTAATTCATTTATCTGCAGATAGGTTGTGTGGGCAGAGCTGAGCCCGCCTGCAGGCTCTGAGCCCTCACAGGTGACTCTGTGGCCAGAAGAAATGAGCTTGGACTCGATGCACCAAGCAAGGAAGGGGTTTTGGAACGAGGTGTTTTCCTTGGGCAGGATAAGGGGATAAAAAGCCCAGAAGAAACCCAACCAGGGGCATCCCAGGTACTGTGCTTGGTAAAGACCAGGAGCTGCTCAGCCACAGGAGGGTCCAGCTGCCAGCACAGACAAGTTCTCTGCAAAAGGTTTTTCTACTTTGCTCCCAAATCCATTCTTCACTCTATTCCTCTTAACAATTTCCAGCAATTAAAGTTGAACAAGCTTTCCCTTTCCTTCCCTATCCTACTATCAGCTTCAATTTTAAATAAATTTGGTGAACTCCAAAATCCTGACCCCTGCTAGTGAAAGCACAGGATGCCTCAAGCTTTCCTTAGGGCTGTGGCTGATAAAGGACCAGTGTTAAACTCATTGAATCTATTCCAGTTTTGAAAGAGTTTTTCTTTCCTACAGACTTCCAAAGTTTCACTGCTGGCCAAGCCCAAACCCACAATGTTTTTAGCCTACAGATTATACTAACTTCTACTGAACTAATCCCTAATTGCTTTACCCTCAGTGCTTCCAGCACAACATCTGATATGATTAGCTAGGCCATTAATTATCTTGTACTTTAACTATGAACCTCCTGCTGAAACCCAAGGAAAGGTCAATGCATATCTGGAGAAAATCATACCTAACAAGGTACATTTATCAGCAAATGAGGCACACTGTGAGTTCAGCACACACAGACTGTCCAAAGGGTTTTTACTCCTGTGCTAATGGTACATTAGATTTTTTTGCTAAGGATATTTGCTTGTAGTCAACAGGAGACTGCCTGGCTAAAAACCTCCCATGGACATTAGAGCAAAAATCCTTTATACATTATAACAGTGACTCAGAATAAAGAATGCAGAAGATATTTGTTATGTAGTCCAGTCTGCACAGATACCAATGTTTCCACCTCAAATAATTAAAAAAAAATTGTTGCCACATAAACCTCCCAAGCAACAGCTTGACAACCATTTTCTTCCAGCAGTGTTGCTCCACAGCCCCAAGCTGTCGCCTCTGCTGTGGCTGAGAAGTTCTTTGGTTCACCTGAACCAGGAGCTGATCCAGAGGAAAAAGCTTCTTTTTCCCTTCTGAACTACTTTTAACCTGAATCCAGGTCCCCAGGCAGCCTCACAGCTGCACAGACCCATCCAAGCAGGCAGCTGAGTGATCAAAACAGGGAAAGAGCCTTGTAGGGTGATGTTACTACTCCAAATATGTCAAAACACCACCTGAGTGATTGGAGAATTAATTACTGAGTTCACATTAGAGTAACAAGAGCCTGACATGAGCCCTTTGAACACAGCACAGATACATTTCCATCCCTGCCTTAAATCTGCTGTGTCAGAGGTCTGCTGCAGCTGGCATTTTGAACTTAATGCCATTTAAAAGAAAGGCACCAACGTCAAGGTCATATTAAAAATAAATTGGGGACATGATAAAATCACTCAAGTGTATTTCAGTTCAATACATCTTTGAGGGTTTATAACTTGTATAATTTCTCCTGGAGGAAGGGTTAGGCTTGGGATCTATTATCAAAATAAAGGACAAATGGCTGAAGAAGCTGCCCATATTCTGCACATGTATTTGGCACTTCTTTATTTCCTCTTCCAGTTTATGAGTAATAAAACATCTGGGTGCACAGAGCAGTTTTGCACAGATGGCTGAGCTCAGGAGGACTTGGGAGCCAAACCCAGTTTATTGCAGCTCCTGCTCAGGCAGTTCTCTGTGCCCAGCACTGAGGCTGCAGTGAGCTCCTGCTTCACAGGTTACAGGGCACAGGTTCTCAGCCCTTTTGCAAATCGAGCACTGATGATACAGGAGAAATCCCTCTGCTGTCCTCAGGACTTTTCAAAAAGCTGCCTCATTGCATATACATATTATATGTATGTCACCATGATATTTTCTGAAAAATCCCTTTGCCAGGATTTTTCTCCTGAGAAGCTGAGAAGCCTCAGAGGAAATGCAAACAATGATTATCTGCTGCTGTGGAATGCAACAGGTGCATCTGTGATTGGTCTCATGTGGTTGTTTCTAA
>JAWWEY010000275.1:30241487-30278153 GCA_035582745.1 Loriotus luctuosus | reverse complement strand
CTGCTGCTGTGGAATGCAACAGGTGCATCTGTGACTGGTCTCATGTGGTTGTTTCTAATTAATGGCCAATCACAGTCCAGCTATCTCGGACTCTCTGGTCAGTCACAAGATTTTATTCCCATTCCTTTCTATTCCTTTCAAGCCTTCTGATGAAATCCTTTCTTCTATTCTTTTAGTATAGTTTTATTATATCATTTTCTTTTAATACAATATATATCATAAAATAATAAATCAGCCTTCTGAAACATGGAGTCAAGGTTCTCATCTCTTCCCTCATCCTGGGACTCCTGAGAACACCACCACAATATGTACACATGCATTTATACCTAATTGTTAATTCTATCTCAGTTTGTAGTTTCTGGTAATGGCTCTTTTGATGCTGCTGTCAGGCACCACTGTGCTCTAAGTGTTATCTCCTGAGAGGATTTCACAAATCACTCAATATGAGATGTCACCACATCTCAATCAATAAACTTGTATCATGACCCTATTAACAAAGAGGCTTCCAGTGGCTGAAACCACATATATTTGTACAAAGGATGGCTTGAAAACAAAACTAATCTTGTTTATTGACAGAGCTCAGCTCTGAGAAAGGACAGTCCCTTAACAAATCATTTAGCCAAGATATTTTGCAGAAATGCTGCCACCTTCATGAAGGACTTTCAGAGGTGATTTATTTCTGCTCTCCAGCTACAACTCCTGGTTTTCACTGTCAGTATTTTCTCCACATGGAGCTTCCACTGAGAAGTGAAGGGAGAAAACCAGGGGAAGTATTTGCCATGACAGAGCTGAGCTCCCCTTTTCCTGCCTACTTTATATGGGCAGAAAACTGAGAGCTGATTCTCCCTCAGATCCCTTCTCCAGCTCCCTTCCATACCACTTCAGACCCTCCCTGGTGGGTGCTAGAGCTGATTATTTAAATATTCAGAGCTGTATTTTCTTAGTCCTTTGTGCAGACAGAAAAGTGGGGACAGAACAATCCTGCAATGCAGAGAACACCATGAATCCCCTAAACCACCAACAGATGAATAACCAAATGCTCCACAACACCCATAACAAATCCCAGCTTAGGGGAACTTGGCTTCTCACTGCACTCAAGTGAGCTCCTGGTTTCTGAATAAACCCTGTCCTACTCATGCACTCAGCAGTCTCGAGCATAAACATTGCTTTGGTTGTATTCATGAGGCCATTTTAACAAGGTTACATTAAAAGTTATTTGAACTGGTTTTTAGCAGAAAGTGAGCTACAAGGTCAACTGCTTCATTTGCTCTCCTCTCAGCTATAACCATCTCTTACATAGACACACTTCACTTTTGATTGTCTGGATTTATATGGATCCTAAGCTGCTTTATAGACATGTTTCTTTCACAGCCTCCATATGTAAAGGAAGCCTGAGAGTCCTGCATTTAAGAGCCATCGAGCTGAGAGCAGCATTCCTCCTGCACTTTGAGGAACTGCATTTTACCTTCAAGGGGGTGCATTAGGTGGGGTTCTGTGCTCTCCAAAGAGCTCAGCTGAGTGCCAGGAGCAAACCCTGTATTCATGGCCACCTCTGCTCAGGTCACTGAAAATTTCCACTGGGGAAAAAAGACAAATACCTTGGTCTTGGGGATCTGCAACAGAGGCCTTCTGGTTTTCTGTGCATAGGTGGCTTTGCAGTTAGGAATAAACCCTGAAAGGAAGTGCTGGGTGATGGTTGTGCTGTCACACTGCTCAGGGGGACCTCAGCTTGCGGTGGTGTTCGCAGGACGAGGAAAGAGATGAGAAACTGACTCCATGTTTCAGAAGGCTGATTCATTATTTTATGATATATATTATATTAAAATAGAAGAAAGGATTTTAGACAGCTGACTGTGATTAGCCATTAATTAGAAACAACCACATGAGACCAATCACAGATGCACCTGTTGCATTCCACAGCAGCAGATAATCATTGTTTACATTTCTCTTCTGAGGTCTCTCATCTTCTCAGGATAAAAAAAATCCTAAGGAAAGGATTTTTCATCAAATATGTCTGTGCTACTCAGCAGGCTGGAGAAATGGGGGCTGTCCAGCAGGAAAGCAGCTCTGCAGGGACAGCCCTGGCTCCTGGTGACTGTGGCCAACATCGACATTCCTGCTTTTCTTCCCCCTGTTTATATGGGAACACAGGGTTCCCATATTGCCAAGTTTTCTGCTCACAGCCCAAGGATGCCCCCAGGAGCCTGTGTGGATGCAGCAGTCCCAGCTCACTGCTGCAATGGCCATTTTCCCCTCAGCCTCCCTCCTGGCAGAGCCCCAGGAGCTGTGTGGTACCCAGAGCCCACCTCCTGCTTCCCTCCGCCCCATTCCTGCCCCCAAGGGAAATGGGAACTCTTTAGAGGACATCCCTGCTAAATCTGCACCTGAAGCAAACAAACCCCCCCTCAGTGGCTCTGTGCAGATGCCCTGCAGGCTGCCTGTAATCATATTTATATTGGAGTGCTACCATCAGCCTTTGGGAAGTTAACTCTGATTTACAGTTTTGAAAATCAAGTCTAGAGCCAAGCTCAGAGTTCAAGAGTTGCCGTTAGAACAGTGTGAAAAAACTCCCAGACTGCTCCTATTAAATCTAAGTAGCTGCCAGTGATTCCACCATTTGGATTAAGCACAGGTTTGCCAAGAGCACTGAAATGGGAACAGGTATGTGAAATAATATTTCCCATTATTAAGCAGAAATTAATGGGATTTTTTATTTCAGCTCTGGGGAATACACCCTAATTCAAAGGGATGATTAAAAATAATAGTCCATTAATGCAGCTCTGCCCCAGTCCCTGCTCCTATTTGGACATCCAGTCTCCACCAGCAGCACCCTGGCACTGATCATTTTGTAGGAAATATGAAATGCTAGATTTTATTATCCATCATATGTTTAAAAAAATTAATAATCACATGCAGGGAGGAATCAGGGAGAATATTATCATGGAAATAGCATTTTAGACAGAGTTTGTAAAACATTTTTCATATTGCAGAGACAGAGTTATAAATATTAATTTAACTAAGGACCAGGACAACTCCAGCACAGATACTGGAAATTTTCTGTGCCATGTTAGGCATCTCCCAGCACAAGGAGGAATTATTTGACTGTGCTACTTTATGAACAGCTGTGAGAGGAGGTCTTCCCAAGGGACAGGAACATTCCTACTGGCACAAGCAGGGAGTCCTGGAACACAGGGAGGGAAGCAGTGGATG
Organism: Loriotus luctuosus; assembly: GCA_035582745.1. NCBI lineage: Eukaryota > Metazoa > Chordata > Aves > Passeriformes > Thraupidae > Loriotus > Loriotus luctuosus. Next base: position 30,274,943 of record JAWWEY010000275.1, on the reverse strand, counting down.
ATAAGAAGTTTTCCAAAAGAAAAAGTTTTCAATTAAAAATTCACTTCTGTCCAAATGAGAATTTTTGGGGAAGGTACTGGATTTCTCACAGATGCTCTGATTTTTTTGCTTGGAATTAATTCATAAAAATTTCCACCTCCTTTCTATGCCCTGTTCCATAGATATTTTGATTTTTTAAAAAAATCTTTTAGACAATCCTTTTTGGTTTTTTTTTAATGCTTACAATCACTTCAGTACAGATAAAAATACAGCAGGGAAAGCTTTAAATTTTTGTATGTGGATTGACTAATTAAAGTGTAATTAGCCTTACCTGTTTAATTATGCATTATAATACATACAAAAATAAATCAAAATTTACTGGATATACTGGAAACTGTGCTGTGTATGGTGTGTGTTGCAGCACACAAGGAGGATTTCTGCTGAGGAAGCAAAGCATTCATTTGTAGCAGATTTAAAATCACTCTATAAACTCTATTTATTTTATTTTTGTTTTATATAACCATAGGTTACACTCATTTTTCCTTCCTTTATGTCCAAACTTCCATTTGCTTTTAAGATGTAAGAATGGCTCATTACTGAAGTTGCAGCCCATTTTTTGTTTCTATAACTAGAACTATTTATGCCATATTCCTCAACCAATTTCTGCAGTCCAGATGCTCCTCATTCCTGCAGCATCCTCCTTTTCCCCCTTCCATTGCAAGGCAGCTCCTTGCCTGCCAGGGTCCCCCTGCAGCAATTCCTCTCACACATACCCATAAAATCTGACTGTTCCTTGGTGCTGCTGTCCCTTCCCAAGGGGATTTGTCACAGCCCAGCACCTGTTTAAAAATGCCATTTAAGCAAACTGATCAGATTGCTCATGTGGCACAGAGTTGATAAATATAAATGTATGTAACCCTCCACTCTGATATTTAACATGGAAATTAGGGCAGTGGTCATGGTGTTTGTGTTGTGTGTATATTTTTTTTTAAATCTGTATTCTAACAAAGAAAGAACATTGTAAAGCTTAAAAAATTCTGTCTGACAGGGTAATTTATAAAGACACAAAGACATTTGTTTGTTTTGGATAAAAAAGTTTCCTTTGGCAAACTTTCTCCCCAGAGCAAGAAGGATTTTGGAAAGCCCAAGACTCACTAGAGGGTCACAGCCCATGGCAGGCAAGAGATGCCAAGGGAAGTGTTGGGTTTTGAGAAGCCAAACAGGAAAATCTCCTTGTTGTCCTCAGCTATCAAATGTGACAGTACAAGAGAAGACAGAGATATTATTCCTGAAGATGCAGAGAATGGATAAAAGGCCACAGACACAAGCCCCACCCAGAAAATTTCAACTGTGTATCAGGAAAAAACCTGCAATCCTAGCAGTCAAACATTACACCAGGGCCAGAGGGGCAAAGGATCTCCAGCCTTGAACAAGGCTCTAAGTAGGGAAGTTGGACTAAGCAACCCTCCAAACTATTTTTTGTGATTAAATACAAAACCTTGTTGAAAAGACCCACTGGAAGTAAGGTAATTTTAATTACAGCCATCAATTTGTATACACAATAATGTGTATTTCACATATATCAAGGAAAAAAACCATACTGCATTTCAGAATTTGTTCACTGCAATAACAGAGGCAAATAGTCAGGAATAAGGTTAAGCCACTAATATTAAGGAGAGCCACAATGTGTGTGTAAATTGAAGCTACAGAAGCTCAGTACTCAGAGACATTAATTCCAAGGGTTTCACAACACTTAACTCACCTCAACCTCATTACATGAAAATGGAGTCTGGATTGCAGGGCTGGATCTAGATTATTATCTAGCACCCATAAGCTTCAGGTTCCTATTTACAGTAACAGTTCTGAGATGTTAAACTGCAAGGTCAAGGTAAGTGTTTTAGTTCTCATAACTGCAGCCTAGTTTCACTAAAATTGCCTTAATTAACTTAGAATTGTCTATGATTCTATAATTACCAGATCAAAATGTCATTTTAAATCGTTCCTCATTTCAGGATATGTGAACACTGAACTAGCTGTAACAAACTTCTAATATTTTCAAAGTCAAAAGTTCATTTTTACTTAAAAAAAAGCCACAATAAAACTCTTAACAGAGGCTTAAAAAGGTCTTTATAAAATAATCTCCATCACACTTACAATAGTAAGAAAATTATTCTGGTTGCTAGATTTTAGTAAATATGAACTGGTTTGTGTAATCTGTGTTAAAGATGGTTATAACTTCAGTTCACATTTCATTTCTTAAAGGGGCATGAACAAATGTGTCAAGAACAGTAGATTATTGCTGTTTCTCATCAAGTCCTTTTTACTGAGGACATGCTGCCTTGGTAGGCAAAGCATGTCTGGCAGCCAGCTGAGACAGGAGAGCTGAAGGAGAGAAGGTATGATTTGCATGCCAAAAAAACCTTCTTCAATCACCTTATATTTGGCAATGGTACAATTGAGCTGATTTAAGATCAAAACTGTGTCATTCCATCCATCTCCTGAATGACAGTCCTGATCATCTCATAACTTCAGTTTGCTTGAATTGACACAAGAATGTAGAATCCAAGTAAGTTCTGGAATGGCAGGAAAAAAAACCCTGATGTTTATCCTCTCATATGCAACTCTGAAAATACCAGATGTTCTTCAGAGGGGTTTTCTGGACCAGGTCTGCTGGAGCAATGGGTATGGCTGTGCAGAGAGAACAGAACAGGGACATATTGGAAATAGGAAATTTATCAGGTTTTCTATTCCTGCAGTAGTACTGATCAAATTACATATGCCACCATTCAGTTTCAAGAGGGCTCAAAAAGATATAAAAATCCACACATGTTTTTAATCAAACTTTTCATACAGTAAGACTCTGAAATGTACTTTCTGTGGACACAAATTGGCAATTACAACTGCAAACAGAAAAAACTCACAACAACTGCTAATAGGGTGTCATTAATTATACATTTTAACCAGCTGTTAGATTCCTGAGCTTTTGGTAATAAATTATCCTAGTGAGGATGGTGACAGTTTATCTGTCCAAGGTTTAATCTGCTGGTGCACTTCTTTCCATTGTTTATATGAAACCTTACACTGCTGTTTCACAAAGAGCAGCTTCTAGAAGAGCTAAATCAAGCCACTCACACAAAATAAAATGGATGTTGCTGTCAGAAGCACCACTGGTAATAATTACCTTCACACTGCCACCTTTCACGTTTGAAGGTCTTAAAAGAACAGAAAAAAAGAGGAAAAACCCACATGACTGCTAACACTGAGGGAGAATTTTCCACTTCAGTAATTCCAGATTCCTTGTGATGTGATAATCTTTAACTCAGCACATGTAAAGACATTTCTTGTCATGTGGAAAAGACTCCTGGTCTTGTGGTGTGCAGCCTTCCCAAGACACCACTTCAGTGCAATCTGCTCTCCTCCCATTTAAGCCTCTGGTATCTGAATTGCAGTCTCAAACACTGTCCAGTCAAACCAGTGCAGGGGGACATTCTGAGCAATTCCTGATCGATTTACAGACTTCCCTGACTGTGCTTGGCTGTGTGACATCCTGCTAAACTATTCCCCAACAGTGGAGTTCTCAAAAAGCCACAATTATCCCAGTGTCTGCTGCAGCTGAGCAGCAAACTCCTCTGAGCTCTGCACTGATAAGTCATCACACCCCATTCCCCCCTGCAATGAGGCTGAAAGGCATTCCCTCTGCAATGAGATTCCTATGATTTCAACCAGAGCCATCATAAAGAAAGAGCAGAGAAAAAATTCTGCAGCTGTGACTGGAGACTGTGCATAAGCCATTGTGATGACTGATACAGCACTGTCAGAGCTGTGCAGCCAGCTGGTGCCTTTTTCCTTTTACCTCTCCATGCTTTAAAGAAATGCATTTGATCAGCCTTGACATTTTATTTTAAAAAAAAGAAGCTGCTATCAACTGACCATCAGAAGCATTCTGTTACAAAAGAGTACTAAAACTGTATGATAGCAATGAAAGATACCTAAAATATTCCTCTGAAATGTCAAGCATTTCTCTTCATGCTGGGTATTTATGTACCTTGACATTATCAGCTCTTCTGAAAATGGAGAAATACATCAGAAACTATCTCGTATGATTCCAAAAAGGCAAGGTGCATATTATTTCTTCCCTGCCTCTCAAAAGAAAGTATTTTCTTTTCTGTAACAACCAGTGATGCAAACTGATACAATACAGATCCTTAGTTCGGAAACCTACATCTTAAAATAAAAATACCTGCAAAAATATTTCAGGTCTAGGATACTCAATTGTAATATGTTTAATTTCTTTTCAAAGTAAATTTCCATGCTGTGTCATTTCACTTGTTCTACTGAAATTCTTAATCTTATACCAAGATAATAAAATACTGACCTATATAAGGGTCTCATTAATTTATCAATAGCAATGTTTAACACCTTCCTAGGACACAAACAGCTTCTTGCTGACAAATGTGCACCATTGGTCAATCCAGTATTTACATTCACCAGTGAAACACTTTTGGGGTTCTTTAATCTACTGCACTGTATTTAAAGTTTCATCATATCCAATTTCACCAGATTTTCCTATTATTGAACATTCACTGAACAACAAACTGAGGGAGAAGCATAAGAAAGAGATCATACTTTGTTGTATTTGTAGTGGCAATTATTATCCAGTACCAAGAGCACTAACATCAAATATCTTCTGGAAATGAAAGGAAGAAGAAAAAGACTTCCTCTGCATTCAAGTTTAGAAGTTTTTTTTGCAATCAAAATGACATTTAATGGCTGTCTGCTTCATAATTTAAACTTCAGAGGAGAATGGGAAAGTAAAGACATCTAAGCTGTAGCTGAATTTGATCTGAGCATAGAAGTTACATTAGAGCAAACTTACAAATGTTTTTATACATCAATGCTGTGGCTGCTCAGGATTGATATTCATGGTCCTGTATATCTCTTTGAGAAACAGCAAGGCAGTGTCTTCAGATCCCCTATGAGGAATGAAATAAATAAAACAAAAGGAAAAAAGGGAAGAAAAAAAAAGGAAAAAGTTCAGTATGGTCCATCTTCTAATTCTCCTAAGTCACATTCCATCCTATTTCAGCTCTCCAAAGAGTTTGCACAATCTCTTGGCCCAGAATGTATTTTTCATGAACATAGCCTTACCTCTACCAGCTTCCTTCAAGCTATAATTCTACACAAGTTTTGAATTAGTTCTGCTATCAACCCTAGCCTATGCATTTACCTTTTTTGTAGTGCATTTCCTCCTCCTGTCCTCCCTAATTTCCTATGCTGCAACTCCAAATCCCCTCCTCTATCCACTTCTTTGATGTTACTTCCTCATCTTAATCTCCTCAAATAATGTTTCACTTTTTGTCCTGAATATATTCCACACTTCATTCTACTCATTTTGTCCCACTCCATTAATTAACCCAGTTCTAGCAGCAATATTCTAATTCTTCTCTAACTGGCAGGCCCTTAATTGTAAACAGACCATGTTAAACACCCCTAGTCTTCCTCTCTTGCTTACCACTAAAATGTTAGATAGCTCTCAAATAATTCAAAGATTAATACCATCCAAGTGCCATGCTTCCAAGTGGCTATTTTCCCTCATCTTTTCAAAAATCAAAGCTTCAGGCTGTCTGAATCTAAAGTTAACATGAATAGAGTTAATTTTATTCTTCATCTATAAAATGCTATTTAAAGACATATAAACAATACCAACATAAAAAATAACAATGTTACACAGGCAAATTTTAACAAAGTTCCAGAGCTGCAGGAGTTGTTAGATGAGGGCAGCTTCCTGTGCTTTTTAAAATAAATCATATAAGGAGCCAGCAAAGGAGATTTAGATGGTCAGAACTGTGATCCTCCAAACATGAGGAACATGATTTGCAGAACACCAGTACAGAATTCAACATCCAAGCTAAGGGAATACATGAATATTCCACAATTCAGCACAGACATTTCTTGATGGTCTCTGCACTAAAATGAGCAGCAAACAAGCAAGCAGAAGGTTCAATACAGAAGCTCCCATCTCTCCAACACTCAGAGCATTTCATTTAAAGCTTTTCCCACCACTCCTCAGGAAAAAATGCTCTCCTATTCGGGTCATTAATCACTGTGCTTATCTTCCTTACTCGAATGACAAAAACAGGCACAGGTACCAAGCTTTTAAAATCCCGGCAGTGATCGGCTGCCACCCTGTGGAAGGAATTCCGGTCCCTCCAGCCCTGCCTGTGGAACGGCACTGCCACCACCGGGTCACGCTGACAGAGCCCAGCGCTCACAGCAGCCCGGGAACCCCTCCTCTGGCAGGCGCTGAGCTTCAGCATCCAAGCGATGATGGCTCTAATGAGACCCTTCAGGTAATGCCTTCAGAGCTGTGTTTTAACCTCTGGAAAAAATGTCTGCTGCTAAAATGACCTACTGAACATCAAAACCTTCAGAAAGAACATAGAGCACTCTTTGTCCAGCACCTGCTGAACTCAGAATGAGAGACCAGTCACTCCTCCCTCACCAACACCACTCTGCACAGCTCACAGCTGACACCCAAGGTTGGCTACTACATACCAAGGTGTTGTTAAATATAGTTCACACATCCTCTGCCAGAAGAAGCAATAAAGTTTTACCACTTATTGTAGTCTAATAAAAATCCTTCATGAACAGTTTTATTTGAAAAGCTACAGTTGTGAAAATGCTTCCAGAGTTCCCCTTGTTTTGAACATGACAGTAGCTAAAAATGTGTGTTTGGAGTGTCAAAGGTCAAGAGAAGAGTGTGCAATGTCTTTATTGCAAACAGATTTGTTCACTGAGTGCTGACACAGAATTTTACTTTGAAATAGAATTATCAAACAGTGACATCCAAGCACAACACCCTGAGCCTGACACTCCTGGACAATCACACATACTGTGTCCCTTAAGCAGAATTTCTGGAATCAGCTATCTCCCCTTACCAGTAGCACAGGTGACTCTGCAAAGCAAACAGGTACTCATTGAAGCTTTCTATGGGTTTCTCTTGTAGAACATAATCAATGCGACGCCCTCCGTTCAGCATCCCAACCTTCACTGAAACATCTTCATCTTTTGGAGGGTCTGCACTTTCAGTGATCTTCTCAGCTAAAATCAAAGAGTTTCACATTTAAACCATTTTCAAGCACAGCCTGCTTGACTATAATTAAGAAATACTACCCATTTTTTCTGCTGTAATTTCCAATTGTTTGTGATAAAACGATAATAACCTGAGCTGCCCAGCATGGTTCAGAAAGGTTATTGAACTATAGACCTACTTTTTTCCTAACAGTTTAAAGTTTTCTAAAGAAGCAATTGCTGAGTGATCTCTCCCTGAACTCACTCCACCCCACAAAGCTTTTATTGTAATTTCTCTCCCACACTCAGCTGAGGAGGAGAGTGACAGAGCAGCTTTGGTTGGAACCTGGCATTTAGCAGAGATCTCCTTAACAGGGTGAGGAAAATCAATAGCAAACAGTCACTGGGATACTCAAGTGTCAACTGATTTGAGACAAGTAAGTTACAGAAAAACCAATAATGTGTCCATGTACCTTCCACCACTTGCTTTTCTTCCTCCTCTTTAATTTGGTTAGCTACTTTCTCCAGCTCTGCTTGCAGCTGGGTTGAAGATGTATGAGCACGTGCAAACTCATTAAGGGTCTGCCATGCACTCTTCAGAGAGCTGATAAAGCCCTGCTTCAGATCAGATCCCATACGAGACAGAGAGTCTTTCAGCTCTGAGAAAGAAAAAAAACACACCAAAAATTTAGTTCAGAAGGATTTTAAATGACCAACTAAAAGCAGAATGATAAAGTTCTGTTCAATAAACATCCCAATTACCAGGGGAAACAAGCCTGCTATGTCATAAATGCATGTTTCTTGCTTCTCTATTCCATTTTAAAAGATTAGGTGAAATGCAATTAATACACAATTGACTTCTTACTGAATGGATCAATGAATCCACCTAGATCAAAGTCAAAACAATAAGGAGCAACAGACCATATTTTGCTCCTTTACTATAGACACTTTTGGAGAGTTGTAACCTGAAACAAGTATCTTGTGTAGTCTAGCAAAGCAGACTCACTCTAATGGTCAATTCCAAAGGACAGATGCTGCACAATCTCTCCAAGTGCCTGAACAGAGGCTTTCAGGAGGGCTCTGTGAACTTGCACAACAGGAAAACTGACTTTCCTTATTACACGTGGAAAATTTAAGTGGAGCACCTTGGTCTGATGTGCACCCATGAGCAACAAAGTCAGTCCCTGCCCTCCAATGGCCACAGAACCTCCTTTTCCCTCAGGGTTCTCAACACTGAACAGATTCTGGTTGAAAACATCATAGTGGTCATTAGGGACATCAAGAAATTTAGTTTCTGTTTCACAGCTTCTTAGAAATGAAGGTGATCAAGCAATGTACAGCAATGTTTTAATAGAACTTTGGTAATGAGAAGGTTAAATCTGGAGGAAATGTGATTATTACTTTTGAATGGAATCGTGAATGCCCAGCTTATGGGGCTGGGTGGAATCACCTCTGATGTCTGGAAAAATATGGAGTCAGATACCCAGGGATATTAATTAATCTCTTAAAATCTGAAAATATTCTGATGCATCAGATGAGAAATAATGAATAGGATCCATATGAAGTAAGTTTGCTTTTTACCCAGATGAAGTCTTTTTCTGCCTTTATGATGTGGAATGAGAACTGGTTTTAAATCCAGGTCTTCAATGATCATTGGCTCTATCCTGTAAGCTACTGGATCAAGCTGTTAAGAGACAACACATTGACATTTAGTTATCTTTGAAACGATTCTAATTATCACATTCACATGTCACTGAAAAAAAGTCCCTATTTATAGATTATAGACAACCATTTTTCAATTCTGCACTATTTGACTTTACAGAAACTCAGTTCATGACATTAGGCAGGTTCATGAACTACTTTGGTCTTGTTCTCCCTACAGAAGGAGATTCCAATGAGGAAACACAACAGCAAGATTTCCTTCACTCAATCTCTATCAACATTAAACTGTTAAACAAAATGAGACAGAGGAGAACAAACACTGCATGCAAAACACAAATATTCCATAAAAATGTACAAGAGTGGCCTCAAATTAATTTTAAAAATCCTAACAACCCCCCCCCAAAAAAAATTTCCTTACTTCTGAAAAGAAACAAGGCAAATATTATGAAAACAACCCATACCTGGAAGTGTTTTAGGAAATGTACATAGGGAACAAGAGGTGTAATGCTCAGAAGGTAGAACTTAGTATTCTGCCTTTTTTGTCATCCACATCAACTAAAACCAAACGTCAAAAGCACTGCTACTCACTGGGTGATAGATATTGAAGAACCCCTTGCAGGTGGGGAGTCTGTAGTTCTCATCAATCTTCTCCACACCCCTCACAGTAAGGAACACACCAATAGGGGAACCAAGAGCAAAGAAAATATCTGGTTCAAAGTCCAGTGCACTGTAAACCACAGAAACCTACCAGAGAGAAATCAGACACATCATCTCTCAGAACTGTCAGCTTCAAAGGAATGAGCAAAAGGTCATCAACATTAAAAAAAAATATAGTGAAAAGAGAGGATTGATCAAATCCTTGAAACAGTTCAAATCATTTAGATCTACACAGTCTCACCTGGCCAGTTCCAATTTCAAAATACTCATAGTCAATGTTCACAGAAGACACGGATGCACCAACTGGGAGCTTCCTCTTTGAGTGCATCTGCCCAGACTCTGAAGGTGAGACAGGAGAAACTGCCTCTTTGGATTTCTGGGTGTCTTCTTGAGTCTGGAGAGTGGCAGCCAGCACTGCTTTCTTTTCTGCTACTGCTTTCTTCTGTTCCTTTTGAGAAAAGTTTTAAAGTTAGGGAGAAAAAAGGTTAATTTCACAGCTGTCAAAATTCCTTTAATATATTCAGGATGTTAACAAGAGTGCTCAAGAATAGAAGCTTGTCCACAGCAAAGAAGTCAGTTACATTTGCTTAACAACTTTTAATTTCCATCCTGAAATATGTATTTACCTGCTTGGCTGCTCTGTCTTTTACAAAATTAGCTATTTTCTTTCTTGGTCCAAGAGGTATCCCCATCTCCTTCAGGTCATCAACTGTACACATGAGCTAAAGAAACAAACACCAAACACACACATAAAAATTTATTTTTCTAGTAGAAAGAGTACTTAAAACTTTTCTAATAAAATGAATAATTATGAATTTGTTAAGTCAATTTATAAAGCTACAAAAAAGTACAAAAAAATTTAAAAGACATGACACAAAGTGCCTAACATAACTGGATGGATGCATCACATCAAGGAAAAACAAGAGCTGCAGAACACTGAGTCTTCAAGTCATGCATTGATTATCTGATCTTTCCAACTGCTCTCATGGCCACTGAGAGGAAAAACAAAACAAGAAGAAACCCAAATATAAACCTCCATTCCCTGGGCAGCCCCTACAGGTGCAGTGAAGATTTCAGTACCAGAGACTCCATGTCGATGCGCTCCTTTTCGAAGGTGCTCACGTACTCTGACAAACTGAGCATCTCCAGAGTCTTCTGCAGAGTGGGAACATCTTCCTCTGCTTCAGCCTCACAAAGGTCATCAGCAGAAGTAGCAATGGAGGAGCCCAAGGAACTGGTATCTTCAGTCATCTCAACAAAATAGCACACAAACAGAGTCACACCCTCTAACAGTGGAAAACCAGTAAGTAGCAAGCAAAACCAAGTTTAACTATTTTTTCTTAAAAACGTTATCAAGCAAGATCTATAAATATATATCCATTTGTAGTGAAGCAGGACACAGATTTTCCACTAAATAGAACTGCAAAATAAATATTTAAAAATTACTGTGAGAGACAAAAAACTCCAAAATGCTTCATTTTATTCCTCAAACAACTGGTCACCATTTCTAGTCTAAACATAAATTCTCTCCCTTTTATACATCTGCCCCGTCATTTATTGTTAGACCAAGTTACATGTTCACAAGGGTCAAAGCTGATGTTCACCACCAAATCTCATTACTGGCCTACTTGAAACTGAAGAGAGAGCTAATTAATTTGTCCTGAGAAATGACAATATTTACAAAACAGCATATTTCCATTAACGTGTTTAAATGTACTATCAAACTCCACAGACTTGGTTCAGCTAATAAATTCTGAAAAGTTAAGAAAAAAATGACTGAAAATATCAGATCTATAGGCCTGGAAAGACCACCATGCAAATTACCTGTTTATCATGAACAGCCACATCCTTCACATTCCCATTAACACCAGAGAATGTTCCAGAATTTACTGATGAAGCCAAGTCCTTCTGGTTAGACAATATGTCAAATAGAATTAAGGAACCTGCAAACAGGAATTAGAGTTGATTTGGGGAAAAGATCACGTTTTCCTGTCCTTAAATATTGAGCAAGATTAATATGCAATAGTAATGTCATGGTATAGTTTGATCAAGAGATGGCTGAATGAAAATACTCATATGTTACCTTGAACATAAAAAGCTAAAAGCAATCCCTTTTCTTCCCTGTTCATGCTTTATGTAGTTGCCATTACTAAACTATTTTTCCTTAAACACCTGAGACTGCTCGGTGAACTGGAGGAAAAGTTCCAGTCCAAACCAGTACGTCAATATTCTGCTCTAACACTTATTCTATATTCCGAGAAATGATTGTACTTTTACTAAGTGGGGGTTCTGAGACACGGACATCACCCACCTAACAAGACACCAGATAACCTGTAAACTTTTAAACACAGATTAGACACTAAGTTTTCATGAAGGGAAGTACTAACTTTCTCTCAAAGCCTGATAAACTCAGCTGTTGAGAGGAGTTTGTCGGCTGCTGTCTGAAAGACAGCCAAGCCCTAACAGCTAATTTGAGTTTTATGCATAACAAAGGGGTCATTTTCCTTCTAAGAAGAACTGATTTGGGATAAAAGCAGCACTCCTCAGACAATCACCTAAGCTGTGCCCAGCCACAGAGACTCCTCCTTTGAAGTCGGGGTTGCGGCTCATGAAGAGCGCGTACAGGCGGTTCATTTCCATGCCCACTTTATCCACGATGGTCTGGCAGTAGGTGGGGCTGTTGTAGAACAGGATGTCGAGCAGCGTCTCGTTGGTGAAGTGCCTCAAGCGACCAATGCTCGGCAAAGTGATTTTCTTTATGTTCCTGGTAACACAGAATCGTTAAAAGCATGAAAGGCTTTTAAGAAACGCTCATGAGAACTTTGTTAGCTTTTGAAATTAATGCAATGTAAATGCTACAGAAAGGGTCTCTAAAGGGATTTTAAAAACCAATACAGCCTTCTGGCCTTGTTGCATATTCACACATTAATGCTACCTGCTGATTGTAGTATTCCAAAAAGCTACAGCTCTTTTTTTTTCTCTCCAGGCTGAAGGAACGCCTGAAATGCTCTTCTCTATTCCAACACTACTCTCATAAAGTACCAGGGAAGTTTGGTGAGCAGATTGAAGTGGAAGAGAAAAAGGAACTTGCATATAAAATTAGACTCAGAGAATGGTAATATTCTCTTTTTCAAGAAGAAGCTTGGCATCACCATCTGCCTGTCTGGAGTCAAGACAGCTGCACTGGAATTGCTATAGACTTGAGACTGCCTGGTTTGATTAACAGAATAAGGATCCCTCCTCATGCAGGGCTCAAATGCAAATAAAGCACCAAGGCTGGAGGAAAGCAGTGTGATTTGACTGAGCTACAACAGTCTGGAGAACATCAGCATCACTTTAAGTGCCACAGGTTGCCACCCTCACAATTTTTACTTCCCCAGCTTTGAGCAAGGGAAACAGCTTGAAATGTGAAGTCACAGCAAAGGGGTAGGCACAGAGAAGGGATTTTAAAACAGATTTTTAAATGCTGTAACATTCTTACCCAAATATAGATACTTTGGGTTCAAAAAAGAACCTCTTAGCTCAAGTGCATAATCAATTCAGGCACTTGTCTGGCACTGGACAGAGGGCTCAATGCCTTCCTCAGAAATAACTGCTAGGGTGAAACTCAATCAGACTGCAGGAAAGTAAAGAATAAAAAACTCTCTACTCTAAATTGTGCACATCTTATAGACAGAACATCTCCAGACTCACCATCTCATCCTTGTGATCACAATCTCTACACACTCACTCATCAAGTATCATGCACTGGCCATGCTCATGCAAATCCAGTACTGAAAAGTTGTGTGTGTGAAAATAAACAAGAGAGATATTCCTCACACCCTTCCAGCTTTCCAAATACTCCTCATCAAAATGTTAATTTAAAAAAATCTGCACTTCTCTGATCCAGTCATAGATTTACTCATGTACCCTGCAGAGTATATGAACTGGTCTTTTTCCCCACTTTCCATAACCCATTAAACAGCAGCTTTTAACATATTTTCAACATTAAACAATGTCCTCACCTGTCTACACCTGTTGCATCTCCATGCAGAGAACTGTGCCAGTGAACTGGAAGGAATTCCACCCTGCTCACTTTGCCTTCCTCCAAATACTTCCTAAAGTGAGTCTGCAACAACTTCAGAGAAACAGTCCTAAAATCATCAACTGTGAAGAAAAGGAATAATGAAAATCTGATAGCTGCAGAACTCAAGTAACACACAAATAATCCCTCCTTCCCCTTGATTTCACAGATAGCCAGAATACAAATTATGGAAATTGAAAACTGGAAAAATCTTTTCAAGTATTACCATCCCAACAATAAGAAAGTACTCATTTTTGTTAGAGTAGATTTTTAGCAAGCTTCTATTTATCTCACAATGACTGCCTGTTCACTCCATAACCAGACAGGGCTTTCTTAATTTATTCAGTTGTACCAGAGTATTAAAAAAAATAAAAAAGCCGATACAAAACCACACCACAAACACAAGTCACACAAAGCAAACACATCCACACACACCACGACAAGAAAAAAACCAATCAACTAAAAAACCCCCCTCAGCACACATCCCAAAACCCAAATCACCCTGCAAGTGTGATATTGAGAACTAGTAATAACAGCTAAAGCTTCAAGTTTGACAGAACATAGATTCTGCCTTTGGAAAATAATAATGAAAAAATTGAACTTCTTAACATTAGAGACTTTTCCTTAAAAAAACCTTATAAAGATGTGCTTATCTGAATATGAGCTAGAGAGAGCCACATTTAAACAGCAAGAATACAAGTGCTCATTATACAAGCCCAAACTTACCACATTCAACAATGCTTCTAAACCTCAAGTCACATACAGGACCTATGCCATGAACCATAAATACCAGATGGTCGATTTGGGACATTTCTCCTGTAGAAAAAAAGAAGAGGAAAACTGGTACATTCAGAGTACCAATATGTACTCTGTGTGAAGTTCAGGAGTCTAGCAAGTATAATACACACTTGTTTAACAAGCCTATTACATAACATGGTTCAGGACATAACAGAGCCCACAGGATTAAAACACCCCAAAACCAGATAACCTCAGCAAACAGCTGAGATGAAGGAATAAATTTAATCTTTAGACTCCAGGCATGAACAGCACCCAGCCACTCCACCCACTATTGTCCAGTTTCTGTAGAGATCCGAAGTGCTCCCAGTGCAGACCCAAGTGCACCAGGAATGTCATCACCTACCATCAGGAATCTCATCATGGTCATCATCAATTCCACGTTTCACTACCCTTGGCCTTGCCTGCCCATCTTGAGAGGTGCCCCATTCATCTGGTGTGGTAGAAGGCTGGAACTGAACTATGACCTGCAACAAATACAGCGTCCAATTCCAACCACAGAAAACCCTCATGACCCATACTGTTAGTCTGAAAGCACTGTATAGTTCAACATACTTTTTGATTGCTTATCTTTCATTTGAAAATCAAATGTTTTCTTTCACAAAATCCTCATTAGTGTGAAAGGCAAACTGATGACTCAAAGTAACCACTAGGTGAAGAAGCTGGGCCTGCTCAGTGATTCTGAACCCTTTTAACTCCCCACCCAAGCAGTATTCAAGCTCCTCCTTCCTAGTCTCCAGTATCCACTCTTCCTTAGCAGATTACTGCTAATGTGAGGAAATTGAATGCTACCTGATTACAATAACTATCACAAGGAGAAAAAGGGAAAAAATAAGTGCAATGCTTTTCAGGGAAGTACAACAGCATCTGAAGTAGTCCAGAAACCCTAAAAAGTGAGTAATTCAGTAGTACAGCTTTTATAGGACTTACAGTCTGAACTTGTATTTATGACACCAAGTGATTTAAATGTTCTTTCTCTAGATTTTTACTGGACAGAATTCCCTAACCAGGATTATTAAACACTTCAAGTAGGAGCAACCATGATTCTTTCTATCCCTTGGATAGTTCTGTGTATTAATTACTGCATTTGTGATAAGTGAACAGTTAACAGTATTGATCAATTAGGCTGAAGACCATGTTTTAATCACATGTGACTGTTCACAGAGTATTTAGAATAACTTTTAAAGCTTGTCTTGGTATACTTTCTCGTGGCCTGAAAATAAGAAGAAACCTTCTCAAGCCTTAAAGAAACTATTTACCTTATAGCTAGATTAATGCTCTTCTCTACATGAAAGCTCTTTGTTTTAATTTCCTTTGGTACAGACTGAGGTTAAACTAATTCAAATTGCTTACCATTTGCTGCCAGTTATGCTTAGCCAAAATATTTACTATGCAAACCCTTATTCTCTTTAGGTTTCAGAAAGTACTGTCTTTTAACCACACGACAGCACACTGAAGCAAGCACAAGTTCAGTGTTCTGTAAACTTGATCATCTTTAATGCACACACACCTAGAACAACCAACTGCTACATTTCATGCAAGATTAAGAGCACATTCAGTTTATGCTCCCATCCATTTGCTAACTCCCCCTTAATGAATCCTGCAAGACACAATTGCCAAAGTCTATTACCTTGGGATTATGCATAACAATTGTCTCCCCATTTGGAAATTCAAGTCGCCGATGCCATTGATTTGTAGTTACAGCCCTTTTATATTCTGCCTGAAACAGAAAACAAGTTACACAAAGTCAGCAGTATTTTGTGGCCTCATGTAATGCTGCAGTTAAAATTTACATAACTTTCTTTATATAAAAATGTCACACATAGAACTACACAAGCAGATTTTAGATCACAGCAGTGCAGGACTCATGCAGGAGCAATGTGGCCTTCCAGACACTCCTCTTTTCAGGATTTACTTATGTTCCAGAAAGTGCACTCTGAAAATCACCTTCATGAAACAGAAAGAACTGTTTCTAAGGTGATTAACACGATGAACTAATTAAAACAAGGTCTCTGTGACTTACTAACCTCCAACTTGTCACTGAAGTCCTCAGTGTAAGGGATGAAGCGGCTGTCCTTGTCTCCCTTGTAGAACCACAGGCAGCGCCGCACTTCTGAGGGCTCCTCATCCCAGTACACGGCTTTCCTCAGGCGCTCGTACAGGAACACGTCGTAGCGCCCGCCGTCCGTGCTCAGCACCACGCTCTCGGGGTCAGGCTGGACTGGGACACACAGACAGATGTGCTCACACACTGACACTGCTCTGTGCTCAGCACCACGCTCTGGGGCCAGGCTGGACTGGGACAGACAGACAGATGTGCTCACACACTGACACTGCTCTGTGCTCAGCACCACGCTCTCGGGGTCAGGCTGGACTGGGACAGACAGACAGATGTGCTCACACACTGACACTGCTCTGTCTGTGCTCAGCACCACGCTCTGGGGTCAGGCTGCACTGGGACACACAGACACACGTGCTCACTACACTGACACATATCTGGTCCCTCAGCCCAGCCCCAACCACTCCTGTGATCAATATTAGGCCATTAGCACTGACAGTCACACCATGGTAGAGAAGCTTTGTAACACTGAGATGCTTCTAGAATGCTTCTATATGCTCTGTACACAACAAAACGCTTGGAAAAACTTCCAAACACAAACACTTATTCCAGAACTGACAGTTTAACAAAAAGGCAACCCAAGACACAAGTAATGAGGAGTTCTATATGAAAATCTGATATCTATTTGGGTATTTATAACATATATATATATATACATATATATATATATGCCCAAATCATCTCAACACTGACAGCATCAAGCAGTGATTATGTCAGTGGAATAAATTAAGTGGCAAAAAACACATCTTCAAAACATTACTTATTACTGCCACACACATGAGTGGCATTAACCCAATATTTTCCTTCTGCTCACCTCTGGATAAGACAAGACTTACCAGAATTATAGACCTCCTCTAGCTTTGCAGAATCCAGAATGCTGAATGGCATCCATATTTGCTTGTCCTCCACCTCCTTACAGTAGAACCAGTGGGGCTGAACTGGCTCATATTGGTTCTGCAGCAGCACAGGAGGGGCTGGGACCAGGGGCCCTGCAGGCCTGGCAGGCTGGAGCTGGGACTGGGATGGTGGGAACTGAAAAGACATGGGCTCAGCACCTCAGTCTCACAGGGTTTTTACAGAACTCTTCTATACTTTGCTATAGGGAATACTCTGAACCTTTATTTCTAACATGTTTTCCTCCCCAAGAACATTACCTTCCATTCTAAAAATATTGTCCACTTCATCGTGCGTTTGAAAACTTAAACCTTCTCAAACTGAGAAAGAATGTGAATTTCATTACACAAACACTGTTAAAAACTGCCATGGTTTAGCATCATGATTATCTAAAATCAGTGAGATTTCAAATATTCTCTAAAATTTTCAAAACTTGAGCTGAACTTGTTTCTTACAACCACAAAATTTGACATGAAAATAAAAACATATTTTTCTCATTGTTCATTTACATATAATTAAGCTTTTGCATAAAGACTCCCCATTTTAGCAACTGGCCATTTCAACTACAGCTCTCTTCCTGCAAAGTGACCAGAACAGGCACATTCCAAACTTAAATGTAGCATCAGTGGCACAAGAAAAGGAACTGATTTTGAAAGGGACTACAGCCTATACAAAGATGATTTCATACAAATTTTACAAAAATCCCAGTCAGTATAACTAAAAGCAGCAGATGTCAGCAGTAGCAACTGCCTTGGTTGATTATACATTTAAAGGAAAAAAAAATTGGGCACCAAAATATTGTACAATATATAAAATCCAATAAACAGGAGTTCTGAAATTATATAGTCTAAAACTCCAGACTGTCTAGGTTCTACTGCCTTTGCTATGTTTTGTCATTATATAACCTTCACATTTTTTTTTCATGATAACAGAAATATAATAGCTCTGGCAAAAATAAAAACAGTTTTTGCTATTTTCAAGGCAAACGTGCCAGGTTTTATTAACCCATTTGCATTACTTTAATAGTGCTTTTGTGCAGGTAGAAAATATTGAAGATTATTGCTTTATATCAAACAAAATCCTCAACCAATTTGTTTCAAAGAATTTGCTGACAATTTTATGTGACTTAGTTAAAAAAAATTCTGGCTTCACCAACAAAACCAGCTTAGAAAGAGACTTTAGCCCATATCTTTGAAGTGGTTGAATGACCTGATTTAAAGCTGAGGCACAAAAAAATGCAGCAGCACAGCTGAAACTCAGCAAATTCAGAAACCAACAGAAAAGAGCAACAGAACTTCACAACCTGATTTTGTTTCTGATGCCCAGAGGTTCACAGACCTACAGCCTCAGGGTACACTCACTTCAAAGATCAGGAAGACTTCCTGGAACACGAGTTCCAAGCTACTTCTAGTGAAAAGCTTTTGCTGTTATAAACAGTTCAAGACTTCTTCTGTGGTTTTTTGCAGAGAAGAAAAATCTTCAAAAGATAAAGCACAGAGCTGAAAGAGGAAAGTGACTTGTTCTGCTGTGGCAGCCAGGAGGAGTCACGTACCTGTGTCAGTGGCCCCGGGGGTGTCTGGTACATCTGCACGGGCGGCACAGGGGACGCTGTGGCAGGGGGGTGGCTCTGCTGCAGCTGGGGTGGGGTGAGGTAGGGGTTGGCCCTGCTGCTCAGGGTGGTGTGCCTGTAGGGGTTGTAGCCCTGCTGCTGTGGGGTCCCCACAGGCAGGGCAGTGCTGGCAGGAGGGGGACAGCTCTGCTGAGGGGGCTGGTACGGTGCCATTCCCAACTGGGAAGTGGGTGGGGCACTGTAAGCCTGGGATTTGGGAATATGTGGTGAAAAGGCATTTTGCCCATCCTGGGAGCCAGACACGAGTGGAAGTGAAGTGGGAGGTCTGGATAAGGCTGGTGCTCCGACAGGGGTTGAAACAGTTGTTAAGGGTGGCTGCCCAATACTCCCAAAGGGATCACTGCTGCTGGGAACTTGAGAGAAGTAGCTGAAAGTCTGTGGTGGGTTGGGGCTGGCTGATGTCTGACCCAAGAAGCTGTCCTCTTCCCCAACTTCTCCAGAATCATCTGCAAAACCAAAAGAATCACCAGAAATCTTGTGAGAGCTTCAAATCACTGCATGGGGTCACAATGCTCTGTAACACCATCAGCTATGGCCAAAACTGTTGGCCCCCATAAAGTTTACACATCCTTGATTCAGCACATCATAAAACGAAACAAAAGATACCAAGTCTTCAAGAACATTTAAATTGGACCATGAAAGTCGCTCAGTGTACACAGAAAAAGCAACATATATTAAATAAGAAACCAAAATATAACTGGAGACAGGACCTTCCCAGGGCAATGTGGCAGGCACTAAAATCCCTTCCAACTTCACTTATCCCTCAAAAGCAAGAAGAACCTTGGTTCATATCCTTTCACCATGAAAACATCTACTAAGCATAGGACTTCATGCTCCTATTTTTAGGATAGAGCTTAAAAACATTCCTAAATAGGCCAATCTTACAGATTAAACCATCCATTCTTGCCTGCTCCTTCAGCAGAGCCCTCTCAAGGTTTCTCATCTGACTTGCAAGGTGGCCATAACTCATGATCCTAAGCCACTTATGAGCAGGACTTAGTCCAGTTCTCTGTAAAAACCCTACTCTAGACTTGCATAAAAGCTACATCTCTGATGCAGAAAAATCATTCTGCATAATTGCAGAAGAGATTTAAAAATATGCCAGGCCACAAATGCTCTTCCACATGGAGAAAATAAATAAAAGATGTCCTGATCAACCACGGTTTTCTACTTTTTAGTGATCTAGGAACAAATGGGAACAAAGAGGTTTGTCACAATTTGAGGTCTCACAGCAAGCTCACCTCAGGCTGTGATGGCCTGAGCAGCACTGCCTCCTGAGGGAACAGGAGTCAGTGCCATCTGCAGAAACCAGCAGGTATTTTCAGTTTCACCTGCCTGGCAATCACATGAGCCCAAGCTGTGGGCAGCATCTCTGCTGCTCAGTCCCCAGGCAGAGAGACCAAGAGTCTGCAGCTGTGAGCAGCCAACAAATGCCTTTATCCACAGCCAACACAACTGTAATAGGGAGCACCAAGGGAGTACAGGGGAATCCACTGAGAAGTCTCCCTAGGAAGCTGCTGTTCTAATTAATTAATCATAAAAGAGGCAGCTGCCAAGATTAAAAAGAACTATTTTAACCATCTTTGATTTAGTCTGTGCAGACAGTGTCAATTTGAAGCATCACCTGCCTCGAATTCCTCTTGCTTTCTCTTACAGCACTTGATCCCACTTTGAGGAACAAAACCAAAATCTCTCTGTGGAGAATGCTGAAATCACTTAGACCCAGTGACCACTCTAAAGTCAGGCTTGGGGATTATCTCCCAGCTGAAAGCAGTAGCCATTTATACTAAATAAAAGTTCTCAGCTTCTAAACAATAAAATCCACCTTCCTTTCCCATTTCATAAACAGTGTGGGACAGAGTTTGCACACTGCAAACCACACTGTCAACCCTCAGCTTCCCCAAACAACTGGCAGCAGAGCAGGCCCTTCACCTCACCATGGCAGGCCACCATAAACATGCAGCAGTGTGCCCAAGAGCTCTCAGGGCCTTTAGCAAATGAATGTTCACAAAGCACCTACTATTCTCCAGTTTCAAATAGGTTTTGGAGATTTAACCTAAGTGCAGCTTTCCTTGCAAAATGAGGGTGACCAAAGTTCTGCCTAAAAATACCCCTATAGGTATAAATGCACACACATGCAGTGTTCCAACACAAAACACTACTGTTTATCTTGACTTTTCCTAATTTTGTACAAGCTATGTTGTACAAACAAGCACATCATACAAACGTAAAAAAATGAGTGTACAGCTTTGATGTGTGTTCTCCCTGTGCACAGAACAATCTTTCTTCACCTGTGACTGTGTCAAGCTCCTGTGCATCCCTCCCCACAGGAGGCAGAGCTTTGTCATTCACAGACTGTCACCAGACAACCACCAGTGACATCAGTCCAGGTCCTCACTGGGAACACTCCTCCCATCTTAGAGTAAATATATTGGTTACATCACCCACACCTGAGCCAGAGAATGCATCTCATTGTCAAACTGCACAGCTCAAACCACTAACTAACCACTCTTGGCGACAGATAAACAAATGAATGACTGCACACAGCTCCCTAATGGTGGCTGTCAGGTGTCAAACAAATCCCTAGATTGATTCTTATTACATTTTACACAATTTAAAATTATGATTACAAATGCAAAATATTCCACTCAGCAAGAAGATCCCAACAACACCTGGCTGGACAGATGGTGAGTACACTTCACTGTGGAAACAGAACATTCAACAGGACATGGGCCTTACTTGGACTGACATAGAATGGGGCACAACCTCTGACACTGAAATTCACTCCAGTTGCAAGACCATGGATCCTCACCTGATCAAATTTTAAGTCACATGGAGAGAAAAAGATTCACCACATTAAGCAAATCCCATCAGATTTTATCTCCAGCTTCAAAATGTTCAGGAAATTGCCAGGACAGCCATTTGTGTAAAGTTACTAGTCAGATCAGCACTTAAAAATTGTTTTATTTTCTTAATGAAAAATTAATGCATTTTTGCATAAAAGAAAAACTATGAGGATTGCACAAAGGAATTAGTGAATGTATCAACTACATAGATACCTAAAGTAAGTAGAAGTAATATTTTAATGCTTTTATCCCTCCTATCAAAAAAATATAGTTGATCTAAAAAACTATTCCAAAGCCATACTTGGCAAACATTTTATTAAATCTACAGAGAAGTACTGCACTGATTTCCAGCTATATTAATACTTATTTTAGCTAAGACACGACAGTGCTGAAATGAAGTCTTGAAGACTCAGCATTAAACAGTTTGGGTTAAAAGGGACCTTCAAAGGTCATTAGTCCAATCCCAACATGCACGACACAGTAAAATTTGAAATATCTGGTTTCTAGATGCATTTCTAATGCTTCGAGCTTTAATCTCTGACTGAACACATTCCCAAAAAAAAATCCATTCCTTTATCTGAAACTGCCTGAACACCAGATTTTAATTTACACACGCGTGTGTCGAGAACACCATTAAAGTTTTAGGAGAAAAGGATATTAGAACCAGGATTAAATTAGCAAGGATATTTAAGGTGGCTGTTTAACGTGCTATTTTCAAACCAGGAAAGAGAAGATAACACAAGAGAGGGGATTAAAAAACACGAAAACATTCAGTACGCACTGACGCGTCGCTGAGCTGCAAGCGGATGATCAGTGCCCGTCCTTAGACACGGCGCTAAAACCCACACACACGCAGGCATTAAGCAGGGGGAAGTAGAAGAAATTAAGTGCCGGAAAGCGGAAAATGTAATCCCGAGCAGAGTCTCTCCTGAGGCACCGCCAGGGACACCCGGCTCGGGGAGCCCCAGCGCCGGCTCCAGCCCACATGGACCGGTCCCCCCCCGCGGCCCGCAGCCCCCCTGGAGCCCCGGTTCGGCTCTGGGGACTCCCCCGGCCCCACCGCTCCTTCCCGAGGGCGGCGGGACCCCGCACATCCCCAGCGCTCCCGGCTGCCCTCCCTCCCGCTCTCCCTCTCTCCGTACCGGCGGGCAGCAGCGCGGGGCCGGATGGCGCAGCCGGCGCTTGGCTGACGGGGATGAAGGGCACGTTGAAGCTGAACTCGGTGGCGGAGGAGGAGAAGAGCAGGTTGGTGCTGCTGCCGGTGCCTCCCCCGGGCTTCGCCGCCGCCATAGCCGCGCCCCGGCCACGTCCCTGCCCCGGCCCCTTCCGCCCTCACCCAAGATGGCGGCGGCGGCCGCGCGCAGCCGTGAGGGGCGGGAGGCGGGCCCGGCCGCCATTCCCGCAGGAAGAGGAGGAGGAGGGCTAAGAGGAGGAGGAGGAAGCGGCGGTGATCCCCGCGCTGGGCTGGCGAGCGGGACTCGGCGGCCGCAGGGTGCCGGCAGCTCCGCGGCGAGGCGCGACCCCGCCATGCCGTGCGTGGGCGACTGGCTGAACAGCCCCCTGAGCATCGTGCAGGGCATCTTCGGTGAGGCGGGGCCCGCGTCTCCGGGCGGCTGCGGGAGCGCCCCGCGGGCGCCCGGAACCGGACGGCGCTTTCCCTCGTGGGGTGGTGGCGGGGCTGGCTCTATGTCTTATGTATCTGTTTTATATCTTATATATCTCGTATACAGCGTGTGTTTCGTGTATCGCGTGTATCTCTGGGTTCCGGCAGCAAGACGTGCTGGCTGCCCGCGCTGCCGAGCGGTGCTGGTGGTACCAGCGCTATCAGGCGCGGCTTAATCTTTTTTTTTTTTTTTTAAAGATTATTTACTGTTATTTCAGGCACTGAAAATTAAATCTGGGTTTAATCTTCCCTAAAAGACTACCGCCGTTAAAATTTGCGGTGCCTCGTCTCTTGCCCGTCCCCGCTGCGGTGTTGCGGAGCTTTCCCTCGCTCCCAGGAATGGCTCTGTGCTTCTTGAGTGGTTTGAAATGGGAAGTCAGTGAATTGTAAGGGGAATAAATTAGTCTGAGATGCACTCACTTCCCTAAGATAGAAGTGAAAGTTGGGTTTGTTTGATGTGCTGGGAGAATGCTGGGTAAAAGTCTCTTGCGTGGTGATAACGAGCTCGTTGATATGTTGTTTTTTTGTAGCCCAAAATGCTCCAAACTCTGACTGGGAGAAGAAGGTAACCGAATACTTCAAGGAGAAATTAAAAGAAAATAATGCTACTAACTGGGTAAGAGTGTTTTTTTTCTTTTCGACTTATACTTTTTCTTAAGCTTTGTTGTTTTTTACACTTTATTACAGTGGCTTGCTTTTGATAAAGTCCTGCAGTTTCACGATAAGCGTGCAGCTGCGTTCCAGGCCCAGGCTTTGGGATGTGGAATTTGCACCTCGGCTGCCTTAACCTGAGCGCAGAGCCGAAATGTGAAATCCCAACCAGTCCATCCGCTGCCTTCAGCACCCTCCTTCCCCCAGGCCGTCGCTGCCGGGTGCTGCCACTCTGTAGCACAGTCAGTAGATGGCAGGAGATGACAAATATTGTCATTTTTGGGGAAGTGTGAGTCCTCACTGTGCACCACCGGCTGCTGGTTATAAGCCTGTTCTCTCAGGAGCCTTGATCACAGTGCAAAACTTGTGTGGGTTGAATAAATAGTTTCTTGGACCTTCAAGTTTTAAGGGGAAGACGCTTTTCCTACTTAAACTGTGCTCTATTGGGCTGGGTCAGGCCTGGTTTGTGCAGTTTAGCAGGGAAGCTGTGCTTTAGGTTTTAAAAATGAGGTGTGCAGAGTTGAATTCAAAAGCTGATACTTTTCTAAAAGGCTGTAGCAGAAATGACATAATGGGACTGATAAGGAGGTTAGAAACTTAGATCAAATCTGTTCTACCTGTCAGTAAAACCAGGTGAAAATTATTTTTCTTTCTCTGTCTGTGAAAGTATTCTGTATTTAGTATAAAATGGTTGCCTAAATCAAAGCATTAATGGCAAAATTGAGTAAAATTTACAACATCAGGTGGAATTGAAATAATATTTTCTTACTCAAAAAAAAAAAAAAACGTGAGGGGATACACTTTTGCTAAAATGCCACTTCCTATAGTGCCACTTATGGTTTTTGTTGCATTTTAATGTTGGATGTGGGCTCTTTCAACAAATATTTTCTCTTCAGATTTAGAAAACCCTATTCATATTGCAAGTTCTTTGCAGTTATACCATGTGCTTAGGCATTGATTTTTTTTCTTTCTATTTTCCTATTGTTATGTAAAACTGTGTGAAAAAGACTTCCCCAATGTGGACTTGGAAATTAACATACAGGTTTTCCAGGACCCTTTGTTATGAGAAATTGTGCATGCAAATTGCTCTAGTACTGCTGGTACATAGCACATGGTGGAAGTGCTGTTAAGTAGAAATAAGATAAGTAATAAATTCTGTTTAATCCTACAGCTGCAATAATTCTAAATTTAAAAGTTAGTTTCAAATATTGTACAGTTTTCATACAGTTCCAGTGACCTATAACCACTTCTTTCATAGCCCAGTATTTGGCACTGGAAGAATTTGGGAACTGTTAAGAATTGTAACAATTATCTGTAACAGCCATTGCAGGAAGGTGTTGGGGTAGATACACTTTGTTACTGCTTAAGTTAGGATGGGAGATGCACTTAGAAAATATGAAGGGTGATGTATATATATAGGTTTGAGGAGGAGGGTACACTGGATGTCAGAGATTAAGTTTTTGTGCTGGTTTTGGCTCACTTCAGAGCACTGCTCAATATATAGCAGTTGTATAGAACAGTCTCTTTTTTCACAGGTCCCATCACTGAATGATGTTCCTGTACATTACCTAAAACCCAACAGCTTAGTGAAATTTCGCTGCATGGTCCAAGATATGTTTGATCCTGAGTTTTACATGGGAGTCTATGAAACAGTTGACCCAAACACAAATGCACGTGTAAGTGAAATACTGAGTTACTATTTTAGCAAATGTTTGTCATTTTACTCATTCTGGTCCTTGGATTTCTCTAGTTTGTGAGTTAAACCTGTGGAGTGTGGACACTGATAGTAACTGTGTTCAGCTCAAGTGGCATCAGTAAAACATAACCTGTTACATTTCTGTTGAGGAATAGAAAATGTTAAAATGAAAGGTTTGGCAGGATGTTTGTGAGGGACTTTGGGCTTCAGTGATTTTGGTGTGATTCATGTTCAGGATGCTGTCAGAAACAGAATGATTGCATTGCCTTTTCCCTCTTGACAGGTGTTGCATTTTGGTAAATACAGAGATGTGGCAGAATGTGGGGTAAGTTCTATAAATTTTATGAACTTTAAATTATATGAACTTAGAGAAGAAATACTGGAATGGAAAGTTGTAGTTTTATGTGTAACAGAGCTTCTTTGGTCCTTGGCAGTGGATTCCTGAAGATACTGCTCTAAATGCAAAGTCAATCTTTGGTTTGGAAAGCAGAGTATTCATAACTGCTCACTGGCATTCTGATTTCAGCAGGCTTCCAGCTGTTTCTGTTGTATTTAAAATTTGTTTTGGTTGAGTGGAGGGGGGAGTGCCCATGACCTTGAAACTGTCTGCTATGGAAAATAGTTGCTTTTGGTAGTGCAGTGCAATTTGAATCAAAACATTACATATTCACTTTTTCCTGAGTTATGTAGTCTTGCATGTTAATTGTAACTTCTGGCTGAGTGAATCTGTGGGGTTAGTTTAAAAAAAGAAAACAAACTGTAATCAGATTTTTAACAAAATTTCTCTTGGGATTCCAGCCTCAGCAGGAAATTGATTTGAACTCCCCACAAACAGTCACCTCAGAGAGACAGACTTTCTACTGTGTTCCAGTGCCTGGTGAATCAGCATGGGTGAAGGAAATATCTTTTTTGACTGAGCCAGTGTTTTGTTATACAATCAGTGGTCACAAACTAATTAATTAGATTTAAGGAATAAGTTCATTTAAAATTTCTTTTTTTTAAGTGAATCTGGAGAGGTGATAGGTGTTGAAAGAGGAAAAAATAAGGCTGATGGTGTGTAATATGTGCGAAGGGGATACAAATGAATTGAGGAGCATTTGTTTTGATTTAGTAGATGTTTTTGCTTGGGAGAGTCTTGAAAATTTCTGTTACTTTCTAGATGCAAATGCTTAGGAAAAGAGAGACTTCAGTTCAGCCAGGACACACACAGTGAGAGTCTCCTATAAACTGTAGCTGAGCATGTTAAGATGAGGATTTTGTTTAAAAAAAACAACAATTAACCTTAGTGTGGTTGAGTTTTGAGTTTTCCCTGCTCAGTCTGAGGCTTCCTTAACCCCTGGTCCCACGCCTACATCAGTGCCAGCCAGGCCCGAGTGAGCCCCTCCACCTCCTACACCCCCAGCCGCCACAAGAGGAGCTACGAGGAGGATGAGGACATGGACCTGCATCCCTCCAAACAGAAGGAGCAGCACATGGGTAAGAGTTCCTGAATGGTTGTTCTGATATCTTTCCAGGATTTGGCAAAAATTCATTGCTAAAAACTGAAATATTGGCAGCTGTTTTAATTATTATTGTTATTATTTAATTGTTATTGTTGTTGCCGCCTTTATGATTTAGAGGCTTTGTTGAAGTCAGTGGTTTGATTTACAGGAGTGTGGGAGAGCCTATAGTGTTATATGTGTGTTGTATGACTTGCTGACAATCTATAGAAATTTTAAATATAAACTGTGTTTTATACATATTCTGACCTGTTTTTTTAAACATGAAGTGCAGAAATATATTACTTTTGCAGTTGTATGGACTGCAGGAAAAGAAAAATCATTCCCCTGGTTTAAACATTGCATTTTTAAAATCAGATTTCTGACCATGTTTGGATTTCCAAGACACACAGATCTTTGCCAACTCTCTCTCACACTTAGCTTGATTACATACAATATGCACTTGTGAGACTTCTCATATTAAGAGTATATTCTGTCAAGTATATTGCATTATTAAATATTCTTGTCTCAGATATCTTGTTAAATTAGTTTTATTCTGTGTTGCTCACTGAAGAAAGTTCTTCAGCTCTTTATTTCTGTTTGAAAAGCCTGCAAATCCTGTTTTTCAGGCAGTGGAGGTGATATCCATGGATGTGTGGAGCCAAAGAGATTAGAAACAGAAGCCTCTGCAGGTCATCATGTCATTTCTCCCAACTGCTCCCCTCCACTTGACCTAAATTTTCCCTTGCCAGGAGAGAAGGGACCAGCATGTCTTGTAAAGGTGAGAGATGGAGAAGTGATGAGCAGGGCTGTGCTCTCTGTGAGCCAGACACAATCAGCCTTGCAGTGGTTTGTAGGCACAGAAATTTGTTTCAAATCCAGAATTTTGTTTCCAGAGATAATTACATTCTTTCTCTTCACTAACACAGTGTTTCTCTTCTTGAGTGCTGCATTTGAATTGCTGGAATCCTTCAACAGCATTTATTAGAGCTTGCACCTTTTCACCCCACTTAGTTTAAAAAAAAAAAATTCCAGTATTAGATGCTTGAGGGTGCAGCTGGTATTGAGCCCTGGTATTTTTCTTTTAGGATATTTCCTCTAATTGAAAAAACAGCTGTGAAAAACCAAGCTGAAAATCCAATAAACTACACATTTTTGTATTGAATTTGAAATGGTCCTTGATTCACTGCTTTGTTACATTACTGTGAAACTTTATGCAAAATTTCTCTGCTGTTGCTGTATTGACTTCTCTCTTATTTAGCAAATCTTGGATGAATCAGAGTAGAGTACAATTGTTCACACTCATATGGCAAAGAATGCCAATAGAAAAAGCATGGAATCATAAAATCCTGTGAACTCCCTGCCAACTCCCTTTCCCAGTGTAAGCTTACTGACACTGAGGGCAAGGGTAGACCTCTTCACTCAGACTGTTCTCAGGCCACAGCTGAGTCTCCTGAGTTTCCTTTTTCTGACAGCTTTTCTGCTGTCCTGCATCTGGCCCATCTGCCTCAGCATTTTATTTTTTATTTTCTGTTTGGGACAGATCTATGAGAGCTGGGAGAGCTTCAAAGTCAATGATGTGCTGGAGGTGTTTGGTGTTCTGTCTGTGGACCCAGTGCTGAGCATAGTGAACAGTGAAGAGAGGTAAGGCTGCCCTGAAATGCAGGTTTTTATTGCAGTGAGCAGACAAGGAAATGTGTGAGTACATGATAATTATGCTTGAGAAGGGAATTTTGTTGCTTTAAAATAGCTTGATGAGGAAAGTGTTACATCCAGCATCCTGGAAACTGAAGTCCAATGTGCTCTGGTACATCCATATCCTTGGATACCCAGTGCATCTTTTTTTAGGTTGCTGCACAGTCTGCAAAGAAGAAAATGCTTTTATAGCTAAATGATTTGCACTCTTTCATGTGTACTGAACTTTCAGTGAATGAGTGAATAGTGAACAACGCTTTCAAGGAAGTTTTAAAATTATAAATATCCATTTGAAGTAATTTCCAAGTCCATGTTACCAGAAATGTAAACATTTCTGAAGAATATAAAAAAAAGGTTTGTATGCATGTAGAGTGATAGTGACCAAAACTGAGTAGAAAAAATGGGTTGATTTTTCATTAAGGTATCTCATCTTTTTAATCCACTGATAGAAACTTCCCATTTCACCTGCTGTTCTGCAATTCCTTACCTGGCAAAATGCAAAATCATTTAGGATGCAAGAAGTCAATTTGCAAAATAAAACTCTTGACCAAAATCTAACATAAAAACTGCTAATATCTTGAACCATTGCACTCTGAATCATTTCTTTTGGTGAGTTTGTTCATCTCTGGCAAGTAGGACACCCAGAGTGCAATGTGAATCCTTTATAGTGCCAACTTCTTAAAAATTACCTCAGCCTGGTCAGCTGCTTTTTGTTATCATCTGTGTGACAGCTGATCCCAGACTGACAGCTCAGTTGCTCTGTCACAGGTGCTTGTGGGTTTTTTCCTGTGTCATTCTGTAGCAAGAAGACAAAATGGTGACATTTAGCAACGTTTTGAATACAAACAAAAGCAATCTCTTTTAATGGAAAGAGAGTGGATAGTGTGTGGATGAACTGCTGAAGTGGCTTTGAAGTAATAAAGCCTGACAGTTTTTAAAACCAGTACAAAAAGATGAAATTTGTGCTAAACTTCGCTGTCACCGATAGAGTCACTTAAGGGATTTTACTTTCTAAAAATGAAAACCACCTGGAAGAAATTTTGTAAGACATTTTTAGGGAGAGCAAAGCTTGTGTATCTGAACTCTGAAATTAAGAGGTAATACCTCCAGGTTCCAGCAGAGGTACATTAGGGTTTATTTACTCACAGCTCTTTTACTCAGCCAGTGATAGAGATCTGATGTGAATGTCTAGAAGATCTTGTCAGGCTCCAGAACCTGGTGGGATGTGAAAATCCCACATGTGCTTACAGAGACAAATGTAATAAATGACTTTATTTTTTTAAAAGCTGGTGTTTAGACTTCAGTACAGGCTGGACAGAACAGTGTCATACATATTTTACTTGAAGCTACAGCCTATATGCAGCAAATAATAAATGTGATTTTGTTTGAGGGTTTTTTGTTGGGTTGGTTTTCTCCTTCAGAAAAATATGGCTTGATTATTTTCTGAAAATAATAGAATCCAGATATTTTGGGTCAAGCCTGCTTTGCTCTTAATATGTCATTAAGTAATTGTAATTCAGTGTTTGTGATGTTTATAAAGATCCTGAAGAGGGTGGTTTGAGTGTGGGAGGAGTCAGCAGGAGCTGGGAGCCGATGTTGTTTGTTCCTCTGTTCCTGGCCCGGTTCCAGCTGCTGTGGCTCAGAGGGACAGAAATTCCCGTGGGATGTTTCTGAGTCCAGCTGTGCTGTGCCCTCTCTGCAGGGACAGCTCCAGCCTGGATCCCATGGAGTGCATGGACACCATGGAGGAGCAGAGGGTGCACAGCCCCCCGGCCTCCTTAGTGCCCAGGATCCATGTCATTTTGGCACAGAAGTTGCAACACATTAACCCCTTGCTGCCTGCCTGCCTTAACGAAGAGGAGAGCAAAACCTGTGAGTGTCTGGGCACTTTCCAGGACATCTGAACAAATACTGCTTTGCCCAGAGGCAAAATGCCTCAACAGCAGGGTTTGAATTTAAATCTTGGGAAATGGAAGAACCATGCACTGCTGCACAGGATGCAGATGTTTGTGTTTATGTGATGTTTACATTTTTATTTGGCTGAAATAAAAGTGATTTATGTGGAGTTTGGTTTTGCATTTTACGTGCCCAAGGATTTTACCAAGTTGTTCAGCCATAAGATTTGATTTGTTTTCAAACTGAGTTGTGAATTGCTGGAAAATTAGATTTCCAATTTAGTGTGATACTGGAAATAAGAAACAGACTGATAATATAGAGACTCCTAATACTGCTAACAAAATAAGGCAATTCTGCTTTTAAGCAACTGTGCTATTTCTTGTTTGACTGTTATTTTTTTCACTGAATTATTGCATGCAGACCTCTGGTATTTATGACTTTCTTCTTTGAGTGCCTTATATTGCTTATTCTGAGCAATATGTAAGAAGTTTTTTCTGCCTTTAATATAAAACAGAGCAGCTATGGATTTTATAGATTTGGCTCTACACTTTATACCCTACTGCAAATGCATTACACAATATCTAATCTTTTTTAAAAATAATTTCCAAGAAGTGTTGAGTGATTCAGGTTGTCCAAAGCCAATTCAAAAAACCAATGAGCATTTGGGTTTTTTTCCTTGACTGCTTTGGAGTAAACATTTTTCTTTATCAAACTGTGACAGAAAGTCAAATTTATATAGAGGGAAGAGGGTGAGAAACAATAACATTTTCTGACATTTGTCCTCTGCTCTTTTGCCAGTTGTTTCTAATTTCATGTCTGAGCTGTCACCAGTGAGAGCAGAGTTGCTGGGGTTCCTCACCCATGCCCTCTTGGGAGACAGTTTGGCTGCTGAATACCTGATACTGCATCTCATTTCTACAGTGTAAGTATTTACATGTGTGCTGAGGATTTATGTATTGATCATTTAAAAGAAATCTCCTTCTGTGGGGTTTTTCACCAGTCTGTAAATAAATGGCAGAAATAGCTTAAATAATACTTATTTCCGTGGTGCTTTGTGCAGGTAGAGTTGTCCTGTCACAATACACACAAAGGCAGATTTCAGTGTCTGAAATAACAGTAAATATTAATAAAAGACCAGCTTTATGGCAGTGTATACTTTCAGTGCTGCTTTGAGAGCTGACAAAATCTCCAAGACACTTTTAAACAGAGATATGAAAACATCTTTCTGCCTCTGGCTTCTTCTAATGAATAGGACATACCACTGACTTCCCAAAGAGAGCATTCCCTGACTGCAGGAATTATTGCTTAGGTACATTCTGGGAATTTATTTAATTAAATGTAAACCTGTTTAATGGTAAGTTCAGGTTACCTATTTAGCATGGGATAGAAATTTATTCTTATATTGATTTGAACTATCTCTGGGTGAAAGAGCAGCATCCTTTGATTCATTAAAATCTTGAGTGTGAAACTTCAGAAATTACTGTTCAGGCCCAAATTTAATGTTAGTCATTCAAAATCATTAGTCTTCAAAATCAAAATGAGTTGTTTTCATTCTTTTTAGTCCCAACACTTAGCCTAGAATGTATTTTCTCTCTTAGCTGGTATCACAAAAAGGTTGAGAGTTGCCAAGAATGGGGAGACGATACACAGTGAGAAGAGGGAGAGGAAAGCTGAGGGCAGGTAAAGGAGATGAACAAGTGTGATAAGGAGAGAAGTTGAGATTGGGCAGCAGAAAGGAAAAGAATGGAGTGTGTTCACTGGGTAACAGCAGAGTACAGGGAGAACAGGATGTCTGGAAGGCCATTGCAGGTGCCAAGCACTGTAAATTACTGCTTTTGTGTGGTGCTGTGAGGAGCAGCTTCAGCCTGGCTCAGCTCCTTGGGCACTGCAGAAGGAGGGCAGAGGAGCTGGCTGATTTTGGTGTGTGTGTTCTGAAATCCTGCTGGCTCTCAGAGACACCACACAATGCTCCAGCTGATAACACCTGTACCCAGTGTTAGCCAGGTGTTTGCCTAACCTGTGCTGCTTTTGGTGCAGCTATGGCAGACGGGATGTGCTTCCTCTGGGAAAATTCACCGTCAACCTGAGCGGCTGTCCCCGGAGCAGCGCCTTCACCGAGCACCTGTACCGCCTCATCCAGCAGCTGGTGCCAGCAGTAAGCATTGCCTGGGCAGGGCTGGGGGACCTGTTCTCACTGGTACAGCCTGGTCAGGGCAGGCTGAAATGCTCTCCTGCTTCTTTGTGGACAGCAGGTAACAATAGAGATGGGGCTGTGCCCTGGGCAGGGCTGGGGGACCTGTTCTCACTGATCCAGCCTGGTCAAGGCAGGCTGAAATGCTCTCCTGCTCCCCTGTAGAGAGCAGGTAACAATAGAGATCAGGCTGGCCTGTGTGTTGAAGTCTGTGTGCCTCATGATCTAGGATGAATATGCAATGAAATCCTCTCCTCAGAGGTATTGAACTGATAGGCAGATGCTGCATGCTTTATTTGGTCTTTCTGTATTGATATGTTTAGACACTTGGGTTATCAAATTATGGTGTGTGATGGTCTTAGCAGGGGTCTTAGGATGAGGGCAGAGATGAGGATGTTGACTCCATGTTTCAGAAGGCTTGATTTATTATTTTATGATATATATTATATTAAAACTATACTAAAAGAATA